>QAOA01006013.1:1980390-2200990 GCA_003255065.1 Cercis canadensis
AATACCTTCATGGGAAGGTCTATTCCTGAGGATGAAGTATTGTTAGAAACTGAGACTTTTCTAGATACTTTAAGAATTGACCAGTTTTTTGTTTATTTTGATAACTTCAACTGTAATTGGTCTGGTTAGGTAAAAGCCTGCATTTATCCTTGTTTTGAGGAGTTAAGGAGTGGTAGTCCTTACCTTGTGGTCAGATTTGGTTTAGACCAATCAGAGCTTACGTAAGCTTCCTTCTTGTAATATATATGTTATGTGTTATGAATGAAAGAAGTAGAATTGTTTTCACTCAACAAGGAACTCCTCTGAACTTCTAACAAGTATGTAGACAAACACCCAGATTGGCAGATCCTGAAATTTTGCAAATATGTAGATAACAGATCATTCATTAAAAGAGTTAGAAATTATCAAAAATCAAAGGAACAACTGCCACACATTTAAGGTGTAATCTCTTTATTTTCTCTTCATATTTTTATTTTTCAGGACCTTTTCCTTAACCATTAAAGGTCCCTTGTAAGCAAGTTCAAGTGCTCCACATGAATGCCAATACTTCGAAATGAAACAAAGAGGTTGTACCTGCGATGATGAAGAACAATCTGGGGTTTAAACATTCCTTTTCATTGGATATATTCTTCCAGATAACCTCTTCATCAATTGTATCATCTTCATTTAGTATGGCAGCAACACGTGTGTCGTACATCACTGCAGCTTACAAGAGAATGCTGAAATGTTCATCAGGTGTCCTGAAAGTGGCATCAGTCACAGAAACAAATCACTTAAGTTAGATCAAGTAGGGCACATATACAAGGTAAAAGATTACCCTATTCAGCAAGAGAAACTTGCCAGCTCGTACTGCTTACAACAAGTGCTGGCCGGTTTGATTTCAAATATGCGTTGGAATCAACTTTAGTTGAAAACAGAGTATCCTTTAGGCAATGATTTCCCATGGACAAAGTTCCTGTAAGATGCGATTATTTTACGAAACAAGGTGCTTATCATTAAATAAATTACAGTAAGAATATTCTTACCAATACTAACACAATCTTGAACACCAAGAAGCTGACAAAGATCTTTATTTAATCTACAAAATAACTACAACTCATCCACATCATATATCGGAATCTATAAGAATTCCTAATAACAAGTGTTAGTAGATAACTAAACAACTGGTTTACCTTATGCCTCTCCTCAAATGAAGTGGGATGAAAGAAATCAGGAGGCTGATCATACAAAACCGTGGCACTATAAAAAAAAAAAAAAGGAAAGGAGATAGAAATAACCATTAGATTACTTCAAATTTTGCAGTAACATTTTGATAGTCAGAAACATGATCTTTGAACTTTGAGCTGACCCTCTTACTTAATTCCCCAGTTTTGAGCCAATTCATGTTGCATTGCTCTTGTTACACATAGAGAAGCATCTGCCATGTTCCCACAGTGCTTCTCAAACCTATATGGAACCAAGAAAAAATCACATTATCTTTTTCCGGGAAAATGGAAGTCATTCGACATCAGAAAGACAAGTCTTTATCAGCACATTACAAATTAGAACATACAAGACGAATACCATTTATATAAAAAGACAAAACCACTATTTCTTCCAAGGGACAGACTGAGCAGAGTATATCCAAAATTATGCCAGTCTATAACAAATGATGAATGTATTTGTATTTGAAAGTGACATCATTTTCATAATTCATAGTGCATAAAAGATGTGAAAAATCTATTTGATACTTTAGTTTTCTTGGGGAATCTACTAATAAGGTTCGAATTATGAAAAAGCCAAGCCTCATTTTATATAGTTGTGAAGAATTGACATTTTCCATAACTTTATAATAAGCATATGAACATGGATTCTTACCACACAAGGAAGAGTATGCTTTTCATTGCTGGTGTTTCAAATACGTAAAGATAAATTACAAAATATTTGCAAAGTGTGAACTCCATATATATATATACAAACACATAAAAGAAAGCAAAAAAAAGAATGTGATACATATAAATGCATTCAAATGGAGACTTGCAGCAAATTTGACAACTCATAATCTAATTTGTTGGCTATTTGGATATGAAATCTTTCTATATCTTTTGCGGTGCAAAAAATTTTCCCTTGATATGCACCAAAAGAATGAAAAAGAAAAGATACTAGCTACATCTTGAAACGTTGGTAGGGTAGTTCCACCAAACTGGTATCCCAATAGCAACTTCATTTGAATTCTTCTCTACGACTTGGACTCCGATGACCTCAGGTTCAAATTCACCAGAACTCAGCATCATTCCCTTTGCCGGCTTTATAGCCGGACTGGAATATTCCGGTGTCTTCACCTTGACGGAGAAATTAATGACCCCGTTTCTCCTACCATCCCAATTCCTCAACCTATAACTCAAGAACTGCAAATTCTCCGGCACACTCCCTGCTAGAAAATCCGAAACTGCTATTCTTGCCACTCCAACAGGTCGAACCACACCCGTTGACATCTTGCATTGAACCTCAAACGCAATAGACCTTGCATGCAATGGCATGTCCAACAAGAATTTTTCGTTCCATGAAGGGTAGCTGCCACCTTCCCTCGCCATGCTTGTGGTGCAGTAGTTGATGGACTCAGCTCGAACAACAACGAAGGCATTCTCTGTTACCGGATTCCGATCAACATAGAGGTTTTCACCAGATATAACTGTGATCTCTAAACTGCGTGAGCTTGCTTTAAGCACTTCCATATGAAAAATTAAAAATGCTATGTATACCAATCACCAAAGTGCGGTTTGATGTGAACGTGTAAATGAAGTTTTATGTGTTTGGGATGGAAATGCAAGTGAGGCAAGGAATTGGATTATAAATAATATGGGTTTGTTTGGGTTAGGAAGGAAGGGAGGAAAAAAGAAAGAAAGGTGTTGTTTCTTAGACAAGTGAGAAGCGCGGAAAATTTCAGCCGACACACATGTAATACGCTGTTTGGTCAATATGACTATGGTTGACCAACCTAGAATTTAAAAAAAATTTCGTGGCGTGTGGATTTGGGAACAGGGAACTTTATAAGCCGCTGCTTACCTAACATAAGGAAATGGAAATTCCTCACTTCTTTCTCTGAAAATCGGTGTCGTTTACCCCTCTTTATTTTAAGTCCAAGACTTGTGGAATAACAGAGAAGCCAAAAAGCCTTGAAAATTTTGGACAGAATTATTTAAAGAAATATTTTTTTTTCTGTGATCTAGCTAGCTGCTTACAATAATTATAACCAACTCAAAATAGCTCACAATCAACAAGAAATTTACAAAAATGTTTAGAAAATTGAAAAACAAAAATAAATGAAACTGATAAATAAATTTTATAAACTGGGGGAAAAAAATACCTGATTTGCGGCCTCTGTCACATAAAACGACCATGCATGCCCTCCCTCTCCCTCCCTTCTTCTCTGAGTTTTGCCCTTTAATGTCAGTTGTTCATTGTCAGACTTCAGAGAGAAAAGGAACACAAAATCCAAACAATGTTTCCAATTCGTTGACTAAAGGAAAACTAAAGCAATTTTTTCAGAAAATTGAATAGAGGAGAAAGATTATACCTGTCATTCTATGGATCACTGAAAGATTATTTGCAGTGTTTGGTATCGATTATTTGCTTCTTGTCACAAAGGATTAGAGACGCTGATTGCAAGCTCAGTCAGGAATAACGTTGGACGTTGACTAATGGCGACGGGCTTTTCAAGCATGCAGGCGTGCGGGTATATGGAAATTGTAATTGTCTTCTTCTTTTTTTCTTTTTTTTTGTCTTTTGAAGAACTTTTTAAATTTAAGTCGAATAACAATTTTGGTGGAATTATTTTAAGGGTGATTCAAAGTATGTGATATTTTATTGACATAGTAGCATAATAATTGTTGATGTGAAAAGTAATTAATATTGATTGTTAAAAAATAAACAATTAAAGTTAAATATTTTCATATCAACAATAATTAATGTTATCACGTCAAAAAAGTATTACATATCACGAGAAAGGTCCTTTAAAACTTGTTTATTTTAAGGTTTTTTTTTTTGGTTAAACTAAAATTCATTCAAAAGATCAAAGCAAAGTAGCTTACAACCACGGATAAAACTAACCCTCATAGAATGCCCAAGTAATAAAAATTTTAAGTATGTATTTGATCCATTAGATGAAATAACCAAAATACCAATGGATCTACATAGTTATTTTGTTCATATATGTATTTATTATATTTAAATATAAATAAAGTGTTTAAATGTATTACAAGTCCCTATAGTTTTGATGAATTTTGAATCAGGTTTTTATAGTTTTTTTTTTTCCTCTTTTGGGGTCCTGATATTCGAAATTTTTTTAATTGGGTCAATGTCATCACCCCCAGTTATAATTTCATTAGTTTAGTGCTCACATGGCAAATGGTTTGTCTATGTGGCAATAAAATAAACTAATGGAGCCCAAAGTGGCACAAAAATTGGGTTCTATATGTCGCTCATAACCCTAATATCCATCAATTTGGGGAAAATTGAGCCACATGTCTTGCATGTGCGTTTGGTGGATGGCAATTTGTGTGCCAATTTGGCGCCACGTAAGCATCATCTATTACCATATGGAGAAATTGTTTGTTACGTCAATACTAAATTGACATAGTTATAATCCAAGGTAATAGCAAGGAGCTAATTAAAAAAAAAAATTCAAACTATAAGGACCCCAAAAGAGAAAAAAAAAATTAGGGACCTAATTTAAAATTCATCTAAACTATAGGGACCTGCAGTACATTTAAATCTAAATAAAATAATCAAATATATGAATTCAATAACTACGTAATGTCCATGTGTATTTTGCTCATTTCACTTATTAAATCAAGAACTTGCTTAGAATTTTTCTTTTTATAACATTCCAAGATCATTAATTTCAAGGTTTAAAACCTTAGAATAATTCTCTTAAGTTTTTTAAGTGAGTCTAATTAAATATATTGAAGTGTTGATTTAACTAGACCAATAATAATTCCATGCCTTGTAGGGAATGAATAATGATGGAGAGAGCAGCATGTATTTTCCTCAATGTTGATTATGTTTCCAAGGAAGCTGCCTAATGATCGGTACCGATTCATCATACAAGTTGATTTCGAATTTTATTCAAATTAGGTATAGTAGAATTAGTTGCAGGAGGAAATATGCACCTGTCTATTCTCTAATTCACCAAAAAACAAAAGAAATATCTATTCTTTTAGAGAGCTGTTATTTTTACATCCTAGTTTACTAATGTCACATTCTCTTTAATGTCTAAATATAATATAAATTAAATTACCCTCGTTTAAAAATAGAAATTTTTTAAATTTGACTAATCACAATTAATAAGAGTTAGAAAGAATATTATGATTAGTCAAATTGAAAAAAAAAATTATTTTTAAATAAGGGAAATTTAGTCTAAATTATATTTAAACATTAAAGAGTGTGTGACATTAACAAACTAAGGTGTGTAAATAGCGGCACCCTTCTTTTATTAAACCAATTTTTTTAATGCCATGCCTTGTAGGGAATGAATGATGATGATGGAGAGAGCAACATTTATTTTCTTCAATGTTGATAATGTTCCTAAGGAAGCTGCCTAGTGATTCGGTACTGCAGGTTCATTGTACAAGTTGAGTTGAAATTTATTCAAATTAGGTGAAGTGGAATTGCATATGGAGATATGGAACTATCTATTCTCTATTTTACCAAAAAGGAATATATATATAGGCTTGATTACAATTTTAGTGAACTTATTTTAACAACTTAAATTTTTTAGTCTAATTTCTTTAAAAATGAACAATTTAGTCTTTTATATTCATAAAATATATAATTATAGTCATTTTATCTTTAAGCCAAAATATTTTAGGGATATTTCATGGCATAAAGTTATCTGATTCATAATCTCACCATTCAAATTGAAGAGTTACGTCTTATGAACATTCCCACAAAATTTCAACTTGATCTAACGGTAAAAAAATCTAGATCTCATATTAGATGAAAACTTCTAATTTTTGTATTTTGGACTGAGTCATATTATTGGATCGAGCTGAAATTTTATAAGGAAATTCGCAAAACATATCTCTTTAATATGAATGGTAAGATTATGAATCAAATAACTTTACATCTTAAAATAGACCTAAAAATTTTTGGCTTAAAAATAAAAAGACTAAAATTGCACATTTTATGAAAATAAAGAAACTAAATTGTTCAATTTTAAAAAATGGGACAAAAATTTCAAATTATTAAAATAAGATGACAAAAATTACAATTAAACCAACTATATATTCTTTAAGCTGGAAAAGCCCAATTCTCCAAGGTATTAGAGGCCAACTTATACTATCTCTTTAGAATTTAGATCATTCCTTATTAAACTTGCTGCACATAATTCTTTTGGCTGGAAAATTGGAAATGCAAGAAAACAGATAAAAAAAAAAATCTAGATGGAGCTCAGATGCACGTTTTCTCATCTCTTGGATCAGTTAAGTGTGATGGACCCTCCATTCACATATGTGCAAATACTCATCACAGCTCTTAAATGTGCACCAGCCGGGAATCGAACCCGGGTCTGTACCGTGGCAGGGTACTATTCTACCACTAGACCACTGGTGCTGTTGATGTTTGTACTTCTCTAATATATATATATAACAGTATAGAATGTGTCTGGTCGTTCTCAATAATGTGCCAATTTCCAATTCCCTTTTGTGCAAGTCAAAGTTAACAATGATACAAGGAATAAATAAAAGGAGATTAAACAACTATATATTTGCTCATGAGAACATGTATTTTATTTTAACATGCTAACTATTGAAACTTGTGTTGAATAAAAATATTTTGCATAAATTTTTTAATTAAATGGAGCAAATTTTTGAAAACTTGTTATAAAAATGTTTGTACGATTAAGTAAATTAAAATAGCATATATCTATTTTTCAATTCAGTGCTTGAAATTTGAAAATAATATTTATTTCCAATTATATGATTTAGTCTTACAACCTATAGGGAATTTTACTTGAACCATTAACAAATGGTGTTCCCTATGTAAATTGAGAAATGATGTTTTGTACACTTAGGTGTAGATGTGTGAAAGATTTTTAATATTTTTTTTTTTTGAGAGAGATGTGTGTGAAATATTTTAGCCATATGAAAAAGTTTAAACCAGTGCTATATAGATTTTATTAAAATCCAGATGAGTCTAATTAAATTTAAGAGTGGCTTTAACATTTTTATTTATCCACAATCATTTCTAACTAATTATTTATCGGGGATTATATGATACCACATGGGTATGTCATATCACATTGACGTGACAAGCATACATATTTTTTATATTTTATTGGATATAAAATATAATTTATCTTATTTTCTCAAATAAACTTAAAAACAGTTAACTTATACACATGTCATTTACACATTAATTATTCCTATGTGGTATAACATACCACATAAATACCAAAAGTATCTAAGAAACCTTCATTATTTATTTATACTCTTATGTTTATCTACCCTCCTAACTTATCCTAATTATCAAATTTATACTGAAAAACTTTCTAATTATCAAATGAAATATATAGGAAACATTTTAATATTTGCACTTATACTTTTTTTTCTCTCTCAATTGTATGTCTGTCAAGGGCATGCATATACCGATTGACACATATACACAAATTAAGTCAGAACGGAAAGAATATGAAACATATATTTGTAAACATAATATTAATTATAGCTCTGTTCTAAAAAGTATCCCAAAAAAAGCTGTGTCTTTAAAATGAAAATTAGTATCATTATCACTCTTGACTCTTGATACATGATATCTACAATCTACATTTGTTCTGTGCCAAAAGGAAAACAAAAAGTAAAGTTACATATGTTTTCAAACATTGGTATGGGTATAGGATAGATCTACCAATAAACTGGAATGCCAGTGACAACTTGGTGAGCATTATTTTCGCTTGGTGGTACTTGCATATGCAACCCTCTATAACTATCATCACTCACCACCGTTCCCTTGGCGGGTTTCGCCGGTGGCCGTGAATATTCCGGTGACATCGCTCTCATCGAGAAATTAATAATCCCATTTCTTGTACCTTCCCTGTCTCTCAACCTATAACTCAAGAACCGCAAATAAGTCTCCGGTAAACTCTCTCCGAGGAAATCCGAAACCTCTATCCTTGCCGCTCCAATGCTTTTAACTCTCATTGATGTCTTACATTGCACCTCAAACGTAATAGACCTTGCATGCATGGGCATGTCCACCAAGAATTTCTCATTCCATGAAGGGCAACTCCCTCCTTCCGCCGCCGCCATTCTCGTCGTAAAGGAATTGGTGAACTCTGTACGCAAGACAACATAGACGCTCTTCGTCACTGGCTTTCGATCTATGATGAGATTTTCGCAGGATAAAACCGTCACCTCTAGTGTTCGTTCACTAGCATGTTGATCCATGTCAAAACGCAATCAAATATACGTGAAACGACGCAGTTATTATGTAAGCTTTTGTGTATTGTGAAGAGAGAGAGAGAGAGAGAGAGAGATTTGGGAGGAAAAGGAAGGAGGGAGATTGGGATTAAATTATTATGAGTTTGGAAAGTTGGAAAGAAAAGAGAGAGAAGGGAGAAAGAAAGACGTTTAGTTTTCTTTGAAAAATAGGCGTTTGTTTTGTTGAACAGAAAGTGACGTGTGGCTTGGGTTAATTATTAACTACTGTTTTTTGTGGGCGAGTGGTTCGAGTTTTCCGTTGTGGAAATCTCAAAGCTCGTGGAAATTTCAAATTTGGTTCTGTTGTTGAACTAGATTTCTATCCAAACTGTTTAATTTCCACTAACTGAGAGGGGAGATTCAATGAATCTTTACTTTTCAAACCACAAAGTAATGTGTCAGGATTCAAAATTTTCTATCAATTCTCTTCACAGCTATCATCAAATACACAATGTTTTGCTAAGTGAGTTGTAAATCAATTGGTTACAAGATTCTTTGTAAAAAGAGGGTTTTGTGGTCAAGCTCAATTCTCAAACTGCTCCCCACAAAAAGCTACAATTATAGGTATTTCGACTTTGATAATATATAAAACTCTTGAAATATGAATGACTCGCCAAAAGTTTAATAAATCTGATTCTATCCAAAGTTTTATGCCAAACTCAAGTTCTCAGGTTAAAAAAAAAAATAAAAAATACAATGTTCTTCACTAACCTCAAAGGCAATGTAAAATATTTTCAGATATGTAGAAAATTATTAGGCAACAATACAAGTTTTTAATAGAACAATGTTTACTTATTAATTTTTTTTTGTTCAATAGATAAAAACTTATCATTAAAGATAAGTGACAGTACATGGATCATCAAAGGATAACGATCCAATTAGCAAAAGGTATAATATACATATTTACATTTAAATTAACTTAGTTAACTAATGTAAATTTTAATAATTTTTTTTTATTAGATATAAGATTATTTACACCACAAGTATTCACATTCACTGGAAAAGAATTACAGACACCAAGTAGTAAACTTAGAAGAAACAAATATTAAGGAAGCTATTTTAATATTTCAAACTTGAGACAACTATATTACTGTGTTCTGATATGAAACAAAATGATATTTAACTAATATTATTCTGCCAACCAATATCATAGGTTCGTCAATCTGGGTCTTCTACTCTTCTTTTTATTATCATTTTTCCCCCTCTTTCTTCATTTTCAATTCTGGGTCAGCTTAGGATAATATTTAATGTGGGAAGGAGCACAATTTTTTTTTTTTCCTTTGGGTGATAGCTAAGCCAAACATTTATATTATGATATATAGCATAGTCAATGAACCTCCCCAAAAGCTAGACAAATAATACCTAATGCGCACACGAATATAAATATATAATAAGATCTTGCATGAATAAGAATTAAATGACAAAGTCCTGTGAATTCTTTAATCATGAATATTTGTACAAGATTCAATGGTGTAAATAATTCATTCAACACAAATCAAATAAAAAAACAAATCATTAAACACAAATGTGTGCTTTAGCGGCAATTATTAATTATTTTTTTGTTGAAAATAAAAACCTTTATAATGTAAAAGAATCCTTGCTCAAAGAAAATATAGGATGTTGCCATTTCAGCTAATAAAAATTAAATTAATTATTTCACTTGTAAAGTTTAAATTTAAATTTCACTACAAACAGTCTCTCTTTAATAAACAATATATAAGTATCAGTATAAGCTTTTATTAAAGTATGTGACATATGCATTGGTTAACCTTCCCTCATCCTAAACTTTTGAGCATTTACTATGATGATCTCAAAATGCTATTATTTTCCACAAATGTCATATAATTTTTGAGCATGTCAGACTATTTACCGTTTGCTGCTTGTTGTTTTGCGTGTAAATGCTGAAACATTTCGCACACTAAAATTGTGAAATATTCAAGTTGCTATTTAATTTGTGGCGCCTACTTTATCTTTGTCTTTCTTGAGAATATATAGATGCAAATTCTTGTTTTCCTCTTACAAAAATTTGGTACTTAATTATCAAGTATATATATGTTATGCTAATTATTCAATAACAGGTAGTATTTATATCAAAAATAGAATTGATAATTAGGATAATTTTTATTGTTTGTTTTATTTAATACATATAATAAACAACACATATTGTTCCAATTATCAATTTTGTCTGTGGTATTAATATCATTTATTGCATTAAATAATTCACTAAATATTATATATATAGTTGAAGATTAATATGTTGATCACTATTATGAAAAAAAAAATTATAGTTGAAGAGTAATATTTAACCAATATTATGTAAACAAATTTGTTAGAAATTGAAAAAGAAACCAGCTATAAATGGATAAGATTTTGGTCTTAATGTATAGTTGTATACGAGTTTTTGAAAGTAAAAGGGCAATAATCAATTTCTTATTCTTTATTATTTTGATTTTGTAGTAGTCTTTTTATTTACTTGAATATTCTTTATTTTAAAATAAAAAAAATATTTATTTTAGTTTCATAATTTTGTTTGGTATTTAGTAATTTATGTTTTTATCATCAAACTTTTTTTAACTTATTATGTAAAATAGAAGGACAAAGTTTCAATTGTTTTTTTCTTCTGCTTATTCTATTGTATCCTAGAAGGAGGAAAAACTTGGACGAAAAAAAAATGATAAAAAATAAAAATAAAAATCTACGTACTTTTTTCATCTTAATAGTATAGGAAGAGTTCACATGCACATATTCCTTGTTCATAATCAGAAGAATGTGATGGATCCTATCGAACCCAAGTTTTTACCGTGGCAAGGTACTATTCAACCACTAGATCATATTGATGCTTACGATTTTGGATTTGAATATAAAACTTACAAATCTTAAGAACGCCCCAATACCATTGTTGCTCATATTTATGATTATGCTTGCGTCAGTTGAATAATCATATTGGTACATTTAATCATCAAAAAGTGATGATCAACAAGAAGAAAAAATATGCCCCGATGAATATGGTTTATGTACCTAACTAATGAGTAATAATGAGAGTAGTTAGAATCCAGGCTTAGGTTCCACTACACATAATTAAATTGACTACACACAAAAAATATAGACTTTATTCTAATTGGCTTAGTGCACCCAGACTATCTTGGTACACTGAATTTATCCAAAAATTTCATAATTTATTTAGATAAGTTGCTTAACTAGAGTTATAGAGAAATATATTTTAATAACAACCACAGTTTCTGAAAGTACGATCTTCTTTAGATTATGAAATACAGAAAACTAAACTGTTCAAGAAAACCTTGAATATTGAATAATGTAATTTTGCTAGGTTATTTATTCGAATTTCCATATATAATACATATTAATTGACAGATTATATCATCCGTCCTTCTTTATTCTCTTTGTTGAATATAATTGTATACATAATTCTTGTTAAAAACATTGCATTATCATGTTCTTTTTTCTAATAGTATTTTTGAATTGGACAAGGCAAAGTTCAATTTTTATGCTATTTTCTTTTTATTACTCCATGTATCGGTTCCAAAAATTTTATTGTAAGAAAGATTATACTTAACAACTTACTTTTAATACTATTAAATTGGTGATTACTAAGTTACTTCCCTTTTAAAAGGATAGCTCTACACCACCCTTTTATTGAAAGGGTTATGGTAGGATTCACATCTTGAAATTGGTGTCCTTACAAAAATTTAAAAAAAATAATTCATTTCATGTGAGTTAGAAGTAAAATGCATAGACAAAGCAATACATAAAAAGTTAATGTAAAATAATGATTTTCTTTTACATAACTAAATTAAATTCTATCAACTATTTTAGAATCTAATTTTCACTGCATAACTCAATTTTTTGAGATTTTCGTAATAGTACAAATTTTAAGACACATGAATCTTGTCAAAACATCCTCAATAAGAGATATTGTAGCACTAGAACTGGGTAGCTTAGCAGCCCCCTTCTAAATTGGTTTTTTTCTGGATACGAACATCCCATAAAATTCGGTGATATATACGTCACTAAAGCTTGGAAAATTAGAAGGGAATTTTCCCATTGACTAATGTTCTGCAAGTGTACATGCATGAACAACGTGGAGGAAAAATAAAACAAAGCATCATAGGATTTTCTAAAAGTAAAAGAGCAAATTTATATGGAGATAGGAGAGGTTGCCCATACAAATTGACTAAGAGTCTTAGACGCTGACCATGTCAAAAGTTGCATTCCGTCATCTTATATCATTCAACACAATTCCGATATCTGCTTGTGTAAATACCTAATCTTTTGGCCCATTACATTCAGGCTCATTTTATCAAAGGTCCATATCATCAAATTTCTATCTTGTATATTTTCATCATATCCTTTAACCTTCCTTTATAAATAACTTTACCATTTTTAGCTCGAACCATACTAACTTAAGTTTCAGAGCTCGAATATCACTACCCGACTATTAATTCACTTGTTATTGTGCAGTTAATACACTCCAAGCCCAACCTCATCTGTCTTTTTGACCTTCAGCTCAGATCAAGTGTCATCAACTTGCAATTAAAGAGTTGTAATTTCTTATGCATCTTCTCAGAAAGTTTCCACCAAACAACTGAGCAGCCTTCAATTGTGAAGTCAATTCCACATGCTAGTTAATTAATGCTTCATTGATTCGGAAACATGTCTTTGTTTTGGTATTCAAATGTAAAATATATATAAATATATGCATAAACCTTTTAAAGTACAAAGGGATGACTCCAGGAAGGCACCCACAAAGATAACATATCTTTGTTTGGTATTTAAATGCTGAAGTATGCATGAAAATGTTTTGGAGGACAAAATGATGATTCCGGGAATTGTCTTGTCACCCACAAATTATGATACTTTTGTTTGAAGACAGAGCTTGGTTTTGTTGGTTTAATGTATTACATCTAATCCTAAAGGTTGGCTGGTGGTAATATAAGGTGGCATTTGGTACAAGGTTACTGTTTCATATTTCTAGAAATGTGAAGTGAGAATTTTGCATACCTATAATTGGTAAAAGAGCTGAAAATATATGCCTAAGAATGTGAGATGTGTAAGAATAGATTTTAACCTCTATTTTCACGAAAATATTATCACCTAGAGAGATGAAAATATTGGATTCTTATGACATGGGAATGTGGGGCCACAGTGGGTAGTGGTCACCGGTCACCGCTGATTGCCACCACCGCCAGCTGGCCGGTGACTGATAGCAGATTGTGGTGCACATTCCCATGAATATTTAGTATATACCAAATATAAGAATGCAACATTCATAAGATCAAAAATTCAAAACATATATCAAATACCACCTAGGAAAAATTTACCTTTAAATGTACTAGACTAATATAAGGAATGTGTCCTTAAAATCGCTCGAAAAAGAGTGTGTGGTTCACTTTAGAGACTAGTATTGAAGTCAAACAAGGAACATTTGAGTTAGATGCCGGTAATGCTGTAATGCCAGATAGTTTTTGAATTTTGAGTCCTTTTTTTTTTATGTAAGTTTTTTTTCTCAATCTCTAGATAAATATTAACTGCATTTATAATTGAAAAGATTCAAACCAACAAATTTAATTCGTAAAATGTATAAAATAAACTTTAGAAAAATTAATTAGGAGAAAGTATTAGATTATATCATAATTTAATCGCTTTGCATGTCAAGCATTATAAACTAAACTTGAAACGAGTTGGCAAACTAAAATTGTCAAACATAATTAATTGTGGTGAACAATGTAGAAACTAGAAAATAAAATGGTTTGTGATGTACAATACAATAAATAGTGATTTATGGTATGCGAAGTATTCAGAGAATTGATGCTTAACTCTTTCTCTTTCTTTTATAGGTCTCACATTGACACTTAATAATGGATCAGATGAAAGAATTGAAAATTGCACCCACAAAGATAACATATCTTTGTTAGGTATTTAAATGATGAAGTATGCATGAAAAAGCTTTGGAGGACAAAATGATGATTCCGGGCATTGTCTTGTCACCCACAAATTATGATACTTCTGTTTGAAGACAGAGCTTGGTTTTGTTGGTTTAATGTATTACATCTAATCATAAAGGTTGGCTGGTGGTAATATAAGGTGTCATTTGGTACAAGGTTACTTTTCCATATTTCTAGGAATGTGAAGTGAGAATTTTGTATACCTATAATTGGTAAAAGAGCTGAAAATATATGCCTAAGAATGTGAGATTTGTAAGAATGTGGGGCCACCGTGGATAGCGGTCACCGGTCACCGCTGACTACCACCACCGCCAGCTTGCTGGCGACCGGCAGCAAATTGTGGTGCATATTCCCATGAATATTCAATATGTATGTACCAAATATAAGAATGCAACACTCTCAAGAATACAACATTCATAAGATCAAAAATTCAAAACTTGTACCAAATACCACCTAAAAAAAAATTTCTTCTAAATGCGTTAGGCTAATATAAAAAATGTATCCTTAAAATCACATAAAAAAGAGTGTGTGGTTCACTTTAGAGACTAGTATTGAAGTCAAACAAGGAACATTTGAGTTAAGATGCCGGTAATGCTGTAATGCTAGATAGTTTTTGAATTTTGAGTCCTTTTTTTCTTTTTTAATCTCTAGATAAATATTAACTGCATTTATAATTGAAAAGATTCAAACCAACAAATTTAATTCGTAAAATGTATAAAATAAACTTTAGAAAAATTAATTAGGAGAAAGTATTAGATTATATCATAATTTAATCACTTTGCATGTCAAGCATTATAAACTAAACTTGAAACGAGTTGGCAATTGTCATAATAATTGTGGTGAACAATGTAGAAACTAGAAAATAAAATGGTTTGTGACGTACAATACAATAAATAGTGATTTATGGTATGCGAAGTATTCAGAGAATTGATGCTTAATTCTTTCTCTTTCTTTTATAGGTCTCACATTTACATTTAATAATGGATCAGATGAAAGGATTGAAAATTGCAAATTATGCCATTCTCTTTTGCAAAGCTAATTAAAAGGAGTTACATGAAAAAATGCTAAAGAAAGGGAGTGATATATAACTATTATTGGACATGATACGATTTAATATTAAAAAAAATGAACTGATAAAGAAAAACAAAAGGAAAGGAAAAAACACAACAAAATTAGACTTAGATTAATCTTCAGATGTCTCAAGTTAAAAAAATAAATAAATAAATAAATACATGTATTTGAGGAGGGGATTTATTTTATTACTCCCCCCTACACAATAAAATAAAATAAAATAAAAATTCATGAAATATAATTAAACTGGCAGAGCACCAACATACTTAGCAGTCACTCATCTACAACTATGCAGCAATACTCTATGGCATCTCTCTGAATCAAAGCATTAAGCAAAAAGACAGCTTTCAAGCAGAACCATTGGTGTATCTTCTCAAGTGAAAGGATAGAAGTTTGAAAATAGCAAACTGCCAAGAAGAATATAAGCTGCAGAGTATGTCCAGACCATACGTCCCCATTTACCGTATTTTGCAGGAAATTTCATCAAATATGAAGCAAACCAATAGAGAGGAGGGCTGGCAGACAAGAAACGAGTGGCCACCTGCTTTATGTCAATTACAGATATTCCCATAAGTAACTGATTTAGGATCTTTAGCAAGCAACACACAATCTATGAGAAGTTCACTAGGTAACTAAGAAATTCTTAGGCAATAAAATATTCAGTTCTCCAAATAAACATGATGACTAGCAAAGGTTGACTGAGTTGACATTAGTCAAATTCTCGTGTTCAGTTCTCTTAATCAAACAATAAATAGAAGCAAAGATCAACAAGAAGGATAACCCTAACCTGGACATGCATCACAAAAAAAGCAGTGCCCGCCATGAACGCCAAGTGCAATACAAATGGAAGAACAGAAGCAGACAAGTATCCTGGCCAGGCTGCTGCTTCAGATTTTATGGGAACAGCAAAAGTGTTCCCTTTGATTTCCGTTTTTCTCCTCTTAAGATTGATATCTTCTGTTGCAGAATTTTGAATTGAGAATATAGTTTTATAGTGAAAATGGAAATAAAATATAACCACTAATTATATATTCAGATATGCAAGATTATACATGCTTATGTTTGGATGGCACCATGAATTAAGCACTACTTTTAAGCGTAAAGATCACTATATAGTAATGACAAAACAGCAACACAAATGGCTGAATCATAAATGTGAAAGAATCTGAAATGGGCCTGCTACGTAGAAACTAGCGGATCCAATTCTGAAACCCAAGCAAGTGAATTACTAAAGACAATATTAATCCCACAAATTGCAGTATGATTCCAAATTCCATCAAATTGTAAAATGAAATTGTCTGTTTTAATGTTTTACCTTGTATCCTAACAGAGGATGTCTCCACAGTGCAAGCTACATTTGACCTTGAGAGATCATCTGAGAGAAACACAACTCCAAAGTTCATTTCTTCAATAGAAGTTTGAAAACCCAGTGAAAAAAAGTTCTGAGGCATTGACTTAGCATAATGGACAACCGAGCAAAGTGCCAGAGACAGTATTGGGGATGCAAGAAGAAAGTTAGGCAACTGTCTGAACTGAAAATATCTCAAGAAACCTACAGCCCTGTAGAATCAGAAATCAATAATTTCAATGGAATATCTAAATATTTAAGCTTCTAACTTTGTCAATATACTCAGCATGTGAGCTCCTCAATTGCTTAGGGTAAAGAAAAATGTAGACTAATATAGGACTGAAAGGCCAGAGTATAACAATTCAGCCAATACCATAACTTCATTGAACTGAAAGAAAAACAGATTTGGAAGTTGAAAATGGGCATACCAATAATGACTTTGGATGCAATTATAAAGCAGTGGTACGCTTGCCTTGCACCAAGGCTGTATTTCATCAGGAGAACGTCCATCACAGATATTGTAATATCCATAAGCTTGGAAAGCTATAAAGGGAGCAAAAATACATGCACAGCGTAAAGCCCCAGCAATAACAATCTGCAATGCCAACTGGAGGACAAATAACATAATAAAAGCAAGTCATCATGAATGCCAGATTGCATGATGCACAAAAGAGTAATGTGAATCCAGTTCTGCAGTTGTACAAGTACAAATTCAAATTAATGAGGAAAGAATTGCTCATCTGCAAATTCAAAATTTAAAAGACACAATCAATCCTATATATATCACATCATTGGACAAAAACAAAGCCTTTAAAGAAGGATATGCATAAATACTTGTATGGAAATTTACTAAGAATCAGGAGGCTTTGGTCCTATTTGACATGCAGGTTGCAGAAAGAAAATTGTGTTAATTATGAATCCTGACCAGGAGAACGTAAGGGGAGCTGAAATTAATTATCTCATCTGCAGTTCATGTCAAATACCAGTATAACTCAACCCTCTTTTAATTAGAACTACTTGCAGCAGGTCACAGAAATTCTCACGAGGAACAAGATCTGATATCCCATAGGATTAATGTCTTGCAACACAATTCTGTTGAGACCTATATTTTCCAGTAACACCCATTTCTTCCAATTATATTCTATCAGATTACTTCTATCAATGTCATCCTTTGACTCCCTCTATACCTTTTCATTCTCTTAAATAAGATCTGTTTCAAGGCTTTATCTTCAGCATCCCTGAGGAGATGGGATGAAAATAAATGAATTATATCAGAGGTTTTTTGGATAAATTTATTTAATTATCCCAAAAGATAATAAAATAGATTTCAACAATCCAAATCAATAAAAACTATGTGATTGTCTATTCTTTTATATTTAAATATTTCACCTAGTCACCCAAGTGAGGAAATAGCCTATATGGAACCTAACCTAAGCTGAAAGCCTGAAACTAAATTGAATCTTCAAAACCATCGTTTCAGTATTGATAAAGCTCAAATCCTATCAAAGTTCATCACATGACAATAACTTTTATTCAACCATGGTAACTTAACACTAGTGTTTGTTATTCAATATAACAGGCAACATACACTCAGATTGGCATGTATGCTAAAACACAACATGTCAACAAATTTGACAACCTACACCAAACTACTCATCAGACTAAATTAGATTCACTCCAGCTGGGAATGCTAAGTGACAGATTATGTATATATTTCATTTTACATGGGAATGGAACTTAAAACCTGCACCCTAACCACTAGAGCTATGTCCAAGTTACAGTCTGCATATATTTCGTGAGCACATAGTCAATACCAAATCTTATTGGAAAATTTATAATTGTTCACTTCTAGGTATACTTATTTACTCAATAACAACTTTCCTCTTCCTCTATGAACTATTACTTCTGAAAAAAAAAAAAATCTAAAATTGGAGCAAGCCCCTGAAACCAGAATTTTTTGCCTTTTTATAGCATTAAATATTACCCCCTTCCCCCTTCTTCCACCCATAACTTGATCACCATCTGACCTCCCTTTTTATTATCATTATCCATACAATTATACAAACAATATGGAAGCATATATATTTGCTTCAACTAGTAAAATGCAGTAGCTAGTTCCATGGATTTCTCCCTCTCTTTTACCATCAATTGTCAAACATCAACATTCACATTCATCGTTCCAAAAAAATTTCATATAGACAAGAAAGTATAGCCACTAATATTATGAACTGGAGAAATAGAGGAGAGAGGGAAAAACTCACAGTAGCATGCTTTTTCTGAAACATAGCATCATAAGCCCGATGCATTGTCTGAAAACAGAAATAGCCAGCATTAAGCACTCCATTAGACCTTCCACAACCAGAGAGAGCAAAACAAAGAACAGCTAAACTATTTCCTCCATATATTAAGTGGTACATTCCACCAAATGTTAGAAGAGAATACAAACTCTCTGAGTATCTGCAAATTGCAAGCAAATAATCAGTTTAATCAATAAAATCGTCAGGCTTAAATATAATATACATGAGAATGAGAGAAACATTACATTGATGAATAAAATATGGAGGCAGGATTAAAGCAGAACAAAATGGAAGCCTGTAATGCTGTTTCATGGTCCTTCAATATGGTAGTGGAAAGCCTGTTGGTGCAACAATCACAGAAAACACTAACCATCAATGTTTTTCAGCATAACATTTCATGGGGAACTTGCATATTGAATCTAAATATAGAAAGTGAAGTAATGAACATTTCACAGAACATGTAATTTATTCCAAGTCCAATAGTTAGAAGATCATGAAATAACTCTTCAAGATACAAATAATATCGAAGATAAATGCAGTCATGTCACCACCATAATCAAGAACCTAATTCCAGAGAAAGTAAAACATGGGAGTAATTCATTTATCAATAGAGGCTATGGTGCCATGTGAACACCTCAATCCCAGGCAGTTTGACAGTCGAGAAGTCGTGAGTTAAAAAAAGGTCATAGCACTGCCTAGGACAGCAAGCACCACTCATGCCCATAATCCTAAACCACTAGCATGGCAGTCAAGCTTTGGTTAGAATGCCTCAAAGAATTCGCAATTAAAGGCTAATAACATTTGCAATCATGCATTTTCAATCCAAACTAAAATCAAATATCAATTCATGAAAATAAAGGAAACAATTCACACTTACCAATCTCACCTGAATAAGTAAAGAGCCGCAAATACAAAAGCAACATTGTTGATTACATAACCAGACAACGCCAAAACAGCTCTCTCCCCAATCAATGGCATTAATGGGGCAAAAACTGTAACAAACATAAGAACATTTCAACCAAAGAAGAAATGAAACTATGCCAAACCAAAACAAAAAGTGAACAAACCAAAAGAATTCACAAACCTGTCCGAGACAAGAAGGAGATGCAAATGGGAAGCAGGGGTAAGAAGGCATAGGTCTGCTCGTACTCATAGCCACACTGAGCAACACGGACAAAGTAGACAGAGTCCCAAACTATTCCATTTTCAATGGCAGAACCCAAGCTGGGCCAAAACAAGGTTTCAGGGCCATACTCAGTGTTGGCATTGGTTTTGGTGAGGCAATTTGGGTTTAAGGGTGCAGAGGTGTCATAGGGGGAAACCAGAATCCGCCAAATGATTATTAGTATGATTACAAGAAGCCTTGAAACTATTGCTGACTTCAACACTTGGGTTTCATGAGGTTTCAATGTTGACATGAAACTTTTCATTTGGAAAAAAATAGGGGCAAGGGAATAGGAATAATTACACAAAAGGAGACATAATTTATGGCAAGTTCAAATTTTAACCATTACAGACCAAGAAACAAAGCCCATGCACCACTCAATCAATCAAGCAACCTCTCCACATAGGAAATGAGCTTCAACGGCAAGATTTTTACTAAAGAAAAATAAAGAGTATATGCATTATGAAAATATCAAAACCTTTTCAAATACAAAATTAACCCATGTCAAAATCAAAGCTTAGCATGCAATAAATTGAGAATTTCACAATAATTGACCGCAATAAATTCAGAACCTGAGAATTTCACACCTGGACTTTGCTTTTCCATGCTGCACTATCAGCTCAGTAGAGAGAGTGTATTCTACAAATAGAGGGATAGAAGGGAAATTTTAAGTTGGGAGAGAGGAAGCGAAGAAGAAGATGAAAAAGGGTGATATTCGTATATATGACACACAAGACCAGAACAATTCAGTTATAGGATTTTGATATTAAACCATTTGGGTGGGAAAATCCAAAATAGTGTAGAAAAATTTAAAGATGCCATCAAAGGTTTTCGATTGTTGCTGCTCCATTTAAGGGACAGTTTGTGTCATTACAGCATGCCCCCATCCAATTGAGTGACTAATTGGTTTACGCTGAGTGCCCTCTCTATGGATGGAGACCAAGATAATTGAGGCTTTGAGAATTTCAGGGGTTTTCTTTTTCTGGAAATTTCAGTGTTTTTTTTTTTTATATATATATAAAAGGTCCGAAAGATACATTTACTCACACTTTAGTCCTAAAAAAATTTTGGAACCACTGAAGTCCCTAATTTCCAGACATCAAAATAGTTATCTGTTAGGTTGTTGTTAGTGAAACTTAACAAAATTATACACACCTAGTTAAATGCTCATGTGACAAGTTTAGTAGATTGTAGTTGTGACCAAGGTTGTCAAAATCAAGAGTTTAAGTAAACTCGTTTTGGCCAGGTAAAATTGGATTGTAAACTCAAATAGTAAGAGTTTACCAAATTTAGCATATAACTAGTAAGAAAATATATATATGCATTCTCCCGTATATAGATTCATAAAATACACAAAAGTCACAAAGACAAACAACTGATTTCAAAAACTAATCATCAATAAATCAGGTCCAATAACTAGAATTCAGCAACAAATCATCCAGTCTCCACAGACTAACATGTCTCATAACTAGAATTCAACATGAGTCATCAAATGTCTAAAACAAGTGACAAATAAGTAGAAGTAATCAAATAACCTTGGAAGTAGACAATGTCTAAAAGACTAAAGCTAAAATAAATCATTGTCCAAGAAATAACATTCTTCTCACAATTTTGTCGAATAGCTAATGGGCCATAATAAAATCCGCACAATCCAAACACCCTTTGATCATCATATTCCAGGAAACTACATCCTTAAAGGGCATTTCATAAAATAGCTTCAATGCCTTACTGAGTCTATGATTTTGCAATGGAGGGAGATCAGAATTATCAACTTATCCATCAACAGTCAAGACAAGTAAAATCCAAGAAAACATGATTTATCTCACAATTAACTCTTGATTATGCACATGACAAACAAACCAGCATTAAAATTTGATGGGAAAAATTGCAAATATCTGAGCCAAAAACAATTTCAAAGGCTACAATTTGAATTACAGTTTCTGTATCTTTTTCCACGAACCTCTACGACAAATTTTTGCTCTATATATTTAAGGCTTCAGTTTAAGTAACCCTTGCAATGAAGAACCAGGTGAAAGAATAAAGGTATGCAATTTAGAGTACCTGTGGCTGCTATATATCAATGCGAACAGACAGAAGGTATAATTAGAGAAAATGAGAGAGTTTCAGGGACAAAGACTCAGAGATAATCCAGAGGGAGAGCTGCAGAGAGCCGAGAACGAGAGGGTGAGAGGGAAACTCGAGCCTTCTTTGAGTTCTTTCAAATTGATTCTGAAATCCCCCAAACAAAACGTTGCGTTTTGTATTTCAGGATGGGCTGGCCTAGTTTTTTGAAATCATAATTTTACCCCATTTTATGCGATTTTATGATTTCACCCCAATTTTACTGGAAGTAGAGCTGTCAAACGGGCCGGCCCGCCCCGGCCCGCCTCAACCCGCCACCCAAACGGGGCGGGCGGGCTGAGAAAACCTCAACCCAACCTACTGTGGGTTGTGGGTTAGGCGAGCCAGCCCGCCAAAAAAAAAAACAATAAATTAGTGACTAATAACAATTTAAATTAATCTTAAACACTAAATCAATGATAAATAATTTTTTATCACGTAATTCAAATTATTTAAGAGGACCAAAATTAATTAAATAGTCTAACAAAGTAATAAACAATCATTAAAAAATAAGTCCAAGAAGATTAATACCAACATGACAACATAATTTTTATAATAAAGATTAGAAATTTAAAAAAAAAAANAAAAAAAAAAAAAAAAAAAAAAAAAAAAAAAGACTGGCGGGCCAGCCCGCCACCAACCCACAACCCAAACGGGGCGGGCTCAGAAACCCGCTTCCAAACGGGCCAGCAAAACATTAACCCAACCCAACCTTTTTGCATGGCGGGGCGGGCCAACCCAACGGGCCCAACCCATTTTGACACCTCTAACTGGAAGTTCATGAGTACCGATTATGCAAAATTAAGCTGCTATCTTTTCTGGGTTCACTAAAAAAAAATTGATTTCTTAAAATTGTAGCCGTTGATTTTTCATTAACAATTACTTACGTTTATTTATCTTTCAAAATACTCTTAATCATAGTTTGCTTAGCTCATATCAAAGTCGATTAAATATATATTCATGTAATCAAACTATTACTTAAACTATTCTAATATATGAGCTAAGCAAAATATGATTAAGGTGTTTTCGGGTTGGTTTAGTTTATAAGAATTAAAGTATTTCACTTGTAAGATATGAATTTAATTTTTGTTGTTGGTAGTTTTTCTTTGATAGGCGACATTTAAGTATCACAATAAGTCTTCATTGAAATTTGTGATATACATTAATTTTGGGATGTGGTAGCCTCCCAAGTCCCATCACACTAAACTTTTTATAACAATCTATATATGATTAGGTAAGAGTAGAGACAACACAAGCACATATGACATAATTCATTCAAAGATCTCTTAAAAAGGTATCATGGGGCAGAGGCCCAATTTATCATAACTTTACTCATTTCTAGAGCTAAGTACACTCAAAAATTAAATACAAGCCACTAGATATAATCTATAGTAATGTTTAGGTACAATGGGTGGTTTTGAACCTCCCATACAAATTATTTTTATTGAGCATAGTCATATATTCAAGATAGTGGACACATTTTTTTTTACACAACTCTAGTGTGCTTTTTTTTTAAAAAAAAAAAAAAAATACAACTTAAATCTATCAGTGATGCAAAAGTCAGAAGTAAGATTATAAATGGAGAAAGTTCACCATCACATAACACCATTGCTATTACCTTTTTGACAGCAAAACTTTGGGAGCTATATTTGCTCAATATTAGTTCTTTTAAAGGTGTTTGCTTGCTATTGTAGCAAAAACAAGAAGTGCTTCTTTGCTATCTTCTGGATGCCACTTATGGAGGATTGTTTTCAAAGTTGTTATCATTGCTCATAATTTAAAATACCAAAAGTAACCTTATGATTTTTATTTAGATTCCAGTACTTATTCCTTTGGGTTGTTAGTATTGCACTCATTTTATCATCATCCTCTTAAACAAAAATATGATGTAACAAAAGGGTAAAAGTTAGAGAAGAGAAAAAAAAAAAAAAAAGTAAGTTGGGGGGAAGGAGGAGGAGGGAGGATAAACGTTCTTCTATTGTACATTTAAATTAAAATACTTCTAATTTACCAAACATCTTGCAGCCAGCTGGTATTGAGGTTGTTTTTAGGGTTTTTTTCGTGTTCAAATCCAGAGTCATAGCTAAAAGTAGCAAAAATAAAAATACTTCTAATTTACAATTACACCATTGACCGGTGGAAGAGAACTTTGGCACCAGAGTATACTGATTTCGCATCATCTGCATGAAATAAATTTCGAACAATGGTCAGAATTCAAAAAGAGGTAGGATCTTTTATTACAGAGTACCATGATCAAGGATCATTAACATGGCTGAAGGAGGAATAAATGGCATGAATGAAACAATTATGCATTCATATAAATGTGGTTAACTGAGAAAGCAAAGCATACCCTGAAACCCCACCTGCAATAGCACCCACACTGAAAGCTGAAGGGACATTAGCCTCTGCCTCAACAGCAGCTTTCGCTGCTGCAATGCCCACAGCCACACTTTGCATAATATCTAAACCTGCACAAATTGATGTGAGTGTACCTCCAACTAAGCAATCACCAGCCCCAGTAACCCTCACAACTGATGCAGGAAGTGAGGGAAAATGCATAGCAAAGAGATGAGAGTTTCTATCATGTTCTGAAACACCAGAATAACGATTCGGTGGACACTTTTGCATAACGGTCCTATATAGCTGTCCGCCAAAACCAGTGTGTTTGGTTTTCTCCGGAGGAATTCTAAAGCAGCTTGGCCCTCCTTTACTGCATAAGAACACTCCATCCAAACCAAGGGTCACAACTACCACTTTAATACCTTTCTCTAGCAAAACCCAGATTGCAGGTTTCAGCACATGAAACAAAGATACTGTTGAAAGGTTATTTTTGCTATGATTGGGTTCAAGTGGAAGGAACACATCTCCACCAGATAAAGCATTAGCCATGGCAATAAGTTCATCTTCATTTGGTGAAGCAAATGTTACCTATACAAAAATATCTGAGTCAGAAAAGACTTTCGACATTGTGAATCAAGTTTAGAATCACGAATGGAATGGGGATGGTATCAATAACAAATCTAAATGAGTACAAAAAGCACAATGTAATACATCTTAAAAGTTTTCTGGTGGATGGTAGCACGAGTTGAAATCAATGCATAAAAATGACATTATTGAAAAGATTATGATGATCAGAATGACAAATGGTAGTTGTTGACAATGCAGAAATTGTTCACATTTCACAACTATTTCAGAATATTTAAATTACCAATTTCTCACAAATACCTTCAACCAAGACCTAAAACCTAATTTAAGAGAAGATATAATCTTTATTGTGCAAGGCATAGCACTCACATACTTGAAAACAGAAGTGATTCTTTGGGATTTAGCAACAGATACTGGCTCAAACCAAACAGGACACTCTGATTCTGCTGCCACTGAAGAATGCCAATATTTATGCAAAGGGAAGAAATTATATTACCAGTGAGTTTATAGTCATTAAAAGAGACAGGGGAAGAGAGAATATGTAGTGTAATGTGCAATGTACTTCGGCAAGAAGCTTCTAGAGAAGGAAGGTTCAGATTTGCATCAACCATTAACACTGGAGCAGAACATATAGTGCCCTTGAAGTGCGAGATCCATTCAGGCGTCAGATATCTCTCCTGAAACAATATGATTATATAAGCTTTTCTGATTCTTCTTCATATATATATAGCTATCATCATAATGTGTGTGTTAATATATTTATATATATATATAGTTTGCATCAGCTTTGAAGTTACTTAGTACCACAGAGTAACAACTTAATGCATGAACTATCAACTTACTATAGCTTCCACACTAGCAACCGCAGCTGCTAACTCGCCATTAGGATCATATATAATACATACAACTGGAGTCTCAATATCTTTGTCCTTCAAAATACCTATCTCAAAGTCAACAACATATAATAAATCATTTTATGCTCCTAAAATCATTCTATCTTCCAAATAAAAGAAAAAAGGGTACAAAGCACAACAGTTGAGGGGATAGAAGATAAACAATTACAGAAGAAGAAAGGAAGATTATTATCACATACATGGTTATAACAGATCTAAAAATAGTCATGAAAACAGAAGATCTCACTTTTGAACAACATATAATAAATCATTTTATGCTCCTAAAGTCGGTCTATCTTCCAAATAAAAGAAAAAAGGGTACATGCCCAACAGTTGAGGGGATAGAAAAGAAAAAATAAAGAAGAAAGGAAGATTATTATCACATGCATACATACGTGGTTATAACAGATCTAAATATAGTCATGAAAACAGAAGATCTCACCTTCGGTAGATAACCCAGCAGATTTCCACTGTTCCAACAGCATATTTCCTAGCAAAATTTAAATTTCGTGAGTTTGGCTCATAGATTTATTACCCAAAAATCACTCTGATCAAAATGTCACATATTCTGTCACACATACACCCTAGAAACTAAGCATAGTAGTGAATCAACGTTAGATGCTTCTCACCTTATTTACTTTACAATTATATTGCTTCACATCCTTAAGAGGATGTTGATTTCAAAATACTACAAATTCTGGATACATTAAAATTTGTTTACAATAAAAGTGAAATATGATGTATATCTTGGTTTCTGAATTACTTTACATGCATAAGAATATGCATTTCTGACAGGTTAATAGCAACTTATTAATGAAATGTTTTCATATTGTTTTTCCTTCAAGGTAGTGAAATACTAGTTTTTTCTTTTCAATTTGAATAATAAAAAAAAAATATACATATTGGACTATAAAAAGTTTCCATGAAGATTATCTAGCATATTATACTTTAGGCCAGTGAACTTGTCACTAATTGATGCCTATAAACCATAGTAAACTACACAGAATTGTCATGGTGGTGAAGAGAGAAAATTCAATAATAAAAGTTTACCTCCCATGTCAAGCCCAACAGCACTAATCATGTATGGCTTTGTTCCTAGCTTTGACATGCACTCTGCTACATTCCTTGCTACACCTCCGAGGAAGTAACGAACCTGACAATTCTCCAATATATATATTGACCAAAAAGTCATGAGGAGAGAAAATGAAAAGAATTTCCCTCCCACACAACTACTATTGACGTTCTTCTTATCATAAACAAAATTGCAATGGCCTTATCCTCAATCAAAATTGAAATGCAATTCCCCATCATCTTCACTTAACATAATCATCACCTTGAAAATAACAACTGAGTCATGGGTTCCACTTATTTCTTCCTAACTGATGGGAAATGGATCATTTTTATTGAAGAGAATTTAACTTCATCATAGGTAAAAGTTATATCTAAGTAATTATGTAGACATAAACAAAAAGAGCAAAGAACAAAGACACAACAATTTGCCTACAAAAACTGAGGTGACCAGTGAATTTCTTCTTTCTCATATGGGATAAAAAACTAACCTTGCCAGGAGTTGTGGTTCTTGGATTTGCAGGGATTGAAGGTGTGGCATGAATATCCAACACCATACCCCCAATTATTACTGCTTCTGCATCTCCATGTTTCAATTGCCCACCTCTTAGCAGCACCTTCAAAGTTAAAACCCCACATAAAACTATAAAAAGTTGTGTAAAATGCAATAATAGCAAAAGATGATAGGTCAAGAAATAAAATTATAACAAGAAAATGGGAAAATAAATAAAATGAACATGTTAACTATATATATATATATAAAATTCTCACGGGGTACAGAACAGGATTAGCTTCTGGTAGCACTGTAATATGATGAGATAGAACCTGCATTCGTCTCCCAATGCTGCTTTCCATTTATGGTTTCGTGTTTTCTCAGAAACTCTGCTCGAAAATGATCGATTAAAAATTTCTTCCAAAAGAAAAAAACTGAAATTACAAAGAGATATGAAGAAAGAGTGAAAGTAAAATCAGAAAATCAACTTAGAGTTGAGAGTGGATTACAGGGGAAAAAATCACAACTTTAGAGGGAAAAGGAGGGAATGTGTAAGGGGCAAGGGATTGGAAGAACCTGAGTGACAGTTAAGAGCAGAACTTGGTGGCGGCTTCAGTAGCAGTTGACAGAAAAGAGGAGAACTTGGTCGCTGGTTCGATGTCTCTGATCCGATGGAGAAAATAGCAGATTTTTATACATATTGGTTGACATGGATAATTTTTTTTATTTTATTAAATTGCATAGGCTTGTTTGACAGTTTGAATTTGGGCTAAATTACCCCAAAAAATACAAAAAAAAAAAAAATTTGAATAGTTTTAATTATTTTAATACGTGACTATCGAACAAAATGAGTTTCACTATATTGCATATAACATTTTTTATTGACTCCCACTACTTTAAAGTAGCGAGACTAAAAAAAAAAGACTAATTTGTTTTGCTATATCAAATTTAATCCCCCATTTCAACACAGAAAGAACGAGAGAAAAAGAGGACGGAGAAAGAGAAAACAAAAGTAATAGAGAATGAGAAAGAGGAATGAGAAAGACAAAAAAAATGGAGGAAGAGAAACAAATAACAATCTTGCTACTTTCAATTTGGTAGAATCGTAATGATCCCGCTGAATGTAAGTGGCGGGACTCTATAAATTTTGGCTAAAAAATTATAAGGCTGCAGAACTCTTGTGTTGGGTCCTGCTATTTTAATGTAGCGGGACTCCGTTAAATACGCTACTTTCAAAGTAACAGAACTTATTTTATCTGGTAGTGTAACATTAAAATATTAAAAAGTCTAATTTCTGTAATTTATTTGAATAGTACTCCTTTTACATAATTTTTTTTTCTTTTGTATTTTCTTGGTCATTTATCCTTGAGTTTGAGCCTGAGGTGACAAAATAATTATAAATAAGAAAAAAATTTAATTAAATTTTTATCTGTTACTCTTCCGTTTTCATTTTAACTTTTTATGTCATTTGTGGATTTTTAAATATTAGTTTATTACATGTTTATCTTCTTGATTTCACCAAAACCTTATCACTCAAAATAATCCTCAAATTTAACAAGGTAACTAATAAACTCATTAAATATTAAAAAAATTAAAATTTCCTATTTTTAAACCTCTCACAAAAACTCCACCAATCAACATAACAAATAAATATCAAACTACTTTTAGTCGATTGGTATTGAAGTTATCATCAATATTTATGAGTTTTGTGTTTAAATTTAAAGTTATAATAACCTCAAGGGTTTGGTTTAGTGGTAAAGATGCAATATGTTTATTCAAGCTAGCTAATGTTCAAATCTTAGAGTCAGCACTCGAGGGAATTAAATTTCCCTAAATGCATTAAGCTGATGTATGATACACCCTTAAAATCATCTGCAGAGGAACTTAATCTTAATATGTGAAAGCTGGCTCAAAAACGCCTTTATTGTAAAAAAAAAAAAAATTAAGTTATAGTTAAAGTTCAAAAAATAAAATGAAAAATAAATGTCTTGAGCACAACAAAACTCGAGTGAATGGAGATGGGAGCAAAAAAAAAAAAACAAACAAGATCAAAATATCCATTTGATATCATGTGGTTATTTTATTTAGTATATAATTATTATATTTAAATATAAACAAAACAATTATATATATAAATAAAATAATTATATATTACCTATGAGTATTTTAAACTGTTCACATTGTATCTAAATCTTCTTAAAAATAAAATACCTTCAGCATCAAACCAACAAATAATTCTCCCATAAAATTATATGAGAAGATAAAATTGATAAATCATTTCTTGTTGTGTAGTTTATTTTAAATATAATTTTTGTCCTTCTAATTTGTTAAAAGTTTATAGTTAAGTGATATTGAAGTTGTTCAAATTTAGAATTGTAACTAAAAGTATTAATTTTTTTTAGTAACAGCTATAATTTAATACTTTTAATTTGAATTTCAACAATTAAATCTTTCAAATTTTCAAATTACAAGAATCAAGTCCAATATATAACACTCCTTGAACTAAGTTAACAAAAGGAATGATTTGCGAGCTAATTGTGCATAGGTTATAAAATGTGACAAAATCAAGATGACAGGGTTGATCCTCTTCCCCTTGTTCCCAGTCAATGATCATCTACTAGTAGGCACCTGATGTTCCCAAAAGCAGCCACCACTTCCCTCTCACTTACTCACCAACTTTTGCCTCTGCGTTTGTTGACAAATGGACCCATCAATTTCGGTCTTCTTTGTTTTCTACTCATCAATTATAAAATTCTCATAGATTCTAGCTCACCAAACACCCCTTACGATGGTATTTCCCTTGTGAAGTTGTGAGTAGTAATCCGATCTCAGCATGAATAAATAAATTAAGTAAAAATGTAAAATCATAAAAAAAAAATTATATTTGTTCTTAAAAAATTTAAAATTTAACAAAATAGTATTTTAAAAAATATTAATTATAAAATAATGATATACATAATAAAATAATTATTAAAAAATTTAAAATTTAATAAATATTAAATTATTTTATTACGCATATAATTTTTTTAAAATTTTTTTTTATAATTAGTGTTATTTTAAAAATTATTTTATTAAATATTAAATCTTTTAAATACACAAATATAAATTTATTAAAAAAACAGCAAAATGAAAAAAAAACATTCACCAACCACATAATATATAAAAGTAGAAAGAGACCAAAAGGGGCTCTTCAGAAAGAAGAAGCAGAGTCTTTGAACAGAGAAAAAAAAAATGGCTTCAACGATGCTATGGGCTTCAAGGGCCGCTTCCCACCTCAGGATTTCTGTTTTCCACAGAGGCTTTTCCACTGGTAACATTTCCTTCTTCTTCGTCTCTCCATCATTTGTTTTTCAGTTATTACTATTTGTGCTTCGATGCTGTTGTGTATAATCTACTATGTGGATCTTGATCTACGTGTTTCTGGATATGCTTGATCTATTGCTATGAATTCCCAATACGTGTTCTTTGGTTTGTTCTTATTATTTTGGATTTGAAATCCTTTCTGGATGGGAAATATGCGCTATGGCATATTCTTCTACCACCGTTTGTTCTTGTGATTTTTGATGTAGTTCGGTTCAACAATGGTGATCTGATCAGATTTTTTTGATAAGTGGGTTTTCTGGGCATGGGGAGGAGAGAACTGTTATGGCGTTACTGGGTTCATTTGTGTTGTCTAGTAACAGGGAGCTTGCTGACTTGCAGTAGAGGCGCTGGTGGGAAGAAGAAAATGCACCAACAATTCCCTACTTTCAATTTTCTATGATTTTGACCTTTAGAATTGATTCTACAAAACGGTGTAGATTTTGCTAGACTGTCATTAGTGGGTATAGGCTGGATTTAGTGGGCCTCTCTCCTATTGGACTGAGCCCATTTAGTAGAGAAATGAAAATTATAAGGCCACAGAACAGAGTGACAACTGACAACAGAAGGAAAACAATCATATTAAGAAGGCTCTTGCTAAGCTACATGCGGTGTAGCGCTACACTTCCATCAAATTGGGTGGGTTTTAGTGGGACACACTCAGGATTTTGTTGTCTCTGTAAAGTTTTTGAAAAACTGAGTCATACACAGCTGCTTATAAAATACATAAATGGTATATGAAAGAACCGTGTGTTCAAAACTTTTGCCAAAAAAAAGAAGAATTTGGCACATTTTCTTATATTGTGCCGTTTATGCATTTTACAAAGAACATGTGTTCTGTCACATAGTCCCACTGGAACCCACACAACTAGCACCACCTCCAAAGTTGCCTTTGGTAGCTTAGCAAGAGCCTATTAAGAAACATCAGGATTTTAGAAGACAAAATATGGAAAATGGGAAAAATTTATATGAAGAAAAGTTTTATTTGTATATATGGAAATATGATATGGGAATGTTAGGATAGAGGTCTGATTAAGGTAGCGTGTAGGGTTGGTTTGTGTCATTACAGTGGCTGAGTTAGTGCTCCAAGCATGCTGGAATTTGTTTTGTTTTTTCTTTTTTGTCCAATGAATTTCACGCTCGCCCTTTTATGCCTGTTACTCTGAAGTCTTTGGATCAATGTAAAACAGGAACTACTTGTGTTCAATGCTCTCTCTTTCTCTCCTTCTGGTTCCAGTAATAGAGTTTGAACTCTTAAGATGATAGCTTTACGTGCACGTGTCTTTGCTGTTTTCATGTTTTCTTCCTCCTATTTGTCTTTTAGCTAGCATAAGCATGGTTAATTTACATAGAGTATGTTGCATTGTAAAAGACATACAATGTCATTTTAACCCATTTCAGTAAATAGACTAACTATGATGCTAAAATTTATCCATGAAGCAGAGCATTATTCAGATAATCATATGGATTTTAAAATTTTCAGATTTCAATATGGTGGGTATGCTAAAGAACATTTTCTCAATTTAGATTGGTAACTTTTTGTATAGTAAATAATTTGGCTATTTAAGATTGACAGAACTGTATATTAGTACATGATGATTATTTTCTCTTGTAGTTTAATGTTATATCTCTTTAACATTTATCATAAACTGTATCTCATCACAGCTCAATCATTACTCTGCCCCATCAGCTTGTAGGGTGTTGTGGTAGTCTAGTATGCAATTGAATAAATTTTTCGGAACTTTGGTTGGGAAAAGAGAGAGTTTGGGTTGTTTATATGAAGGACTTTCTCCTGTTCTTTTTTATTCCTTTTAGAGGGGAGGCCACATGAAGGATTTAAACATTTTAAGATGTTCCATATATAGCCCGAATGCTCATTCCCAAGATCTCATGTGCTTTTACTATAATAAATTGGACTCTATCACTATCCTTTTGAGCCTTCTTGAAGAATTTGACTAGAAAGTATCTCACTTGATGTGTGCTTATGTGTGTGTGTGTGTGTGTGTGCGCATATATATATACATATGAGCATGGGCATTGGTATGTTCAATTAAATGAAAGAGTAAAGTTTGGTTTCTGCTGCTGGCTGCTCTTATATCTCCATTTAAGAAGCTTTATATCACTTCAGAGGAAAATATTTTTTAATTTTCAATGTTCCAATTCAAATGAGATCTTAAAATAATATTGTTTGAATATTCTTCTTTCATGAACGATAGCTAAAGAATGACGGAGTATTAAGAATGAGTTAAATTATTTTTTGAAATTGGAATCCTTTGATCATCACCTTTTGCTAGTTCACATTTTGGATAAAGAAATAAGTGAACATAGAAGTTTGGGGATGGAAATATAAAACTTACATTGGCATACCTGAATGCAGATACCTCTTTTGTCCTTATAAAGTTTTATGTTTATTTACATGTAAAATTGTAGTTATGGTTTTGGAGTCTAAAGATCTAATGGTATTTGGTGAATTTCTTATTCTTTCCAAATCTGCTGTCTCTGAATATATGCTGGATGCGAAATGAGTTTGGTGAATTGATAAAAAAATGCAAGACTCACTTCACTTATTTATATGTTGGGAGAATTGGAAGTAAAGTCATTTATTCGTTTAGTGACATGGCAGCAGATTTACCTTCTTGATGTGCTTACCCTTACGTTTAACTGCAGTTCTGAAAGATCTGAAATATTTTGACTCCCATGAGTGGGTGAAAGTTGATGGAAATTCTGCAACTGTTGGCATAACCGATCATGCTCAAGATCACTTGGGTGACGTTGTGTATGTTGAATTGCCAGAAGTGGGAGTGGCTGTGACACAAGGAAATAGTTTTGGTGCAGTTGAAAGTGTGAAGGCAACTAGTGATATAAACGCTCCAATTTCTGGAAAAGTGCTTGAAGTTAACGAAGAGCTCAACAACTCTCCTGGTTTGGTGAGTCTCACTACCTTATTCTTCGAGTACTTATTTGAAAAACAGACTCTGTAAGTTGAGGTTTTGTGCATCATCACAAGTTCTGCAATTACACATTACATAATGGAGTTAAAATAAGAATGGAGGTTCTCCTACCTTGAAAACCTTTCCTTCAAAATGACTAGAATTTCAATTTTGGCTCACAAATGGCTGAAGATGACAGTGAAAATTTGGTTCCTGACCCTGGTACTTCTATGTTTTGTCCTATACTTTCCTCCTTGTAGGTCAATTCTAGCCCTTATGAAAATGGATGGATAATTAAAGTTGAACTGAGTGACAGCAGTGAACTAAACAAGTTGATGGATTCAGATCAGTACTCCAAGTTCTGTGAAGAAGAGGATTCCAAGCATTGATAATCCTCTGCAAGATCTTTCAGTGCTCTCCATGATGTAGATCATGTCAAATTGGGGAAGCTAAAATTTACTTGTTATCTTTCTCCTTTCATCCATGTATATTTGAATGCTCTTTTTGTGTTTCTCATGAGCTTCAAATTGAGTGGGATAATAATTTTTAGTTTACCTTCAGAATATGAATTGATGATTTGGGAAATTTGATACTCCAAAGTTGAAGTCTTCTGGCAAGTTGAGTTAAAAGTAGATGAACTAGTGGTACGTGGCGTTTTCAAGCCTAAACAAATTAACAATGACTCAGCTGCACCCAAGCCCTTATAATCCCATATACTCAAATTCTATCAACAATATGAAGATAATATGACTCATTGGACAACTCGGTTTTTCGAGATTTTGGTGATGGTATCAAAATCAAAAATTTATTTTGTCTCGAACTTCCAATGAGAAGTATCTTCTATTTTTGTCTCTCCCATATCATTTGGGTAGCTTAGAATCCCCTTTAGCAAAGCAATGTTCCCATTACTTGCTCCTTTTTCTTTTTATGATTGACTTCAACTCAATTCATTGTTGGAACTTGGACGCGGAAGCATATTGATATTTGTGAAATGAATTATTTCTCATAGCTTTTCAAGATCCAAACTGCTGGTGAATGGGGCAGCGTTATATCCATTTGTATTTATCTTCCTCATATTCACATAACACTTGCATCTATATTTTGTATTTTCTCAGCATTGTCACTTACAGTGATGTTCTAAGTCTTGACTCTTAGTCCTTTTTTTGGGTACTTTGAATACGATTTTGAATTCAAACACAAAACTCATGAGTCTGAAATGCTTTTCAACACAGAGTTTCAAGTCAACTTAGCAAATATTTATTTTTTTCCCCCCTTGTGGTATATACATATTGTGGACCCTTTAAATTTATAAAAAAATCGTGACCATTAAAGGTTGAGGTGTTGAGTATTCGTTGACTTTCATTTTTATTCCTTATGCACAATATCAACTTGTATAAGAAAACTAAGCTCATTTTAAACTTTAATCATCATCTATTAAAATAAGATAATTTTGTTTTCAGCGTCTAATTTTTAATGCAACATCCAATTATGTAGGTAGGTGCACACACTGAAATGGAACTTCAAGATAGGAAACTTAGAATTGAGGATGCCCATAGAGGAGGGAATTGTTCCTGCAGGTGAAGGTGCCACATATATTCATCTTTCAGAATTGATACCCACAATAAGGAACTCCATGGAAGATATAGATGAGCAAATTGGTGCTGATATTGTGGCATGATCCCTCATCTTACTTACTTTATAACACTCTATCTTGACCCATCAAAGAACTAATCCAGAAGCTTCATTCTTTCGTATATCTTAATTTTAAAGTGAAAATGGAGCAAATTTTCATTTTAGGAAACCTTAACAGGGTTAGTGTAAATTTCTCATACTTTAGCTATCTCTGATCCAAAAGCTTCATTTTTTCATTACACAGTGGGAATAAAACTCAGGATACCAATAACTATAGTTCCTATGACTAGAGAAAGTGTCACTAAACCCACAGGCTCTGTTGCACGGGGACGCTAGATTTGGCCACGTCCCCATTTCAGAGATGGGAAGGAGACGCCAAACGCGTCCCAGGTGGGGGAAACGCAGGAAAATTGCCGCTCATTCCATACGTTGTCATCTTTGAGTGCCGAGTTTTCTTTCTACCATGGAACGTCGTCGTTTTGAGTGACCGGGTTTTGCATTTAGTAGAACGACACCGTTTTTGGCAAGGTAGGCCCAAATCGCTCCAAAACGACGCTGTATCATCCTGTGCCTTAATTTTTCACCCCAACCCGAGTTCAAATAAGATTTTAGGGCATTTCTTCACTATTTTCAACCTCCAGCTCCTCTACTTCCTCTTCACCATTAATAGTATTATGATTTGAATTTTGATTGATGATTTGTATTTTGGAGTAATACTTAATATTTGTTAGTTGTTAGTTGCTATTTATTGGCTAAGGATTTATGTTGATATTTTTTAATACTTGAGAATTTTAAAATTATTCATTATAAAGATTTTTAGTTGATATTTGCTAAGGATTTGATATATATATATATATATGACGTGGCATCTCCGTATCCACGTTTTTGAAAAATTTCCATCCCTGCGTTTCGTACCCATACCGGAGACAAGACGTGTCCCCGTCCCCGTGCAACATAGCCCACAGGTAATGGCTTGGAGCTTGTTTAGTTTAGAGAATTTTTATCTCGATTTGTTTCCACTTTTTTTATTTCTTATTTTAAGTATTCTTCTCATGAAATGATTTTCAGCCCGTGCTTAGTTTCTTGAAACTTAAAATTAATACTTCCTCCTCTACAGATTTCACTATAATCGCATATAATCAAATTTTGAGGGATGAGCTTCAAGAATTTTTTTTTTTTTGTCATGAGAGCAACAAGAAGTTGGAAAAACTCACTTTTTCTCACATAAATAGAAAACAAGGAAAATGAACTGTAGCAGTTTTCTGAATTGTTACTGAACAAAGATTTCTGTCTCTTCTTGAGTTCTTAACCAATATTACACAAAATTTGTTTTCCACAACTAAACATGCCCTGAGGTTTTCTATTTCTTTTATTGTTTATCATTCTTCCCTTTCTCTTTCTAGGGTCTTGTTATGGTTTTCTTTAGAAATATTGGATATTCCATTCAACAAACTTGGTTTACATGTGGGGCATGGAGATGATGTGGGAATGATTTGGCAATTTCCTTTTCCACAAAGCTTAAAGTATACCTCTCATCAATGCCCCAACCACATGATATCCATAGCCCACCTTAGATCTTTATTGTCATCTTCTTCAGTTGTTGAATGCTGACTTTTGCGCACAGCCTTATCAGCACTTTAATTCACTTTAAGCATGGTATTATTTTGTAACCCATCTAAGAACACTGATTTCCTGGTGTAAATGCTTTTGTTTCTAACAATTCTCTTACTCACACTTGTAATACCTGCCTCAGCTCAATATAAAATATGAACACGCAAGACCTTGCATTGTAGAGTTTAATTGAGAGAGAGTTTGGCATAAAGATTTTAGAAGGATTTCCAAAAATCTATCATGAAAATTTATGATTATTTCTTAAGAGATTTCAAATTTCATGATAACTAAAAACTTTAAATGGGAACCAAGTACTCCCCTTATAAAATGTGTGCATTTTAGTCATCAATTTATAATCTTTTAGAAATTATATGTGCATGAACATTATCTAAACTTTTTCTAAATTTTGAGTTCTCACTATTAAGTCAAACTTATATTAGACAATGTTGAGAAACTTACGCAATCATTTTGATACTGAATTCTCACGTAGGAGATTTGATAATACAAGTCAATTGCATGGATGATTAATGGAATTGAATTAGTCTGATGATTGCAAATCTTACATGTATAAAAATAAAAAGGCCATATTATAGTTGCAAATAAATAAATTAATAAAGGCCATATTGTAGAATCTTTTTTTGCATCTGCTACATTATATCTTAAACCCTGTAGCTTGTATCTCTGCTTGATGTAAGCGAATGTTCTTTTTCTCTTTACTTTTTCTTATCATAAGTGAACTTAGAGACAGTCTAGCGTCAGAAAGTAGAATTCCAGCTCAAAAAGCTTCACTGACAACTTGACATAAGCAACAATATAATGAAAAAAAAAATTAGCAAGAAGGATATTTAATTGATTTCTTTTCTTCCATTTGCAAAAGTGTGCTATTCCCTAAGGAATGCCCTCCTCTCTCTTATAAAGGATCCACAAGGGATTGCCCTTTGGAAAATATAACAAGATCAGAAATTACACCAAACGACCTCATTATTGCAAATTTCCACACATTTTCTTTTTCTCTTTTTTTTTTTTTGTCTCAATACGTTTCAAGCCCAGAACCATTTGCCAAAATAGTAAATATTACAAGCTTTATGCAGATTAAACAACAATTTTGTGTTGAATTTTGACAGCTTTTCATAACAGAAACAGTTAATTATATATTTAATGCAAATTCTCTGCACATTGTATTCAAAACTGTAAACCTAATACAAAGGGTGGCCAAATCAAGTCATACTTTCAGATCTTAGTTACATATATAAGCAGCTAACTATATAGGATGGGCCGATGTGAGAGTGTGCGCTGAAAATTGCTCAGAGAGGGATATAATTTTAGTGCACAAAAGGTGATCTAATGATACCTTTACTGTTAAAACCAAAAAACAAAAAATAAAAAATTATATAGGATAAGCTGTATGATTAAGTCCAACGTGGCAATGTTTATTTAGCCTTCTAAGTTTGATTTCAATATAGTATCAACATCCATGAATCCTTGCACACTAAAGTTATATTTGTTAAACATCTCAAGTCCACCTTTCTCAAATGCTTTTGCTTTCGATTAAGGGCCTTTACATAATGTCTTTTCTAAAAGGAGGCAAGCATGCCATCTTCAAATATTGGATAACTCTTCTTTTTATTCTTCTTGATGATTCATAGATGACTCATCAAACAAAAAGTCAAGATTCACATTCTTCTCTCTGATTCCTATATATAACTCTGAGAATTCAAGCATTGATCATCATCCTAAGTGAGCAAAGCATCCTTTTATTTTTTTTTCATCAGCAATTCACAATCAATAATGTCTTCAACATAAGAGAGAGAAGGAGTGATTTTGCACAAAACATTAAATATGGAAGCCTCATTTCTTAAGGATCTAGTCGTTGGAGTTCCCATAACCTCAGCAGCATATCAGGTTGGGAAGACATCCAACAAATACTTGCCGGATTCTGCTGGCCAATACAACAATTTTTCCACAAATCCCAAGCAAAGTAAGACATCCTCTCTTTTTGTTTCTTTTGGCTATAACTTTGGGTTCGAGCACTGAACCCATAAGTCTTGAACGACCTCAGTACTACTCGGCTACAAGCCGTTTGATAGAAATTCTCTCTTCTTACACTAGATTGATCAATTCATTTATGCTGTTGGTTGTTTTAATGGTCATCTTGATTTTTCCAGATAGAGTGAATTCAGTTTTTACTAGAACAAACAAGCATGGGAGGAAGGCTGACAGTTTTGCTAATAGAGTCAGAGAGCATGGTATGTAGTTCTCAAAAACTTAAATTTTCAATTTTGTATGATCTCTGAACTGAATTTTTTGTGACACTTGAACAATTTCTGTCCTTCCCTCCATCATTATTAGGGCTTAATTATAATATTTCTAAATATTTATCATGTAAAATTCTTCTGGGTTTTAATGAACTTATAAGTGTTACTATAACATGCAGTGAGACTGGGGCCAAAGTTAACTGATACAGTAAAAGGGAAGTTAAGCATGGGAGCAAGAATACTTCAAGTTGGTGGAATTGAGAAAGTCTTCATGCAACTGTTCAGTGTTAGAGAAGGAGAGAAGCTATTGAAAGCATGTCAGTGCTATCTATCAACTACATCTGGTCCTATAGCTGGATTGCTCTTCATATCCACTGATAAGGTTGCCTTTTGCAGTGAGAGATCCATCAAGATCTCTTCGGTGAAAGGTGAATTGGTCAGATTCCATTACAAGGTCACACTCTTAAATAATCTTTGCAGAAAACCTTTCTATCTCTCTGGTTTTTTCTACAGGCCTTGCTAACATAAACTTTTAAACCATTCTGTCAATTGCAGGTTCTGATTCCACTTGAGAAGATAAAGTGTGTCAATCAAAGTGAAAATGTGAAGAAGCCTTCACAAAAGTACATAAAAATAGTTACTGTGGATGATTTTGATTTCTGGTTTATGGGTTTCTTAAACTACTGGAAAGCTTTCAAATATCTTCAGCAGGCTGTTTCTCAAGCTTAGAAGAAGAAAAACTAGAAGCATAACTATTCATGCCATCTGCTTCATCAGTTATTATTAAGTGAAGCTGGGAAGGGCTCAATACAAATGCACATATTGTACATGGTTTTGTTTGTTTCCAACAACTAATTGTACATAGTTTTGGTTATAATGAAATGCTAGTTGATTCTCCTATTTTTCATCCTCTTCTCAAATAGAAATTACTAGTATGAAGAAACTGGTCACCAACTAAGCTATTATTCATTTACATCAAATCCAATATCATTATAAACGGATCTCTCCTGTTCCTTGTTTCTCCAGCAACAATGATAAAAGTGACCTATTGCTATACTTCGATAGTGAGATAATTGTTAGACTCCTAAAAAAGGTTCACAATTAGTTATCGTGACATGCTCACTTCACTTTATCTGGAGAAGTTGAACTAAACGGAAACAAAGTTTAAGGCAACTCACTCACAAGGTGCAGGCTGAGAAAGCCAGGACAGGTGTAGGTCTGTTTATTTCTATTTCTCCTTTGTGTTGACAAAGCATGGGTCCACTTATACTTTGTATTGAAATTTCAATTTAATTGAGAAAGTAGGAGTAGAAGGATTTAAACTCCTAACTACTTGGTCAAAAAGACTCTGATATTATGTCTAGGAAGCATCTCACCTAAAAGTTTAAGCAGTTAGGTAAAAACTCATGAATAATTTTTATCTAACAATACTTCATTCTTTACTGTGATATTATCTATATCCTAAATGAGCATCCTTGTCACATAGTTAAGACACATTTTTTGAGAAATCTCTATTATGTTAGAGTGGTTTTATATTTTCCACTTTCAAGAATATAATGTTCCACATTAATTAGAGTATATAAGGAATTATTGACAGTTATCACCTAACAATGACTCTAAACTAAGCATCGCCAATCCCATTTTTAACTCAGCTATTACTTCTACTAAATGGAAGATATTAAACATAACACTAGAATATGACATTTGAATACAAATCTAGAAATCAGAAGATACATATCTTATAGACTGCTCATTTACCTCTTTCCTTGCATCTGAGTATAGATTTTAGGTGAAATAAATTACATTTGTATCTTCCTCTAGGGACCTGTTTGAGGATCTTCAGACCCAGAACCATTTTTATGTACTGAAAGTGCTCTCTTGGAGCACATGCGCTCCCATGCTTGATATGTATGTAGCTTATGCAAGCTATGATGTAACTTAATTAATTTGTGCTGGTTGCTGAAAGCAAGTTAGGATGTTTGTTTCATGACTCGTGTCAATTGTTAAAGAAAATCTGATGTAGACATATAGTAAGTGGATAAAGTGGATTAATTAATAATGCTTACACAATCCTTGCATTCACAAACATGTATAAACTATACAAAGATCAAGTAGCATCACTCATTCCAACTAGGAAAGAAAAATAATCATCACTTTCTGTGGTAGGAAAGAGGCGGAAATTTTTGGACTTGAAGAGATATTACAGCGTACTTTTGGCTCGAGAAAGTCTAATGACACACTACTACACATCAGCTCATGCTAGCTAGCCGAGTTGGCAAAATCATTTCCCCTTGTTCTTTCTGTGGTCCTTGTTGTAATCTTCTTTTGAAATCTTGAATATTCCACATGATACTACAAGCTTGGTTGATATGTGGGGCATGGGGATGATGTTGGAATAATTTGGTATTTTCTTTTCTTCACACATTAAAGTATGCCTCAGCTTAAACTGTCAGCTGGTCAGATATGAACCTACATTGTTTTCCATTGCTGACTTGGCTATTTTGTAAGAAGTTGAAGCATATCTACTATTCTAGGAAACTCTGCTTGTTTCCTTAGGAGGGAAAAATGTTAAAAGGGAGATTTTCTTCTAGATCACCATCAACACCTGCTCCCTTATCTATCTTTAACACTAATCTTGATAGTTGCACATCGGTGTGCATGTAAGACTAGACACATATGAGTCATATGAGCACACATAGAATATTTGGACCTTCAATATCAAGGATTTTTTATTCAATAAGTGTGCCTGTGTTCTTTTTGGACATTATCAAATTAAAAATGACTTACAGAGGTCAAGTATAGGACATGTTGAGAAACGTAAGCATTTAGATAGTATATATTTATGTAAGAGATTTGATCATACAACTAAACTCTGTTGGTCTATTGACTGCAAATGTTACATATATAGTACAATATAGCCACTATAGAATCTATTTCTGGATTTATTGGATCACATCTATACCTTTTAGCATGTGATTCTGGTCGATGTAGGCAAATGGGTTTTTCTATTTTTTTTTTTAATTTTTTTTATCATATCATAACAACATTTAGAGAAGTCTGGCATCAGAAAGGTAGAATGCCAGATCAGAAAGCTTTAATGGCATCCTCATACAAGCAATATACATGATAATAAAGTAGTAATATATAGATCATGTTTGTCATCAAGCATGTGTCATTGAAAAGTATTCTTCACCTCCAAGAAAAAAAGGTGTTCCAACTAACTAACTAGAATACTTTTATTTCTTTCCTCCCATTTGCACATTAAAAGGGTCCTATACTCCTATTTCCTAAAGGATTGATTATTTTTTCCCCCTGATCGTCCTTAATGGTCCAAAAAGATTGCCTTGGAAAATATAGTAAGGTCACATAAAAATGGATTTCATTCCTAAATTCCCCACATTAATGCCTTAATTAAGCCTTACAGATTAAAATGAAATTCTTGTGCTATTGTGTGTTGATATTTAATTTAACATCTGCTTTCATGCCAAGGAGAAATAATTAATATTTTATGGCTTAATTCTTAGCATAAGTAATAGTGTGTTTTCTCTAAATTAAGGGAATGAAAAATTGTATTTAAAATAGAGACCCTAATCATTAGCCAAAAAAAAATGGTAGCAAACCTAATGCAAACCATGGCCATAAACAGCAGTAAATAGGGTAACAGATGTCATAGAAAATCAAACTTCATTCCATGTTTATTTAGACTTGCAAGTTTGATTTCAATATATGATCAACATCCCATGCACGAAGCCTTGCACACTAAGCAATTACTTTATTTAAACATCTTGACTAAGTTTTTGTAATGTTTTAGCTTTTGATTAAAGATGCCATGAACATTTACATAATTTTTCTTTCTAAAAGCCACCAAACATGCCTACTTCCAAAGTTGGATAACAATCTTCCTTTTATTTGTGTCGATGATCCATAGCTGACTCATGCAACAAAAAGTCAAGATACACATTCTTTCTTTTATTCCTATATAAGTGTCTGTAGAATACAGGAATTGATCAATCTCAACGAGCAAAGTTCTCTTGAATAGTACTTTTCAACAACTAGTTGGTGCTCAAGAAGATTTTCAAACTAAATAGACATTGCATAATTTTGCACAACTATTATTAGATATGGAGACCTCATTTCTTCAGAAGCTAGTTATTGGAGTTCCAATCACCTCAGCAGCAGCATACAAGGTTGGGAAGTCATCCAACAGATACTTGCCTGATTTAGAAGGCCATTACAACAACTCTACCCCAAAATCAAAGCAAAACAGGAAATCCTTTCTTTTCAAGCTCAGTTTAGCAAATGGAGTCCGAGAACATGGTATGTACTTTTGAAAAGAGGTTTTCAATTTTGTAGGTTTGGTTAGAACAAAGCGGGAAAGAAAAAGACAATGATTTATACTCTATTCATTGCATGAGGTTTGAGTTGAAAATGTTCTAAGATTCTCCTGAGGTTTATAGAGTTTGCGTTTGAACCAAAAGTTACAGCAAAAGTACCAAAAAAAAAAAAAAATACTCTCTAGTTTCCCTAGCGAAATCACAACTTGTGTTGATTAGAAAATAAAATATGTGGTTTCAAATGGGTTATAACTGGTCTTTTAACTTGCAGTTAGACTGGGATCAAAGATTACTGATACGGTAAAAGGGAAGTTAAGTTTAGGGGCGAGAATTCTTCAAGTTGGTGGAGTGGAGAAAGTGTTTATGCAACTGTTTAGTGTTAGAGAAGGAGAGAGGCTGCTGAAAGCATCTCAGTGCTATCTATCAACCACATCTGGTCCTATAGCAGGCCTCCTCTTCATATCTAATCATAAGGTTGCCTTTTGCAGTGAGAGATCTATCAAGATCTCTACTCCAGAAGGTGAACTGATCAGAATCCATTATAAGGTAATTCACTTCATAATATCTATACAAAAGCCTCTCAAACAATCTCTCTGTCTTTTAACCTTCAAGCTTAGGTAACATAAATTTTCAAAATCATATATCTGTGCTTTGCAGGTCATGATCCCACTTGAAAAGGTACAGTGTGTCAACCAAAGTGAAAATGAGGAGAAGCCTTCACAGAAGTACATACAATTAGTTACTGTGGATCATTTTGATTTCTGGTTTATGGGTTTCTTAAATTATCGGAGAGCTTTCAAATATCTTCAGCAGGCTATTTCTCAAGCTTAGAGAAAGATAAAGTACAAGTACAATTATTCATCCCCTCTGCATCTTCAGTTATTACTTGTGAAGATGCAAGGGGAAGCTCAATACTAGTGCAAATATTGTACATAGTTTTGTTGATATGAAAAGCTAGTTAATTAATTTCAATTCATAATTCTCTTGTCAAACAGATAGTATCAGTTCCCTCAAGTTTTGCAACAAAACTTTAGCCAATTACCAAATGCACTTTAAACATGGGCCTTATTCACCTCATGTCATTTCTATTAATTAAAATCTGCAAATATATATATATAAACTGTAATCATGGCAGCTCTATGGGGTATGAAATCACCAAATAGGCTTATATGTTAATTAATGCCAATCATCTAAAATATAAAATTCAAATGTGATCCATCATTAGCATAATTCTAGGTATAATCACTAAATAGAAAAATGTTACGTCACCAAAGTTGTTGGAAGGGGAGGCACACTCTTTCACCAAGAGACCTAGCTCCCTACTTCTCCATTTTCTTTGAGCTTCCTACTCCGGCTGTGTGAGGCTTTTTCCTGTGGCTTGCAGTGTTTTTGGGTGAGGTGGCGTCCAAGGCTATTCCTTTAGGTAGGTCTCTCTGCCTCTCCAAGGCTCTTCCATCAGATTTAGCAGTTTTAATTGATCTGACCTTGGAATCATGTTCAAAGTGTGCTTTTCTTCTGATTTTCTGGTTAGATTCATCCGTTAGGCTTAATTTTCAGACTTGTGGTAGAATTTGTAGGCTTCTGTAGTTTCTGGTGGTGGTATGGGTAAAGGAAAGGAAATCCATGTGAATTGGGTACTTTTTGTTTACAAGGTTAATTAGTTCTATTTACCAATTTCTGGCTGAACATTATTTCAACAAGAAAAAAGATCATATGAACTTGTCAAATCATATGTAAATATCTGTTATAAGACATTTATGTTGGTTTAGACATGCTTGTCAGTCTTCTAGCTGGACTTGCCTGCAAGTTAATAGTACTATATAGTATTAGTGCCACATTGAAATTCATGTACCTTATTATTCCACATGCTGCATAGTACTAGCAATAGCAAACACCATTTATGTAAAATGTTTAAGGCACAAAAATTTACCAGATGTTGGGCATATATGGCTATCTTTCTTTTCTTACTGTCCTTATTTCTATGGATCCGTTTATGGTTCTTTAATGCTATATTAGCTTGTTTTACAAGCACTACATCTGGCATAGAGATGAGGACATGGAACTATATATGGTAGTATTGATGAGTGAAAAGTTGGGTTCATGCATTACCAGATAACATTGGAAATTTTATGGACATTAAAAATATTTTTGAAATATCTCAAAAGTACTCCGTTACTAATATTATAAATTTATGTTTAGACGATTATTACCTAATAAAATGAGTGATGAAACATATATGATAGGTGATGTAGATAAATTTGGATTATACCCTGGGTCACTAAAATGTATTGGAATTTGAATACATATATACAATGCAATCCATTAAGCCCTTTCTTGTGTACTTTAGTTGTGAATGTGCTTAGGCAGATGATATCCTCTCCTCTATTGTCTTTCTTTCTTTAAAGAATTTCCCCATCCAAAATTTCTGTAGCACTCAGGATTTCATCGTCACTTAGAGCTTCCATTTTTTCTCCAATATCTTGAATGGTAGAAACTTTCGAATTTGAATCCTTTTGGTCTTGCCTGGCTCTTTTCATATGTCCTCCAATTTGGATAAGAGCTTTCCGAATCTTGCTTCCTTTAGTTTTAATTCTTATAAGTCCTTTAATAGTTCCTTTCGCAATCCAATAATGCAAAATTCCTCCATAACAAAACCCTTATAGAATCCAAGTTCCTAATCTCAAGTCTTTCATTTGAACAGTGGTAATTAATAGGATTAAGACTTACAATAAGTTGCAAGTTAATGGACCAGAAAAACCTTTTTCTCCTGATAATTAATTTGCAAATTATGTGTGAATTGAGCTTTGAAACAACTGCCCATTTACTTGAATTGTTCGGCAGCCACTTGACCACTTCTAAATGGAGTGGTTTGTTTGGAATTTTTGGGGTAAATACTGTGTGCTTCCATTGAGTTTGGCGTAGTGCTTATTGATTGGTTCCAAAGGATTTTGTAGCAGTAAGTAGGGCAAACCTCCATGGCAGTGTCATGCAATTATCTGGTATATTAGGTTGGGATGGAATCCTCATCTTTTGAAGGATACTTTATTGACCTTAGAGCTCTTAATATAAGGATTGTTTTTATGGCTTCCTTGTGGTGCTCCACACATGATCTCTCTTTAAGGGAGACTCCTGTCAAGTGTAATTTTTTGGGCAGGATATCTTATCCTCTATCTTGCATTCCTTCTTCTCTCTCTTTCATAAAACTTTCTCTTGAGAAGACAATTGGTTATGAGAGTCCACGTTCTGAGATATTCCCTCACTTTTATTGCATTTCCACTTTGCATCATGCTTTTGTTGCTTTTTTTTTTTTTTAAAAAAAAAACATTTTCTTTGCAAAATTCCTATTTTTCTTGGAATTTCCATTTCTTCAAAAACCTTTATTATAGGAAGTTCTAATTTGATTGCTTTCTTGGCACCTTGATACTTTTTTGCTGTTCTACAATTCCAGATAGAATAGTTTGGCCCCTGGACCTTTTTGGTATTTTTCACTTGTAAATCCTTTTTTTTTCTTCTTCTTTCCTAATACCTGATTCTATTCACCAATAATAGAAATATGGCTATATCAAATTTTTTTTGGAAAGCTAAAGCCTTTTTTTTTTTTTTTTTTTNTTTTTTTTTTTTTTTTTTTTTTTTATGTTAAACTTTTGCATGGAAAGCGGTACCTTGGAGGATGAAGGCAAATGGTCTTCTATAGTCATAGGTTTTAATTCCAGATATTTTTGTTATATGTTTTAGGAGTTCCCTAGCATGGGTTTGTTGCGTTTATTAGAGCAGAAAGCCATAATGTTTAGCAATGGATTTCCCCCTCCACATCATCTTTGGGGCTATATTAATATAATATAGTCTCGGCTTCTTTGTGGGTTTGTGCAAATGGTTTTGTTAGTTATGCAAACGGACTGGAGAGCTATTATGAGCTTTTTTCTTTCTTCTTTTTGAGAATTATAGTAGCTCATGTAATGTGACTATGTGAGCTTGATTTTCAGCTCTCTGTTAGATTCAGTTTCTGGCTTTCTTCTTGTTCAAATTTGAAAAAAAGACTTTTTTAGATTTTTTGGCAAAATCGACTAAACTGACCAAACCGAACCCAATCGAATCGATTCGGTTTGATTCAGTTTGTCTTTCAAAATTTTATAAAACTAAACCAAATTGAATTGAGATGGTTTGGTCAGTTCGGTGTTGGTTTGGGGTATGAACCCGACCAAACTAAACCAATTACACCCCTAGTTGGGTTTATGCGGGATATTATGTCGTAGCTTTAATTTGTGTTTTGTAACTTCTATCCCGTCTTCAATATATGAATAGCAAATTTTTTAAAAAAAAATGCAAAGCAATATTTAGTACTATATTTTGCTTCAAGTTATAAATTACTCTTCTACAATTAAAGTTCGCGTATTTGTGAGATTGCAATTGACATGCCATTTCTCCCATTATATAACCTCGTTATGGAAGGCAAAAATAATTGTTTCCCCTTTGGCTTGTGTTTGTAATTTTTAAGTGCCATTTCTCATCATTTTTTTGCTTCTTGCATTGTTTATTTGTGTCTACTACTAGAGGTGTAAGGAAAACTGATAAAATCGGCCAAACCAATTGAATTGGACCAAACTGGAGAAAACCGAACCGGACCAAGAGGGTCGGTTTGGTTTTTGGTTACACTGTCTGAAAAATCGAAGAATTCGGTTCGGTTCTCAGTTTCAATGAAGAAAAACCGGTGATAAACCGGACCGAACCGAATAACAGGAACGACGTCGTTTTGATGAATAAGGCCTTCTCCCTAACTCTTCTTCGATTCTTTACAAATCAGAATCTGAAATTGATACGAGGGTACTAATGTTCTAGTAGGAGTCTTAATGAAGTAGTATTCACATTATAGTAGGAGTGTAACTTCTCAGCTATATAAGCAAGACAAAGACCAGTGTAAACGGTATTCAATCAATAAACAATAGTTCCGGATACTTGAGTTGTATCAGAAATCCTCTCCTTCAATTTCTTGGTGTTTGGGTGTTGCAGGTGAGTTATGCTTCTTCTGTGCCTAAATGGAGTGAATTCTCTAATCTTTGTCATTTACTTCTGAGGATCAGGGATATCTATATGACTAAGTGAAACGAAGTTTTTTTTTTTTTTTTTTTTTAATTAATGCCCATGTATTTTTAATGGCCAGCGGAAGCTTGTTATCTCTGCTTCCATTCATTACCCTCGAAGCGTTCCTGCGGTGAGAAGACCTCATTACTACTTGTAAGTTGTAACCGGTTTCAATCTAACTTTAGTCTTGATTGCTCACAAAGTGGAGTAGAAAAGATAATGGAAAACCTGTTTTGTATTCTCTGCTTCAATCAAGAGTACTTGTTTTGATATTTGCTAATTCCTTTGATTTACTCTCCTCTTGTTTGCTTTCTATGGAATTGGAAGAAAGGAAAGTAAAATGCAGGGTTAAACAAAGATTTTTCTGCTTTTCTGTCATTATCTGCGTATCTGATATTTTTATGGTATGTGAGGGGGGACTGTTGAGTTTTAACTTATTTTTCACTTGTTGATAAAAGGTTTTAATTTAATGATGTGGCACTGGCAGCATATTACTATATGATAATGTAAAACAATTTTATAGATAAACTAGGAATCATAGTTGTGAGAAAATATAAGGTACTGCCTAGGGTACAGCAATATCCTTTTCAAAGTGCCTAAGGTAGACATTGTCCACGTATCAAACATGTCCTGAAATTTTGAATGAGTTTCCTTTTGGGTTGGTGGGCATTGCATCTCTTAGGTACAGTTAGAGTGTATATTTGTGTCATGAATCAATGCAAGGGGGGAAGATTGTTGCCTTTTCTACAGCTCTGCTTATTTTTTTAAAAATTTTGATTAGTTCTTATGACTGCTCCTGTGACATTTTGCTTTATTTAAGATATGCTATGCAGAACATGTATGCTAAGCAGAAGAAAGAAGAAGATGATGCAGATATGCATCTGGCTCGCAACATCGTGCAGAACAAGCAGTACAAGGTTTGCAGTCAGGCAGATGATGAATATGACTATGAAGATGGTCCAAGTAGAAAAGGTCGAAAGAAGCAAGGAGGTGATGATCATAAGATCTCCCAAACAAACACACATACAAATCGGTTTGTAACCCAGAAAGAGCGCTGCCACTTTTTTTTGGAGAATCCAAACCGACCTATGCATCTTGTCGTATCAATTGAAAATCACAATATAAAAGGAAAGGCTAGCGGAAGACATAGGATTGAAAAGAAGAGGATAGAAAAGGAAAGCACAGATATTGCAGTAGATTCCATTAGAGAGAAGGAAATTGTAAGAAAAGAATTAGGATTAGAGTGGATGCTCAGGTCTGAAAGTAATAGGCCTGTAGAAACAATAGAAAAACTGCCAGAGGAAGCTCCAGTTGAGGAGGTATGTCTCACTTCTTAAAATTTTAATTTTTCTTTGAGCTTTCAAACTATCATGTTCTGCTGTCAGGTTAAATATTTATCAGTTGTTTATCTATTTTATTTCAATTTATTTTTGTTCTAGTAACAGTTAGGGTTAGTTTGGACTTTTGAATCCTCTGTCAATCAATAATTTGTTGCTGGTATTTTGCTACCACTTAGCAAAAACAGGAAAAAGAATAATTTATTGTGGCATGTTGTTTTAAGGGATGCATGAGTGCATTGTGTTGATGCTCCAATAGGGGAAATGTATGTTCATGTCCTGTCTGCCTGAAATGTGCATGCTTCATTTGCAGCTTGTCTTCATCTTCTAATTTCATGGCTAATTGTAATAGATAGTGCTAAGTGACTGGATAATATTTGTTGTCTTTTTTCAGACAAAGAAGGTGAATCCCAAGGAATTGAATCCATATCTGAAGGATGATGGGAGTGGTTACCCAGAAGATAGTGATGGAGCCAAAGTGGGTGCCGACCAACTTTTATCTTCTTCCCTTGTTGGGGATGGGGGTGCAAGTTGGAGACTTAAAGCATTGAAGCGTGCACAAGAACAAGCAGCCAGAGAAGGACGAAGGCTTGCAGAAGTATTGTGCCTTTCCTTTCAAATATCCATTGATTATCCGTGTTTTAAATCTTTGGCTGTTCACTCTTTTATGCATATTGATATGTACAGGTTGTGGAAGAAAGGTGGAGCTCTCTTGGTGAGTTGACCGTTTCTATAGCATCTCGTGAAGCTGCTCCATCTCTTGCTCATTTACGTGCTATAAAAAGTAGAAAGAGAGGGCTTACTGAAGACAATTCACCAGATTTAGATGATCGGAGTGGGAAGGATTCTAAAAGGGTAACTTGAAGATTATTGAGAGCACTACTATTTCTTCCTCTATACATTTTCTGTTATTTCTTTATAGAGTTAAACTCATGCTTGTGGGATTAGTAAGCAAATACTGTTACGCATTACTGATTTTGGCTAGTGGGAAACTGGCAGGACTACTTAAAGGATGTATCTCTCCAGCATCGTGAAATGAGAGCACCTAAAGTTCGAGACTCTCTATCTTGGGGAAAGCGAAAAAGTAAATCAGTTGCAGCTGAGGGTGCTGGGATCATATCAGCTGCAGCATCTAGCCTGAACAAGTTCTCAAATAATGGAAGCTTTATGCATGAATTTCTTCAGGAAAAGGGTAATAATTCTGATGGTTCTCAAAAAAATTATGTATGTTCTAAAGTTACACTTTATTACTGATCAACAATTATTTGAAGTTCTTTATGACAAGTAGTCATTATGTAATTGTCAGTAGTTATAACTGCCAGAAATAAGATAACCATTGAGCATAAAGTACAATTATATATTATAACTAAAGTGAAATAAAATGTAACTTTAGATCTCATATAAAATTCTTTTTATTTGAGTTCTATAGCAATAATTTTGTCTAACTTTAGATCTCATAATTCTGATGATGCAGATATGCATCTGGCTCGCAACATCGTGCAGAACAAGCAGTACAAGGTTTGCTGTCAGGCGGATGATGAATATGACTATGAAGATGGTCCAAGCAGAAAAGGTCGAAAGAAGCAAGGAGGTGATGATCATAAGATCTCCCAAACAAACACACATACAAATCGGTTTGTAACCCAGAAAGAGCGCTGCCTCTTTTGTTTGGAGAATCCAAACCAATCTATGCATCTTGTTGTATCAATCGCAAATCACACATACCTGATGCTGCCGCAGTGGCAGCCTGTGGTGCCTGGCCATTGTTGCATTTTACCTATTCAGGTGAGCTTATGGTTTTAAGATGTTATTAACAAAGACAGCACCAGCCGAAGATAAAGATCGTCCTGTAAAACTAGAACTATCCCTAAATAAACATTGGGCATGTAGTAGTTGAAACATATCATAGTAATGAGGAATTTAAAGATGTATTTGGTTCTTGCTCATGGCAATTAAGATCCTAAGATCAAGTATTATTTTTTGTCTCTAGGAAGGAACATGAACTTTTAAAGAATGATGTGAAGTGAGACATGGCTATAAGATTTCTTGCATTTGAGACTTTCTGTTTTATTTTGGTTATTTCTTCATTTACAACCTGGTGTCAATCAACTGCCTTTGACTTTACAGCACGAATCAGCTACAAGAACTGTGGATGATGATATTTGGATAGAAATTCGAAACTTCAAGAAGTGCCTCATTATGATGTTTGCAAAGCAGAAGAAGGAGGTTGTGTTTCTTGAAACTGTGATGGGATTGGCACAACAACGGTGCCATTGTATGATTGAGTGCATTCCTTTACCCCAAGATATTGCCAAAGAGGCTCCTTTATATTTTAGAAAGGTCAGATTTGAAGCCTCATATTTGTTGTGGACTAATGCATTGCTTGCTTCTTACATCTTTTTCAATATCTTTGAATATATACATATTCTGAATGTTCTTTTGCCACACTGCATATATTTGTATCTCATCCCTGTATCAAAAAAGCTACCATGAATGTATTTGAATATTGTTTCTTTTTTATAAGAGATTCAACTTACAACTAATAAGGCTTATTACCACTTAAGATTTAATGAGCACCTTCATTGGTGAGTTATGCTTGTTTATTTACAATCATCATAGCACCCTGATCGAGTGAAAAAATTGTGTTATGAAACATAGTAAATATTGTTTATATATTTTAACTATTTACATTTGGAGAGGAAAAATACTGTAGGTAGGGGAATCAAAGAGAATTGGCGGGAAAGAGCGCTTATACTGGTATATAGGGTCTTCTGGTCTTTTGACCAGTGACCACTATGGTCAAAAGCTTTCTGATATGAGCAAATTCCGAATAAGTTTCTTTGTGTTCAATAATTTTTCTTCTGTTATCAGTGGTTTTCACATGAGATTAGTATTGCATTGCTTTTGGTGAAATGTCTCTGTATCTTATATTTGTTGCTGGTATTTATTTGCATTCTGTTCCTTATTCATCACAGGCAATTGAGGAAGCTGAAGATGAGTGGAGCCAGCACAATGCGAAGAAGGTTATTGATACAAGTCAAGAGGGATTGCGCAATTTAATTCCCAAGCACTTTCCTTACTTTCACGTTGAATTTGGTCTAAACAAGGGTGTTGTCCATGTTATTGATGATGAAAAACAATTTAAGAGCAGCCTTGGCCTTAACGTCATAAGAGGCATGCTTCAATTGGCAGATGAAGACATGTATCGGCGCCGAAGATTTGAATCAATGGAGGGACAAAAGCAAGCAGTTGCATGCTTCTCTAAAGAGTGGGAACCTTTTGACTGGACAAAACAGCTCCACGAAACATCTTAGCAATATATTTGTACAGGATTCATCAAGGCCACTTTTGACTATTTGTGGATTATCTCAATAACGAATGATATAGGTTGAACATGTTTTTGTAATGTAGCATACTAACAGAAGATAAATTTTGAAAGGTGAAATATTTTATCATGATTTGAAAGTCATTACCCAGTTGATACTTTCAACCCATGGATGGGCATTGATAGTTCCTCCAAAGAGCAGGACTCCATTAGCTAGGCATTGAAAAGTGCCGGATTAGTCTTATCATTCTATCCACTTTTCTAGTCTACTCCAAATGAAACACTTTGTTCTACATTCAACTTGTTTAGAATATTTAGTTAAACCGTTGGATGGATAAGAATTTCAATTAGTATACAATTCTTAAATGACATGAACTTCAGCTCCTATATATATATATATATATATATATATATATATATTTCAGAAAAAGAAAAGATAAGAGAAAACACACTTAAGCATCTTAATATTTTTGCCATGTAGTAAAATATAACGTGTTTAATTAAATGTGACACTTAAATAATTTTTTTTTATACTATGACTTTAATTTGAATACAAAATCTATATATCTTGTTTTAAATATAATATTTACATTGGTGTTACAGAGTCTTGCACCGATGCACAATTCTTAAATTGTGCATTGTAGTCTTCTTTTATTTACAAACCTGAAAAATAATTATAATATCAATTAAAAAAATCTTTTGGTTGAAACTTTAATAATTTTAAAAAAGAAAATATTTTAAAAAATGTATCATATCAAAAATATATATGATATATCCATGACATGACAATATAATAATCGTTGATGTAAAATTATTTAATCTTAATTATTGATTTTTAATGATCAAAATTAATTATTTTTCACATCGATAACTATTATACTACCAATAAATATCACATTCTTTCCAACCAAGTAAAAAATGTGTTTAATTTCTTATTGCATTGCCGACTTTAAAAATGGAAAAAGAAAAATAAGATTCGTGAGACGGAAGAATTGCGATGACATTGCCCTTTTAAGCCCAAACATATCCGTACCCTGGTGTTACGGTTTTCTCTCTCATCACATTACGCGGCGGCAGATTCTGACTATAAATAAATACTTGTCTCTAACACATACACTTTACCTAAACACGTCAATTCTCAGCCGCAACTCCTCTCTCTCTCTTTTCTCTCCCGCTTGCTCTTCTTTTATCTTCAACTTTGGTTCATTCGAATCCTTTTATACAGTGAAATCGCGGTCGATTCACATTGAATCTTGCAACACTGGAACGATCTCGATTCTACTCGACTGGGTTTCACTGTATAAAGAGATGTATCGGATCCAATTCAATTGAATTTTTCAGCATGTTGAGATAGTGTTGAATGGTTTGACAACTTAGAGCCTTACGGCGGCCCATGATATATTTCTACTTAAATTTAATCATTAGAAAATAAAAGTTGACTAGCCTCAACAAATTGTAGATTGTTGTATTTTTTTACTTTCTTAGAGATTAAATATATAAGATATTCCTTTCTTGTACCCAATATAAAGGGTAATCTCCTTTATTTGTCTTGCCTTTTAAACTTTAGGGTTTGCCTTGTAAGTTAGAGTATTCTATTAATTTGATGGCAAATTATTCTTAAGCAAAATAATATTGTGAGAGTTCTCTCATCTATTACAAGATTTAAGTTTAGCCTCAATGAAAATAAGCTCAATTTAGTTGAACAAAGTTGTGTTCAAACTCCCTCGATCAACAGGAGGTGAACATTTGGGGCAAAACTTAACAAAAGGTGAATTTGAAGCTTAAAAAACATTATATATATATATATATATATGTGTGTGTCTATTGGAGACTACAAAATAGGGTAACTTATTATATCCTAATTAAAATTTCATTCCACAATGTGAAAGTACTTTGGCTCAAAGTTTGGATGCCTGAGATTTAGTCATTCAAATTGCTGATGGTCAACATATATTACATTTGGATCCCCTCATTTTCTTTAGTTAAAATTTTATACTTGAAAAACAGTTAATTATTTTCTTGGATTGCATGTATAACTGTATTTGGCATATGCTTGACTAGATTGAGCATTCACCATTTTGTAAATTAAAAAAAAAAAAATGCACCACTTTTTATTCATTAAAAATTTTCTCTTTCTCTTTCTATGGAATTGCTGTAATCTTGTTTTGAAACATTGAATTACAAAGTCGGTTAACATGTGGGGCAAGGGGATGATGTGGGAATGATTTGGCATTTCCTCTTCTTCAAACATCATAGTATGTCCACAGTCCACCTTATTGCTGACTCATGTATTTCAAGAAAAAAGTCGAAGCATATCCATTATTTTTAGTAACCTTGCTCCTTCATCTAGGAGGGAAAATGTCAAAAAGCAGATTTTCTTGGTCAGCGAACAACACTATCTTCTACTGATGGCTGCCAGTGTTTCTAGCTAGTACATATGTCTTCAGCACCTTTCTTAACTGAAAAGAAAGATCTTCAACTAACTCCAAGTCCTAGGACATTGGAGATCAAGAGAATGTTTGAACTCTGAAATTTGCAAAATAACTGAAATATATATGAAGGGTAAAGTGAAACAATAAAGTGAAACCTAAGCATTTTAATTTGATGGTGGGTTCTCACCTATATATAGCTGGTAAATGAATTGATCAGTTAGTTTCATGATTACAAATCCCGCATGCATGTATAGAAAACATAAAATAAAGTCATTTTCCTATCTATTATGTTAGTACAGTATATTCACTATAATAAAAAGATTATATCACCCTGGAAGGTAAAAAAAAAAAAAATTCATCTTACTAAGCTATTCCCTACATATTTTCTTAGATTTACTCATTTCTCACTCTTGGCAGGCTCAAATTAGAGTCAAAGGAGGCGCCAGACCCCTAACAATTTTCTCCTTCCTTTGTAGGTCCCTTGAGATGCAATTTATTAATATATTCTATTCAAGATTTGGTGAAATATAACATCTATATGTTGAGCATGCAAGTTTGGTTGACATAACACGTCATTTGCAAGTGGCCTTTTCTCTTTCCTACTCTTTCCCCCTTCTTTTAATCACAGAAAAAGTTGGAGAAGTCTTGCATCAGAAAGGTAGCATGCCAGCACAGAAAGCTTCTTGACATCCCCATATAAGTAATGTAAGGAAAAACGTTCATGTTTTCTCTAAAGCTACTCCAACTAATTATGATATTGTATTTCAACTCCCCCATTTGCAAAAGAGGGTGCTATTGTCTACAAGATAGACAGTCAATTAATTAAGTCGATTCAATTGTATTCCAAGTTTACTTCAGGCATTTTATTTTGATTTTACTTGTTATCAAAAAAGTTTACACATATACACTAAGAGTTACTTTACAGTTTACACAAGCGATGTATGGAATAATGATGAAGTAGTAATAGATCAAGTTTGTCATCCACCACCTGCTCCCTTGGTTGTTGTCCTGAACAAGTTTCATGTATTGTCTGCTCTTTCTAGACAATATATACATCAATATCACTCAGATCACTTGATATGTCCCCTATATATATATATATATATATAGAGAGAGAGAGAGAGAGAGAGAGAGAGAGAGAGAGAAGTTCATATCAAGAAAGAAGAGGAATGCAGCTAAATAGTTGAATCTTACAAACTACGAAATTACCTTTTTAAAGCATCTGAAATCCACTTTTCTCAAATGTTATAGGTTTTTATTAAAAATATGACATTGACCTTTATATAATGTTCTTTCTTATTAGTTGCATCTTCCAATATCTAAAAAACATCTGTCACTTAATCTACTTGATGATCCACTGATGACTCATCCAACAAAAGTCAAGATTCACCTTCTTTCTTTTCATTCTTATATATACCACTGGAGAATACAAGGATTCGACATCCTAAGTAAGCAAAGCTCCCTTCAATAGCTTAATTTCACCAGCTAGTTGTTACTCAATAAATCTTCCAACCACAGAAAATTAGCAATTTTATACAAAACATTAGATATGAATCCCTCATGTCTTCAGGAGCTCGTTATTGGAGTTCCAATCACCTCAGCAACATACCAGTTTGGGAAGTCATCCAAGAGATACTTGCCTGACTCTACCGGCCAATACAACAACTCTACCACAAAATCAAAGCAAAGTAGGACATCCTTTCTTTCCAATATCAATTCACCAATCTTTCATCCTAAAAAAAACCTTTATATAGTTGAAGCTTGTTTGTATTAATTAACAGTGACCATCTTGACCTTTTCAGGTAGAGTAAATTCAGTTCTAACAAGGGTGAACAAGCTTGGGAGAAAGGCAGACAGTTTAGCACATGGAGTCCGAGAGCATGGTAAGTACTCTTGAAAGCCTTAGATTTTCAATTGAGAAGACAATGAAGTGTAATCCTTCAAAGTAATCTGTGATTTTTCCTAGCAAGATAAAGAACAAGCAGTGATTGATACAGTTAATTAAATTGTATAAGCTATGGACAGATAATAGACTTTTTTGACACCAAATATATTGTAGGTCTAAATTAGTTTTCTAAATATGTATGATGCATATTTTGTCTTGATTACAACAATTAGTGAAGTTTTGATTGACTTCTAATTGATATTGTAACTTGCAGTGAGACTAGGGCCAAAGATAACTGATACAGTAAAAGGGAAGTTACGCTTGGGAGCAAGAATTCTTCAAGTTGGCGGATTGGAGAAAGTGTTTATGCAACTTTTCAGTGTTAGAGAAGGAGAGAAGCTATTGAAAGCATGTCAGTGCTATCTATCAACTACATCTGGTCCCATAGCTGGATTGCTCTTCATATCCACTGATAAGGTTGCCTTCTGCAGTGAGAGATCTATCAAGATCTCTTCCCCAAATGGTGAAATGAATAGAATCCATTATAAGGTAATTCACTTTATCATATCAAAACAAAACCTCTCAATCTCTGTGGTTCTCTCTTCAACATCTGCTAACATAAAACTTCAAAATTGTCTCTCATGTGCAGGTCTTGATTCCCCTAGAAAAGATTAGGTGTGTCAACCAAAGTGAAAATGTGAAGAAGCCTTCACAGAAGTACATAGACATAGTTACTGTGGATAATTTTGATTTCTGGTTCATGGGTTTCTTAAATTACCAGAAAGCATTCAGACATCTTCAGCGGGCTATCTCTCTTCTCAAGCTTAGAGAATGAAAAAGTAGAAGTACACAATTGATTCATCCCCTATGCTTCATCAGTTAAAATTATATGAAGCTGCAGAGGCCAACTGCAAGTACAAAATAGTACATATTTTGTCAATAAGAAAAAGCTATTTGATTCATTATTAATGTATACTTCTCTTGTCAAGCGTATTATATTAGTCCTCTGAACTTTTGCAATCAAACTTAAACCAATTTTCCCATCACTCAAAAATTAAGCTCTGGCCATTTCTGTTGAAATCTATGAAGTTTTCAAAGTGTTATGTGATCAATCCTAAGTGGAAACAAGTCATCAATTAGGATATTATGTATTTACCTCAAACCTAAATGGCTAATACAATTATAGGCCCCAATGGTTCTCTTGAGTTCCTTACTACTCTAGCAAATATTTTTAGAATGTAGCTATTATTTGCTTCCATATTTAGCTAATTGCTACACCTAAGCTCCTCAAAATGTCTATAAGTTATAATCACATGCTCACTTCACTTCATCTAGAGAAGTTACACCAAATGAAAACAAGACTCAAGTTAAATTATTGTGGACAGTATACAACTGGTACTGTGGCTCATTCACAGCCACTCATAGGATGCAGTGTGACAAGTGAAGTGTTAGGTTTGTTGATTGCTATTGCTGACTATAATCTTCCAACATTGAACCATGGGAGAAATTATTCAGTCATTAATTACGACCTCCTAACAATGAGTCTAATTAAATAATCAACATATCCCATTTAAAAAAAAAAGACTTTTTCTCTTTTATTTTGCTATCCTAAATCATCATATAGTGAATGTTCTTATTGTGAGGTTTGGGTGTACATGTGTTTAGTATGGAGTGATCAGAAGTTGTACCTGTTGATTCTTCCAATTTTATAGGTAAAAAAATGTTAATTTTCATGGATTGCATGTGTAAACTGTATTTGGGAGATTCCTATGGATCTCTTGATCCAGCTCCAATTTGTGTTTGTTTTTTTTAAAAAAAAACAAAAAGAAGTGCACACTACAAGTCTACAACAGGGTACTTTCGGATCATTGAACCCCTTGAAATTTTCCTTTATTTTCAAATTTTCTGTTTCTCTTTCGAAGGACTGGCTAATTTTCTCTTGAAACTTAAATATACTACAAACTACTACAAAGTAGTTTACATGTGGGGCATATGGATGATGTGGGAATGATTTGGCATTCCCCCTTCCTCAAACGTTAAAGCACGTCTTACCTTACACGAAGTTCATAGCTGGCCTATTTTTTAACCTACATTGTTTTCATTACTGACTCAGATAACACAAAACATGTTGAAGGATATCCATTGTTCTAGGAACTCTTCTCCTTCACTTAGAAGGAGAAAATGTCAAAAAGAATACTTTCTTCTTGTAAGTATGTTAATCAAGATTTTAAATTGCACACTTCAACCACAATTGCATTTGCAATATTGTAGTTTCGAAAGCTACGCAACAACAATTTTCCTCTATTGCTATTGGCTGGTGGCATATTTTCTTACAATTCCTGCAATGTAAATCTTGATGTGAGCTTTCAACACCTTTACTCAAAAGTAAGATCTTCAACTCCAAGGATTTTGGAGGTCAATGCAACATTTATGGACAATGTAGAGGAACTTAAGCATTTTTTATTGTAAGTTTACACGTACAGTTAGTTTGATGATTGCAAATCTTCAATGTACGTATAGAAAACATAAAATAAAACTGTTTCTGTAATCTTTTCTGGATTTGCTGCATTATATATATGTTATGCATAACTCATTTTTAATTCTGGTTGACTTAACACGTCATTTGCAAGTGGTCTTTTCTCTTTTTTACCTTTCTTTTTTTGTTTCTTATCTTATCAATTTAAAACTTAAGAGAAGTCTGGCATCATAAAGCCAACATGCCAGCTCAGAAAGCTTCAATGATACCCTTGGAGAAGCAATATATAAACAAGCAAAATCTGGTAATTCATCATGTTTCTCTAGTATATATGTATCAGTCAAAGGTACTTCAATTAACAAGAATATTTTATCTCCAATCCCAATTGCAAAAGAAAGTGCAATTGCCTAAAGCCCCTTTTATTTATTAAACATTTCTTTACATACTTACAGTTTGATGACATAGAATAAGCAGAAGATGCTTACGCGGAAAGGAAACAACCCTCTCTGCTATTATGTAATTTTGAGGTACATATGAATAGGTAAGAGACAACAATTTTAAAGTTCAAATGTGTGACCCTAAAACAATATACCTTTGAAATAAGGATTTAGGTGGTGTTAATTTGATTTATGCATTGGATTTTTTATTTTTGGAAATATTGTATTACCATATTTTGTTAATATTTAATATTTTTAAGAATGTGGTGCCTCTTACTAACTGTTGGCCAACCGGCAATAGTAAGTATGTGATAATAAGAGTGAGTAATTTTATTATTTAGTAAAAAATAAGTATATTTCGTAAAAAAAATATAACTAATATTTTTACAGGATGAGAATCTAATTTGTGGGTATATAATTTTACTCTTGTACCAAGCATAAACATCTATAATTTCTTAAGTCATACGTTTATACCAAACACCACTTTAATGTTTTTTTTTTTTGGTTCTTCTTGAACCATGTATTTCCCTCCCTTCTCTTTCTATGGACCCAGTAATCTTGTTTTGAAATCTTGGATATTGATTATTGAAGACTGAAAAGTTGGTTTACATGTGGGGAATGGAGATGATGTCGGAATGACTTGGCATTCCCTTTATCTCGAATAATGAAAATGCCTCACCTTAAACTGCGCCCCCACTACACGTTTTGTTCATAGCTGGCCTAATTGAATATATATGAACCTACCTTGTTTCCATTGCTGACTTGGTTATTTCGAAACAACACCAACTTTCACTTTATGGCAAACTATTATTATGAATTTGATTCATTTTCTTTTGTAATTCTCTTTCTGGTTGAAGTAACACGTCATTTTGCAAGTAGCCTCTTCTTTGTTTTACTTTTTCTTTTCATATATTATCACAACAAAATTTAGAGGAAGTATGGCATCAGAAAGTTAACATGCCACCTCAGAAAGCTTCAATGAGACCCTCACATAAGCAATTAAAGAAAAAAGGTGCTAATGCATCATGTTTTTATAGCATGTATCACTCAAAGGCATTCTAACTAACTAGGAAATTTTATTTCTCTCTCCCATTTGCAAAAGAGGTAAGATATCCATTTTATTTTTATATTATTATATACTTACTTTACTTTTTAGAGCCAAGAACCACAAATATTGCCTAAGAAAGAGCCACAAATTATACAATTAAAATAACTTTAAGATAAGTTATAGTGTGTTTATATCAACTAGTTAAGTCCAACCAACTCCAACCATAATCCAATTGTTGTTTAGGATTTTTATTTTGACTACTATTGCATCAACATCCAAGAAAGTCTTGCACACTAATTAAGAAGTTGCCTTATTCAAACATTAAAACTCAATTTTTTTTTTCAAATGTTATATTTTTTTTAATAAAGATATGGAATGGACCCTTACATGATTATGTTTTTGTTTTTTTCCATTTGCAACCAAACAAGCCATCTTGCAATACTTAAAGATTATCTGCCGTTTCTTCTTGATGATCCAAAGATGACTCATCCAACATAAAATCAAGATTCACCTTCTTTTTTTCCATTGCTATGTGTATGGCTGTTCAGAATATAGGGCTTAATAATCCTAAGTGAGCAAAGCTCCCTTGAATACTCTTCAACAGCAATTTAGCAGTCGAGAACATATTCCAGATAGAGAGAAGCAGTGGTTTTACACACAACACTAGAAATGAAGGCCTCATTTCTTCAGGAGCTAGTTATGGGAGTTTCAGTCACCTCAGCATACAAGATTGGGAAGTCATCCAAGAGATACTTGCCTGATTCTGAAGGCCAATACAATAATTCTACCAGAAAATCAAAGCAAAGTAGGACATCATCCTTTTTTCGCGAATTTGATTGATCAATCATTTGTTAAAAGAAAAGAAATGAATCATTGCAATGCTTCAAGATATCTTCAGCAGGCTATTTCTCAAGCTTAGAGGAAGACAAAGTAGGAATGTAATTGATTCTGCCCCTCTGCTTCATCTCATCTGTTTAAATTATGTGATGCTGCAAAGAGCTCCATTCAAGTAGAAATTTTGTACATAGTTAGTTCGGTTCTCAAGAAAATGCTCTTTGGTTCTTCAATTTTTGTTTCACTTGTCAAACAGACAATTTCTCGTCTCTAGTTTGACAGTCAAACTTTAGACAATCACCAGCACATAATGAAAATTTTTTCAAGGTGGCCTTGTCTGTAATGTTAGATTTGAGATCATTCATGTAAGATAAGAATATCTTACTTCTTTTGTTGTACATTCCTCAGTTTGTTTCTTCTGCAACTTGTGTTTCTGTGAGGAAGATGAGTGTAGCTATTGCCTCTGCCTGAGTTAAGCAAACACACACTAATCTTGCTGTAAAAGTTACATTAAAAATTGAAACAAGACCAAAGCGAACTCCAAGCAAACTACAACACAATTGGCATCCAATCTTACTGAAAGGGAAGTGAGAAGTACTGTGGAATATCAAGTTTGTAAAAAAATTCTCAGGTCACGAAGATACTTATCTCACAGAACTTCTCATTTGTCTCCTAACATTGCTAATGCTAACTAGTCTAAGAAAATATACACTGTCTTCAGCACTTTAGTTTTGTTTCTTATGTCATGAAGCATTCACATTATATGAATAGCTTCATCATCAGTAATATGACTTAAGAACATTCACAGCATAATAATTTATGGTTCCCCATGTAACTAAAATGCATCAAAATCCTAGCTGGCTGCTTGTAATGACTTCAGCCAATCGGTCTCGAATTTCATAGTAAGTAAATGGCCCCTTCTTGATCCATAATCACCCTGTATCTTAACAAATACTGATATAAATAGAACAGTTGTTGTCATTTATATTAGTTAGCTGTTGGAACACACTGAAAATCTTTCTCCATGCTTTTTGCTAACTTAACCCAAAGCACGCTGAAGCAAAAATACTATCAACAAAATTTGTAAGCAGTACCTGCAAAATGGTGTCATTTCCCTGCTTCCAACTCAAAAACATAAGCACATGCTCCCATATACACACAGAATACACTTCAAAAGTAGTATTCACTCTCTGACCTTAAGTAATTTTAGTCAAGTCATATTGGTTTAAGCATGAAGGCTTTGATAATTACATTTTTAATTCTAAAATGGCCACTGTAAAATAACTAATTAATGCTCTTCAATCTAACTTGGCCTGCGGGCCATTCACTTACAGCACATATCCAGGAACATAGGACAACAAAATCAAAAGGAAAATAAAGATAAACAAGTAAATAAAAATAAAGAACACGTACTACCGAAATGGAAATTTCACCAGTCTAATCTAACTGATTGTATGATTACTGATTAAATTCTTAATTTGTTATATCTTTTTAATACATCAGATTCAAATTAACTTTAAAACTATTAAAAAATGCCCTCTTGGAAAACATGCTCCTTACATGTTTGTTATTTATGTAAATTGTAAATTTATTATGATTGCTAAAATGAGGGTGGGATGGTAGTTTCTTGTCAAATGTTAAGACAGATTGATGACATGGATGTCATCTCTGCTGATATGTATATGTGTTTGTATATAACACTACAAGAGGGTAAAGCTTTCTTTTATTTCAGCATTGTCCCTTCTCTTTCTGAGGACCTTATAAGATTCTTGTTTTGAAATCTTGGATATTCCATACTACAAGTTTGGTTTATATGTGGGCCATGGGGATGATGTGGGAATGATTTGGCATTTCATTTTCCCCAAATATAAAGCATGTCTCACCATACACTGCCCCCACCACACAACTCTATAGCTGGTCTAATTTGAACCTACTTTGCTTTCCATTGCTGAGTCAGGTATTATGAAAGAACTTGACCCATATGATTATTTTAGGAACTCTTCTCTCCCATTTGCATATTCCAAAAGATACCCTTTTTCATGTTTCATTTTTTCTTTTCTCTATATATTTACTTTTTTAGGACAAGTAACCCTAAAAGATTGTTGAGGAAGATATAGCAATATCAAATACACAAAAATGAACTTCATTCCACTTTTTTATATACTGCTTTCTCTGTTGTTCTAACAAGTTAGTTTCACACACTGACTGCTTTCTCCTTCTCTCTCTCTCTCTCTCTCTCTGTGTGTGTATATATATATATATATTCAAATATTCTTGGTTTCTGGTTTTTTAAAAGATGACTTGGACCTTTAAATAAATGTCTTTTTCTATAAGCAACCAACTACGCCACCTACAAGTCTTTAATATTCTTGATGATTCATTGATGACTCATCCAAGAAAAAGTCAAGAGTCACAATCTTTCTTTTCATCCCTATATATACCTCTTATGAATATAAGGATTCGTCATCGTAAGTAAGCAAAGCTCCCTTCAATTTTCTCCAGCTAGTTTTCGCTCAAGAAGAAAAAAAGGAGCAATTTTGCACCAAACATTAAAAATGAAGGCTTCATTTCTTCAAGAGCTAGTTATTGGAGTTCCAATCACCTCAACAGCAGCATACCATTTTGGGAAATCATCCAAGAGATGCTTGCCTGATTCTTCAGGCGAATACAACAACCCTACCGCAAAATCAAAGAGAAGTATGAATCCTTTCTTTTCATGTTTGATTCATCAATCTTATTAATCCTTCTACATATGAAATTGGGTTGTACTAACAATGATTGTCTTCACTTTTCCAGGTAGAGTAAATTCAGTTCTAACAAGGATGAACAAGCTTGGGAGAAAGGCTGACAGTTTTGCACATGGAGTCCGAGAACATGGTACATATATACTCATGAAAGACTTAGATTTTCAGTTTTCTGATTTTTGGTTTCTGGAAATTAAGAATGGAGTTAAAAGGAATGGTAACTTATAACTAATTTTGTAACATGCAGTGAGACTGGGTCCAAAGATAACTGATACAGTAAAAGGCAAGTTAAGCTTAGGAGCTAGAATACTTCAAGTTGGTGGAGTGGAGAAAGTGTTTATGAAACAGTTCAGTGTTAGAGAAGGAGAGAAGCTGTTGAATGCATGTCAGTGCTATCTATCAACTACATCTGGTCCTATAGCTGGATTGCTCTTCATATCCACTGATAAGGTTGCCTTCTGCAGTGAGAGATCTATCAAGATCTCTTCTCCAAATGGTGAATTGAATAGAATCCATTATAAGGTAAATCACTATCATATCAAAACAAAATCTCTCAATCTCTTTGGTTCATTCTTCAACATGTGCTAACATAAAACTTCAAAATTGTCTCACATGTGCAGGTCTCGATTCCACTAGAAAAGATAAGGTGTGTCAACCAAAGTGAAAATGTGAAGAAGCCTTCACAGAAGTACATAGGCATAGTTACTGTGGATAATTTTGATTTCTGGTTCATGGGTTTCTTATATTATCAGAAAGCTTTCAGATATCTTCAGCAGTCTATCTCTCAAGCTTAGAGGAAGAAAAAGTAGAAGTGTAATTGATTCATACCCTCTGCTTCATTAATCAGTTAAAATTACCTGAAGCTGCAAGGTGACCAACACAAGTACAAATTTGTAAATAGTTTTGTTGTAAGAAAATGCTAGCTGATTCTTCAATTTTCAGTTCTCTGGTCAAACAGATAATCTCTGTCATCTGAAGTTTTGCAATCAAATTAGGAAATCACATGTTAAGCAATTACCCACCCTCAACTCTGGCAATGTCTGTAACATTAGAGTTGAGTTTATCCATGTAAATTAGTACCTCTTTTGAACTGCTATTACTCAACCAAATGGGAAATTGGCGAGTCTGCTTCTATTGTAGAAAGATTTGAGTGTAGCTATTGTATCTGTTTGGGCATTAGACAAGCTCTTGAACTCCTCAAAGAGGAGTCTTAGTTAAGAAAACATAAACTTCACTCTTGATGGACCACTAATGGTATCCAGTTTCAGATAGAGCCACCACTACCTTCTAGTTGCAATCACTTCAAATTATCAACTAATACTTTCTTTCTTTCTTTCTTATTTTATTTTAATATTTTGAAATGGATAAAAAACAAATCAAAGCAATAAAGATCCCAATGAGAATATGGAGCTGACATGGATATGATTTGGCCTTAACTCATTCTGTTCAAGTCATATTTCTTTACTTAAGCATTAAGGCTTTGCTAATTACATTTTTAATGCTGAGATGGGCAGTGGAAAATAACTATTCATGCTTCTGAGATGGACAATGGAATATAACTTATTGATGCTCCTTGATGTGCCGTGGCCTACTGTCCATTCACTCACAACTTAACCAAATGAAGACAACAAAATCAGAACACCAGAACAACTATAAGTAAATAAATGAAAAGTTAAAATGGCTGGACTTTTTTCCAGATATATGTGCCAAAAGTCTTGTTATCTTATAATATATAAAAAAAAAATTATTCTTGTCAGGGAACCTACTTTTTGAAAAGATTAAGTTGTATAATTTATGTTGAAATTATAATTTAATTATGAGTATTGGGGCGACAGAGATCGATCTCCTGACCACTTGATTAAAGAGAATCTAATATTATGTCAAAGAACTAACTCTTTCAAAAGCTTAAGCAATGAAGACTCAAAAATTATTTTAGTGAAATCGTGGGGAAGAAAGAAACTATATAGTGCCAAAGCCTCAAAACTCTAGCATCTTTCCAACAAACCCCTCTTCTGCTTTAGGGGAAAAAAAAAGAAACTGAAGTGTTCATTTGGAGACCCAGTTCTTTGCTTATCTGGATTACTTTTTCTTGGGGTGGACCCTTAAACCCATTTAGGCTAGGCCCAGATCATCATGATCTGACCCAGGAAGAGGTCTAGTTATCCTTTTTGTTTTTTATCAGTCTATAATTAATTAGGAGCAAAAAGCAGTGTTTTAAAAATTGGTTCAGACCTGACGGTTTGACTGGTTCAATCGGTACCCGGTCTGGATTCCGGTTCGGTTAAGAGGGTTAAACCGATGAAAACCAGAGTGAACCGGTGAACTGGTCTGGTTTTACATAACCGGATAGTTCACTGATTTATTTATTTTTCAAAATTGCATCATTTTGAAGAAAATTTGAAAATATTCCACCAAAGAATTTGAACCCCCTTCTTAAAGGAAGGTGATAAGAGGTTTGAACCACTAAATCAATGTTTCTTTTATGAATAAATTTGTGTTATAATTTACTTATTCATATTTAAATTGTATAATGGATAAATATTAGCCATAAGAGGATTCAAACCCTCCTTCTAAGGAAGAGAAAAGACATTTGCCATTAGGCCAGCTTTAATTTTATTAACAAATTTGTATAAAAATATATTTATTATAACTTAGAATATACAATAGGTACATTAAATATTATATTTATATAAAAATTATATTTATATCGGCACCGGTCCAACTGTTTAGTCCAACCGGTGCTCATCCTCTAAAATGGTTCGCTTACTGATCCGGTTAAACATTGGCAAAAAGTAAAAAACCTCAGTCTAAAATTGGAATCATGTGGGACCCTTTGATTTATTGAGATGATTTTCCAAAGACTAAACAAGAAATAATAAAAACGAAGAAAACCCACATTCTTGACTTGTAGATGGTATGGTTGATTGGTTCCTTGCACCACATTCCAAGCTTTGAAAGACAACGGAGGTTAACAATTCAAGGTTTTGTACAAAAAACAAAAGATATGTTCTTGTGGGTTTGAATAATTGAATGGACTACATAACATTGATACTTCGATAGTTTACGTTTAGTCTTTTTTTTTTTTTTTTTTTTGNTCTGGTAAGTGTAGTGTACACCAAAAGTTTTAATAATCACCATTAGAATTAGTAATTTTTTTTTTTTTTTTTTTTGCAATCAAAATAATAATAATGATATGTTACTCAAATACTATCGAGCAGTTATATGCATGGGATCTCACGAATGGGTAAACCAAGACCCACCCAGAGAATTACTTCCAATATATTTTGTTTTGGCTTGTATATGAGGCTACTCAACTAATTTTTGGGTGGCAGTGTTTCATCTAGAAGAAAATATTGAAACAGTGGACACTTGTATATTTGTTTGCTAAGTTGTTTTGAGAATTTCAAAAGTAGCCTAATCAATAGATAACATCATAATCCTAATCTAACTAAAGAGTAAAAAGTTGTAAACAACATAGACTTCTGTAAATGGTTTGAGGTAATCCTCAAGCCTTATAAATTTTGTATTGGAATCTAGAATCGTAGTCAATAATATCAAAAAATGATTTGTACACCATAGCAGTAAACAAATCGTGTCACCTAGATGTGTCTATGAACAAAACTGCAATGAGGAGCAATTTTCAGAGCTCGTGTGGCCAATTTCAACATATTTACAAAATGATCACCATTTAAAAAAAAAAAAATATAGAGAAAGTTGTGACGATGGTGAAGAACATGATCATTATGTTGAAAATAATGTAACTGTGTCGGAACTAGGAAATCGACATGGATTCCAAGACTTACCCATATTCTACGTTGACCTATAATAATATATTGATATCCAAGTAATAATGCTATTCACTCAAATTTTTAAATTCACAATCTTCAGCAATTGCATTAGGGTTCAAAGGCCTCTAGAGAATACAAATTTATTCATTCTCTCTAGTCCATCCATCAATAAACCAAGTAACCAAGTTTCTTTTTATTGGCTAACTAACAAGAAGATCACTAATACAATTGGTAATTTGGTATGAACGCAATTGGATTATTCATGATTGATTGAAGTAATAACAAGTAGCATGAGTTGGAATTAAAGTACAAACGTTATACGAAGTGATATTGAGGTTGTCATCAGAACTTGTAGATTTTGCATTTAAACTCAGTGGTAGCCAAACTACTAAAAAAAATATTATACAAAGTAGTAAAAATCAATGGCAAGGCAAACTCAACTCCTCAATTAAAGCATTAAAATATGTATAAGACGATCCACCTTGTTGAATTGCTTGTGTTGCCATCTTAGCAAGTTGCTTTGCTATCTTTCTCATTTCCTCTGCATCTTCCCCTGTCATTATCGTCTTTACAACTATAAATACGAAATTTTGAGCAAAGCCCAATTAAGTGGCCCAACAGAGTCCATATGTCAAAAAGGCCAAAAGACCTGATTGGACAGAAAAATTAGACTTGGCCCAGCTGGAGCCCATATTGGCATAGCTACAATCCCAACAAGAGAAGCCACATGTTGCTGAAAGTCTCCTAAGGTTGTCTCCACCAGGTGCTTCCCATAGCTGATAATTTGGGTTTCCTAGAATGCCCCTCAAAGTGTCCCAAGTAAAGAGGTCCATAGCCCGCTCCTCCAGCTACTTTTCACTCCCTAGAGGTAGCTATAGATTGTAGTCAAGATTTGGACACCTCTTGGCTACACCCCGAGGCAAGAGACCTCACAAAACTAAGGCTCTTAAAGAAGCCACAACTCCTATAGCGGGAACTATATTTGGTACAACGGCTTGGTTGGATTTAAGCTGAGGGAAAGCTTAAATAAGAAGAGGTTTTAAAGGACCTCTTCAAATGCCTATTTGTAAGAAAGCCTGATAAAAGGTGCGGGATCCAAAGGTAAGAGAAAGTCTGAACTTCCCTCTCAGCTAATATGATAAGACATTCTTCTTTCTACCTTTCATCCTTTTGCTTTATCTTCCCATTCAAACTTTAAATTATTTTTATCCCAAAAGATACTAGCTACGAAGTTGAACCACATACTACTTCTCAAAGTATTAGAAATTTTAAATTATTTTTATCCCAAAAGATACCACATAGGGAGCTAAACCCCATATTCCTTCCCAAAGTACCATTAATGAGGATACCTAGAACCAAGTACCATCACCCTTAAAATAGAAAATCTAAACCCTGCTTTGCTTCCTTATGCTTAGCATTAAATGGCCTTGAAGCATCAACTTAAAGACATTTGCCACAACTGCACGTTTAACATTCAATGCCCTCACCTACCCCTTGACCAAGTCTCCAACGGTCATCTCCTCTAACCTTCACCCCTTCCATTATAAATACCACCTATTAAACACAAGATAACAAGTTTTCATAACCAAAACTTAGAGACTTAGAGATTTTAGAAAGAATAACTAGATTTCACCCTACACTTAGAATTTCTAGAACTCATCATCACTCAAATACAAAACACCAGAAAGATACCTCAATCGAATATTCTTCTAGTTCTTGCCCTCTAGAACACTCACGAACCTTAAACCTAATATTCCTCCACCATCAAAAGCATTTCTTCTCCTATGAGATTCTCCCTAAGAATACCTATTATTTTCACCATTAATGGACCAGACCCCATTAATGTGCTTTCAACTACCACCATATCATCTTCTTAAGCACTAAGTTTCTCTATCACTATCCATCATCTAGAGCAGAGAGTAACCAGACTTCCCCTACTGGGTCAAACTTAACCATGACTAAAGCTTCTGGGCCATAAAACCCAACTTCCTTGGCTTCAAGTCCAACACCCTCTTTGTTATCCTATCAAGCTTCCAAATGTGACTTTACTGTTCATTCACCAAGCCTACTAGAGCTAGTCTCATAAGATTGTATTGCATCTCCATTGTGTATTAAGGAACCAAAGCAAAAAAATTGATAAAAAATTAAGGCGACTCCATTGGGGAGGTGCATATAATCGTAATGAGCATTGCAAGACACATTTCCTTCAATACTAAGGATATAGACAAAGAACCAGTTGCAGCATAGCTCAGCAATGCCAGCCATGAAGGAGGTTAGGCTGGGCAATAGGGAGCTACAACTATCACCAACTGAATGACGAACAGAGCCAAGGGCATGCTGCTGCTGGTAGAAAGATTAGAGAAAACAATGTGAGGGAAGCTACAGAAATAGGCTCTGGGACCCCTAGAGAGGTCCTGTGGAGTGCTCAACGCACCCCTCGAACTCCAAAAGAGTACAACATCATCCTTGCCACCGTGTTCAATGTCTTACTTAAGACTGTTACTAAGATGAGAAAAGAGCTAAGCTCCATAAACACCCCGGAGAAGCGAAGAAAGGAAGGTGATGTTGCTAGACGAAGGATGGAGCAAGATAAGAACCCTAGGGCGGGAGTTATTGATCTAGATAGAAGCCTTAGAACTCTTCCTGCAACACTAAGAGGGCTCATAGACCCAAAAGATCATCTAGTAACTAGGAGTGAGCTCAAACACCTTATGATTGCTAGAAAAGATGATTGTGTAGTTGTGATTAACTTTCGGCCTCCATTCTCTTTAGAGATAACCACAAAATTGTACCCACTGCAATACCAAACCCCTACACTCTGGAAGCATGATGGGAGTGGCAGCGCCAAGGAACATATCTTGACCTCTTTAGATGATATGGGTACTTGCAGAAATGATCAAGAACTCTATCTCAGGGAGTTCTTAAAGTCTCTAGTGGGGAAGCCATTCACTTGGTACTCTAAGCTGAAGCCAGATTCCATACACTGTTGGAGCCAGATGGTGACTAAGTTCTTTAACAAGTTCTTAGAATAGGAGAAGGTGGTCCACATTATGGACCTAGGCTGAGTTAAGCAAAGAGTTAATGAAGGCCTTTTAGCCTTTATTAGACTCTACAAAGACAAAACCTTGTTATGCAAAGAAATCTTGCCCGAAGAAGACTTAGTTTATGGTTCTATGAAGAGTATAGAGGATGGCTCTTAGCTACACTTGACTGGGATCAAAACCTTTTCTGATTGAGCTTTGATTGATCCTCGAGGTTCGTATAAGATGCAGTGCTCAAAGAGCTCTATGGACCATCTGAGCATCTTGTCTAGAAGGTCGGGTTTTTGTTGAATTTGTCTTATTGGCTGGTCGGTTATGACTGTTATTTGGTAGTTTTGGAAATATGGTCTTAGGCGATGAGCTAATAGAAGGATGGCGTAGGCTAGTTTCTAAATTTTGTGGTATTGAAGTTCGAAGCCTTGAAAAGCGTGGCTGGTGTAATATATGGGAAATTGTATTCTGTTTTCTTCTTGGACAAGGATAGAGCTTATGGCTCGGTCGCTTGTGGCTTGGTATATGTATAATGTTTATGTTTCTTTTGGTCGGGAAAGGATGGAGGTGATGCAAGATATTGTTTTAGTTAGTTGAAGGCTTTTTAGCATTTTAAGGTCCATTTGAAGTCTTTGACTTTTTTCAGAGTTTGGAAGAAAGGTAGAACTCAGCCTTCAAATTTGGACATGAAGCGGGAGAGGGTTGCAATTCTTCCGGTTAGCCTTTGGACTTCTCTCATGGTCTTTGGTGGTTCCATTTTTAATATGGCTTCATATTTTTCTGGGTTGGCTTTAATTCTTCTATCTGTCAACATGAATCCAAGGAACTTTCTGGCCTCCACTCTGAATGCACACTTGGAAGGATTCAAATGCATGTTGTGTCATCTGAGTTTGGTGAAAGTTTCTTTGAGGTTAGCTAGGTGGTCCTCCTCGGTATGAGATTTGATGAGCATGTCGTCCACGTAGGTTTCAACGTTCCTTCCTATTTGATTTTTCATCACTTTGTCCACTAACCATTGATAAGTTGCTCCTACATTCTTCAGTCCGAAAGGCATTACTTTGTAGTAGTAGGTTACCTTTTTTCTGTAAGGAATGCCGTATTTTTCTCGTCCTCGGGGTGCATTATGATATGATTGTAACCCGAGTAAGCGTCCAAGAAACTAAAGAGCTTGTAGCCTAATGCTCCATTAACGAGTTTATTTATGCTCGGGAGATGATATGGATCTTTCAAGCAAATTTTCTTAAGGTTGGTGAAGGCCACGTACATCCTTTATTTTTTGTTGGCCTTTTTAACCATCACCTGGTTTGACAACCAGGTCGTGCAGGGGACTTCCCTAATGAATCCGACGTCAAGTAGCTTTTATACCTCTTCTTGGATTACAACTTGTCTTTCTAGGCCAAAAACCAATTTCTTTTAGCTAACCGGCTTGGAGCATGCGTTAATAACAAGTTTATGACAAATGAAGTTAGGATCTATACCTGGCATATCAAAGGCTATTCAGGCGAACAAGTCGGCGTTAGCTACCAAGAAATCTGTAAGTTTCTTTACATTGAAAAAGGCTATGTGAGATCCCACTTGGACTATCTAGGTGGGGTTTTTTCCGACTTGGATGGGGATGAAGTCTCCTTTAGGTTTAGGTCGATTTTTTAGATCCTCTCTTCTATTGTCGAGCTCGTGGATGGGAACTTGGTTGCTAGTGGAAGGTTGGCCACTGTTTTTAGGTTTTTGCATCTTAGAGTAGTCGATGGACAAGCTGATATTGTAACATGTTCTACCCAGGAGTTGATCTCCTCTTACTTGTCCTAAAGCTCCTGAGGTGGTAGGGAATTTAAGAAGTAAGTGTTTCGTTAAAACTATTGCATCAATTTAGTTGAGGGATGGTCGACCAAGGATGGCATTATAGGCTGAAGGGCAGTTGACGACTAGGAATCTGATGTCGGTAGGCTAGGTTAAAGAAGTCTCCCAAGGTGGTTCTGAGGGTGATGGTTTCTCTAACTTCAACGTGGGTTCCGAAGAAGCCTACGAGAGTTCTAGGATAGTGTTTAAGGTTGGAGTTTGGGAGGCTGAGCTTAGTGAAAGCATGGTAGAAAAGGACGTTGGCAAAGCTGCCTTGGTCTACTAGGACCTTGTGGACTTCATAGTTGGCAATAAAACAAGTTATGTCCATGGGATCATCGTGCTCTTAGTCGATGTTCCTATAGTCAGCATCGAAGATAGAGATGGTTGGCTTTGGTTTTATTTTTCTAGTGATTGTGGTGGTGTGAAGGATCTATTTTTTTGTGTTTTTCAATTGTCTTCTCGTATCTTTTACGGGAGGACCTTGAGGTTCCTCATTCAGCGAAACCAACAGCAATTGTGTGGATGGTTCTTGTGGTGTTTCACCTTGGGTCTTCATGTTGATTCGAAGGATTTCTGTTGGGAGACCTACTTCTAAGCCAATTTTGATCTCGGCTGGAGGTTTGGTTTCTTATAAAGGATATGTTTCAAGGTCGATATTCTCTGTTTGGTCTTGGCAAGGGGATTGAGACTTCAGCTCAAAACTTTTGCAGGTATCCCATTTGCATGAGGTCCTTTATAAGGTTGCAAAGGTGCTTGTAGTTATTGGTATCATGCCTTCTTCGTCTGTGAAAAGCGCAATATTTTTCTTTGTCCGACCTTACGTTTTCTTTAGGTGGTGGGATTTGGGCTAGCTTGATGTGGCAAATTTCTTCGAGTATTCGAGCTCGGGTCTTATTGAGTGGGGTATAGGTCTCGAAGTGAGGTCGAGTTGGTGATCTTTCTCTTCTCCCACATCTTCTTTCTTCTTGGGGTTTCTTGTCTTTTTTGCTTTTATCTGTTTGACCTAGCACTTCCTATAGGTTTATGTGTTTGGTTGTTCTAGTAAGCAGGTTCGGTAAGTTGATAAAGGGATAAAGAGTGAGATTTTCATGGAGGCGACCAGGTCGAAGGCCTGCTTGAATTGCGTGCATGACTACTGCATCGGTTAAGTCTCTAACTTAGAGGGAGAGCTTGGTGTATTGGTTCATATAATCCTCCAGGGTTTTAATTTCACCTTATTTTAGGGTGGCTAGAATGGCGAAGAATTTTTTGTGGGTCATGCTGGTAGAGAAATGAGCTAGAAGGAGCTCGACCAATTGGTTAAAATTAGAGATGATGTTTGGTGGGAGGTTGGAGAACCATTGGAGAGCTGCTATTTGGAGGGTGTTAGGAAAAACTCAACACATGATTTCTTCTTCAATGCCGGCTAGAAGCATGACCAAGTTGTAATTTTCTAGGTATTCTCAGGGATCGCTTAATCTATCAAAAGACTCAAGTTGTGGTTGTTTGAAATGGGTTGGTAGTGGAAAGTCCATGATATTTTAGGTGAATGGGTGTTTTCCAACTCGTTTTGGATTTTACAAGCTGGAGGGTGAAGTCTTGAGGAGTTGAATATTTAGGAGGGTCCTTGATTGCAGGTGTGGAAAGAGGATTTGTCTTTCACCAAGTTGGTCGGGTTTGGGAAGAGGGAGGTGTTGGGCCAAAAAGGACATAGCAGAGATTCATTTGAGGACTATAGTTCCCTCAGTTGCTCTTGTCTCTTAAGGTTAGCGATCTCAACCTTATTTTTGTTTCTCTCTTGCCTTAGGGTTTGGATTTCTTGGAGTAGAAAGGTGAACATATCGTTCAACTAGTTCGGGATGGCTTCTTGGGTAGGGGTTTCCTTGGCACTTTCCAAGCTAAAGGTAGGTCGGCAAATGCGAGGCGGTGATCTGCGGCCTGTTTCTAGGTGATGTAGGGGTTTTATAGGTATAAGAATGCTTTTTCGGATATGAAAGGTGTTTATGAGGGTAACCTAGTTGGTCACATCCATAGCTCTCAACTTAGAATCATTCAAAGAAATTTGTTTTGGGGAAAGAAAAGATTTCCCATAGACGACACCAAATGACGATGCTTGTGTTGAGGTGGATAAGGTCCTAGAAGTTAATATCGGTTAGGTCTTCAGGTCAAGTGTGCAATTGAGGTTTAACCTGCATAGTGATCACAAGTGAACTAGGGGCCGGGTGGGGATACCCGGACTCTGAAGGTCAAGCTAGGTCGGTCCAAGCTAAAAGGGATAATGAATGAAGAGGAAGTCAAAAGTATTTATACCTGTTGAAGTGAAGTATTTATAGGTGGGAAGATACTTGGGGCGTAATGGTAATTTTAGTATTTTGGGCTTAAATGTGCCTAGGCCATTTTGGGCCTTAACTTGGATATCTACAACTTCCAAAGCAAAGATAAGCACCTGAATTAGGTTTTTTGGAGTGGAGCTGCTTTTTTACCTCTCGTTGCTTTTTCTTGGTTGTCCCTCTTGCATAAAGACACATATATGCCATGCTTTCCTACCAAGTTCTTTCCTGTATTAATCTGCATAAACCTTCTCTTGTTCATAGAAGCTATTAACAACAACCCCATAGCTTGGGAGCTCTGACTCATTGGCTGCTTTAAGAGCTCTTGTCATGTCGGTTTCATCATCGTTTTTAATGTGATCAGGCAAAAGCATCCTTGTCACTTTAATCTTGCCGAGAAGATTAGGAATGACAGAGGATTCTAACTCAGAAGAAACCTTCTGGTAAGGCTCATAAAGTCTCAGACATTCCACGCCACACAAAGAGAAGACACAAGTACAATGGAACACAAGCCTTGAGGTGTTAAATTTAGCAGCAAAATCAGTTGTCCAAGGGAAGAAGACATCAACAATTAGGCAATCTGGGTGGTGTTCAAGCAAGAGCTGCTCAAGGGGCTCTTGTAGCATTCTTGTTGCCTTGAAGAAGATAGGAACCATATCTTAAGAAGAGATTGAGTTAGCGTTTTAACATCCTTCAGGTAATCCAGCTTATGCACATTAAAATTTTATGGCCATTTTCATCCACCATTTTTATGGGTTACCAAGTTCTAATTTTGTATACAAAGTGACACAATGGAGAAGACAACTAATAAGAAGACGACCAGGAATGGATAATGGGTTGCAGCTTGCAAAGAGGCACATGATTTTCTTCCGCTATGCCTATTTGTTGTGTGTTCATTTGCCTTTAGGAGAGATCCCAATTTATAGCAAGAGAATGATGATTTACAATATTATTCTAAGGTGTGTGCTATGATTCCTTCCCTTTAAAAGGGGTAGCACTACACTACTCTCTTATTTGAGGAATTTTAGTGGGACACACGTCTAAAATTAATGTCATTATGAAAATCTAAAAAAAAAAAAAATATCAAGTGTGAGCCAAAACAATTAATTTACTATGTATAAACAAAGCAATACAGGAAAAATATCAAATTAATAATAACCATGAATAATAATTTTTTTAACACAATTAATTTTAGATCTTCCCAGTGACACCAATTTCAAGTTGAGTCCCTCCAACACCCAGTGAAGTAGCGATATCTCCCTTGGATAGCTTAGCACCAAATAATCACTCTTTCCAATAATTATTATAGAATGCTAAGTAAAGTAAACTGTGGGCGCTTATTGTCTTATTAGTAGTTAATTTTTTCATTAGAGCAATGTTGAGTGAATTTTATACCCACTCTTTAGATAATTTTAACTTAATATTTTGTGTGTTCTTGAGAAATTTTATTAATAAATAATATATTTTTATGTTATTTTTAGAGGTCTAAAAGATTTGAAAATATTTTATGTTTTGAAGTAAAAGAAATGAATTTAGAGAAAAAAGAATGTCAAAACTCGTGAGGTCCCAAGGCAGAGCTGAAGCGCCCCTGCGCCCGCACACCAATGCCTCTGCGCCTGAGCCCCACGCACACATCCATTCTTCCAGTAACCCAGCGCCGCGGCGCCATCATTTCAGTGTGGTTGTGCCCGTGGCATGCTATTCCTTCACTATTGCAAGCTTTTCAACCCGAGACCAAGAGCCTCAGCGCCCATATCAAAGCGTAGCAGCGCCTGGAGCTAACTTTCTTAAACATAAATTCTGTTTCGTATGGAAGATAAGTTATTTACGTTTCAAAATGGTATGCAACTATGTATACCTTGACTTCTAAGAGGGCTTCCAATTAACTAAACTATGAAGTGCTTCTGGTTCTGGTGATTTTGGGGCTGTGAAACACTACAGAAAAAACAGTATTCGAAATCAAATATAGGTTTTCAAAATTCAGACTTCAAGTCATGCAATGTACAAAGTACAAACATAAGGTAGTTTAGTAACATGATGCGATGCAGTAGTTATTTACAAACCAAAAAATAAAGGCAACTTAAAAGGTTGACATTAAACAGATCCAAGCTCAAGGTTACTAAGATTTTTCTTCTTGGCCGCAGGATGACTGTTTTGCAGCATTGACTCACCAATCAACTCAGAATTTACAAGGAAGGAATGAAAGAGACAGAGAGGACCATTTTGGTAGAGACAATGCAAGGAGAAGATGATATTCACTTTCAGAGAGAGAGAGAGACAGAAAAGGAATCATCAAAGGCCTTTTAATTGGCTAAAAGGAAGGGCAACCTGGTATCACATTCACAGTAATCTACTAGAAGGAACAGAATACGGAGAACAAAGTTAAGGTGCCCTGCTTCTAATGGTAAACATCATTCCATAGCTTCCCGGGCTCCTCATGGAAATGCCAACAAACTTATGACTACTGCTGCAAAGGACCAAAGGTAATTAATATGAACACTCGATACTGGAATGGAAACCCAATTCAGACAACGGATTCTAGAATAGGAAACTAAGCTATGTCTATATGTATCACACTTTAAACAGGTGTTGACAAACACACTTGATCAAAGAGAAGAAAAAGAAAGAGAAGTAATTAATGAAATCAGACAGTGTTGCAGCAAAGCAAAGGAATAGAAAGTAACAAAGTATAATCAATTACCTAGATGAAGCTAGTTCATCTTGTATTTTTCAGATCAACTGTGGAACACTATCTGATCCCTAAGTACCAGGGAAGATTAAACACTTAAATAGACAGGCCTAGGAACTCTCTTTACAAAATACAGTCAGCGTCTTGAATCCTCGCCGCCCATCCCTTCTGTAAGACCTCTCATCATAAAGAGTGGCAGAACACTTAAAAATGTTTCTTAAATAAACAGTGTAACTATGGTTTGAGATCACTCGATCTTAAACAATCTCTCCTGATACAGTACTTGGTGCAAATCACATATTCTAAATGGAAGGAATAGCTGCACAAAAACACTTGATATATAGTGTCCAGTTGTTTGATAATTGGAAGGTTAATAGCAGCATACTTCATTTGGCCTTAAAATGAAGTTTGAGGATGTGCTCCCTGTACATGGATCTTAACACTATCTACACTAGTTTACAGTCTCAAAAGAAAAGAAAAAATTAAAAAGGTATTGCTTATTTAGACAGTGAGTTTTGAGGTTTAGCTTGTTAATTTTCTTGTTCATTTAGATGTTTTTGTTGTTATCGTTTACTGGCTACTCAAAAGTTCTGTACTTTACATTATTTTCACAAGTTTCTGACTTATAGCAGTGCCCTTGTAAAAACCAGATGCTCATAAAACACACAATTCTGCAACATAAACACAATAGTTTATGAGAGGAAGAATGAAATTGGTCCTATGACCAATTTTCAATTCCACTAATCAGAGTTCAATCAATGGGTTTATGTCAAATAGGAAAACATGTACAATGGACTCTTAACAAGTAAAAGTTCACAACATGAAGCATGCTTAGCAGAGTCAGTAACATTGGGGAGAAAGTAGATATTCCATCTAGGTAGTGTGACCACATGAATTCAAACAAGTCTTGCTAAAATAGGTGAGAATTAGCTGTGAGGGGTAGAAATATGTCTCTAAAAATGCAATATCGAGAGTGAAAGCATTTTGGTTTCTGATACTAAAAGGGTGGAAAGCCATGCCTCCGTTCAGAAAAATATTCATCAAAAGGGGTGGAAAGCCATTTTGGCTTCTGTGCTTGGTGCAAACCACATATTCTAAATGGAAGGAATAGCTGCTCAAAAAGCAAATAGTTCATAAAGTAATATAGTGTTCGGTTGTTTGATATTTGGAAAGCAAAAAGCAGCTTACTTGATTAGGCCTTAAAACAAAGTTTGAGGATGTGTGTGCTCCCTTTTCATGAATCTTAACACCATTTACACTTGTTTACAATCTCAAAAGAAAAGAGGTATGACTTGTTTAAACAGTAAGTTTCATGGTTTCGTTTGTTAATTTTCTTGCTCATATAGATGTTTTTGTTGTTATTGTTTCCTAGCTACTCAAAAGTTCTGTACTTTACATAAATACATTAGTTTCTCAAGTTTCTAACTTATAGCAGTGCCCTCATAAAATCATATGCTCGTTAAACACACAATTCTGCTACACAAACACAATAGTTTATGAAAGCAAGAATGAAATTGAACCTATGACCAATTTTCAATTCCACTAATCAGAGTTTAATCAAGGAGTTCATGTCTAATAGAAAAACAAGTAAAATGGGAATCCGACAGGTTCACAACAAGGAGCACGCTTAACAGAATCAACAACAATGGGAAGAAACTAAATATTCCATTTAAGTAGTGCAATCACATAGATTCAAATGTTATATACAAGTCTTTCAGCATCTCAGCTAAAGAGCTAACTTCATAAAGCTTCAAATAAATGACACGATGCAAGCTTTGATGAAATCCACTACTAAGAAAAGGCAAATCAAAAGTGCATAAACAAGATAACATTCACTAAATATATTACATGAACGACAAGTAGGCATACCAATTCAAATCAACCAGATACTGTGTCAGTTCCACCAGAACCCGATGCCCCACCAGCAGTGGCTGTCACCCTCTTACTCCTTCCCTCCTCATATTCATGGTCATCTGTTGGCAGCTCAAACCTGCATACTGGGCATGAATTTCTAGAGCCCAACCATGGAACTATGCAATCCCCATGGTACTGATGCCCACAAGGCAATCTCTTTGCCACATCTCCAACACCCACCATATCTTTACAAATAGCACAGACCAAAGCCTCATCCTCTGACACAATCTTCACTGTTGGTAATGCCTCCACCGCTGACTTTGCCGCCGGTGGGGCTCCTCTCCTCCCTCCTCCGTCGCTCTCCGCCAATGTCTGCAGCAAAGCTTCATACTCGGTTGCATCAACGTAGTCTTCTGGGTTTCCTACATACCGATCCGATTCCGGCACTTGAAGCCGAAATTCTATGGAATTATCTTCCAGACCCATCAATATCTCAGCCCAATCCAAGATCCGGTTCCTCATGCTCCTCGTGCGAGTCGCCAAATCTCTGATCCGAAGTCGCAGCACATCACGTCTCCTACGCCGCAGATCTTCGTCGTCCCCACGTTGATCCTCATTTACGGGTCGATCCTCATGTTCTTCATTTTCTTCGTGCTCTTCTACTTCGTTATGAAACTCCACCCCATCGTCTTCGTCGTCGTCGTCCTCTTCCTCATCGTGATCCCACCCATCGAGCTCAATCCTGAGATAATCTCCGCCGGAGACACGGTTTGGAGGTGGCGGAGGTGAAGCGTCATCATCACGCGCCGATTGCGCGAGTAGCCGAAGCACCTGCAGAAACTGGGACCCGAAATACGGATCATCGACATGATCTGAAGAGCCAGAAGATTGAACAGATGGCTGTAGAGAAGTGGAAGGAATGGATTCAACGAAGCCGTTCTTGCACTCGAGGCAGGTAATGTCGGGTCGATTAGCCTGTATTTCGATGGAGACCCGTTTGTCGCATTGGTAGCACCAGTACTGCGGCGCGTCGGTGTCGGAAAGGGGCTGTTCCGGTGTTTCCGCCATCGGAGATAGTCGTGTACGGCGGGGGAAGTACCCACCCAGTGCTGGGAGTGGGAGGTGGAGGAAGGAGCGGCTGGACAAGATGTTAGTTGTGGGGTTTTGTATAATTAGAAAATGGAGAAATCAAATGCCTCACGCAATTTCCTTCTAATTATTAATTAATTAATCAGTGGGGCTAATTCATGCATTCATTTGGAAATTGGATGGTAATGCAATAAAGGAATAAAATAATAACTTAATAAATAAGTCAAAACTACACATAGGAAAAACAAATTTTTTATTTGAAATATTCTTCCTAATTTGTGTATTCAATATTCACTTTCTCTTCCCTCAAGTGGTTCTTGTCTCACCAATGAAGTTTTGCTGCACCTACATGTAATAGTTGAAAGTAGAACAATATTAAGGTCAACATCTCTTTTAAAAATTTAGAATAAAATGTCATTTTGACAAAGATGCAGCATATCATGATACAAACTGTTAATCTATGATGGGAGTATAAGTTAGTTAGGCTAGGCTAACCCCCAATTTCACCTTACCTAAAAACCATAACAACTCTAAGAAAAATAAGATGAATTACAAAATAATTAGCAATGTCAACACAATAAGGCTATGATAGGGAAAAGTTTTTAGTACTATGGTAGACCCTCCCCTAGATCTTGGATAACCCAAAGTTCAAAGAACGCTTGTTTAATACTACATGAGTATATTATATTACACTAACGTGTCAAACATACATAATTTTCATATTTTATTAGATATAAAATATCATTTATTTAATTTTTTAAACAAACTTAAAAATAATTAATTTATACACATGTCATTCATATATTAGCTATTTCTATGTAGTATGACATACTACATAAATATAAAAAATATCTGAGAAACCTCTATCTGTATATTAAATAAATTATATTTTATATCTAATAAAATATAAAAATTATGTATGTTTGTCACGTCAATATAATATAATGTACTCATGTAGTATCATTGAATCTTCGTGTATATATATAATTTCACATTATCAATTCAAGATAACAAGAAGCAAAAGACTTACCAACAAACCAACAATTGGTCAAAGTAAGGTACATAAGGAAGCTAGATCTTGGTTGTAGTTAATCTCTTTCAATCTCAAAGCCTTCACAAGAATAAGGCAAAAGGGTTGCCAAAGTAAGGATAGAGATGAGAAGCATGAGCAATGCTAGAAACCTTCAGATTAGTCTCTAAGCACCGCTCAGGACTTTTCAAGAAAGTCAATGAGATTTTACCTTGTGTGATGTAAATGTTTCCATCAACATATTCTCACCAAGAAATAAGGTATTTTCTTTTGGTCACCACAATGTTGATTATAGGGTAAATCCCTTCATCAAGTGATCCCCAAAACAAAACCATGGTCTTAATTTTGGCATGGGGATAACTTGACGAAGCAATCCACGATAAAATCAGCATTATCTTGACTAAAAGAAAATATCTTATTATCTAATGAGAATAGGATTAATAGAAACATTCACCATACACAGGGTGCAAACATCAAAAGCTTTCTTGAAAAGCCATGAGCAGGAGCTTAGAAAAGTTGAATTTGAGGTTTCTCTCATCGGTCATCCTCCCCATATCTACCCTTAATTTGATGAACCCTTCTCCTTATTCTTGCCATAGCTTTGAACCTGAAAAAAATAAAAAAATTTCCTACTAGATGAAAGAAAATGGTGGTGATTAATTCTGAATAGAGAAGAGTATGGATGGTATATTAACAATAGAGTTCGAGAGAGGTGAATTTATAGGGCTCTTCTTTTTTGTTTCGAAGATAGAAAATTTACGTTACAATGTATATTACATATATTTTCAAGAAACTTCTTTATGGGAAAATTCGAAGATAGAAAATTTACGTTACAATGTATATTACATATATTTTCAAGAAACTTCTTTATGGGAAAAAGCATACATTTAATTCTCTAATAATATCATTTATAATAATACCACATCTATTACAAAAGCACGTCAGAATTTGATCTTAGGGACTGAGAATGTTCCCAACCTTAAAGGTACATAACAACTTGAGCTATTACTGGCAGCCCTAATGCCTCTTAGTGAAACAAATTTATTTCGGAAATTAATCAAACATTAAAATTACAGCTATTACGCAATTATTTCTACCCTTAATTTGATGAACCCTTCTCCTTATTCTTGCCATAGTTTTGAACTTGAAAAAAAATTAGCCTACTAAATGAGAGAAAATGGTGGTGATTAGTTCTAAATAGAGAAGAGTACATAGATGGTATATTAACAATAGAGTTCAATAGAGGTTAATCTATAAGCATCTTCTTTTTTATCTCAAATATAGAATATTTACGTTACAATGTGTATTTACATTTATTTTTAAGAAACTTTCTTAGAGGAAAAAAAAAAAAAGCATACATTTAAGTCTCTAATAATCTTATCTAATGTATTATAATAGTAAGATGCACTATGTGAAGATGACACTTGGCACATTCTGTGAATTTATTTGGTGGAGGACTATTTATTAAATCAATTAGAATTATTCCTGTGTTTTAATGAATTATAAATTATGAAAATATAATTACATTTATTTGCATTAATTCACTTCCATAATTACATTTAAAGAAATTCTATAATATAATTATATTTATTTGCATTAATTCACTTCCATATTTATGGACTTATATTCTATTAAAGCTTATTTTTTTCTTGGCAATTTCTCTTATTTTTATTTTACACTTTACAGTTGTTTACTGGGACATGCATGAGTGGTTTCATAGTGATTGATTCTATAAAATATTGGCATTCATATCTCTCTCAATATTATCGTTGGTAGGATTGTGAATTTTTGGAGATGTAATTATCTATGTAAGTCATGCAACTTGCTGCACCTAAAGTATTCTGAATTTTGTGCAGCTCAATTTGTTATGAATAATGTCTAATTGTTAATATCAAGCGACATTGTTAGAGTTACGGCTGATTGTTTTATTCAAATTACAAATTTCTTTTTGTTCTTATACAAAGGAAATGAAACACTACAAGAAAATTAGTTTTTTCTCACAGACAAAATCGGTGAGAAAATGATATTTTTTCCATGAGAAACATATTTCTCATGGACCCAGTGCCGTGATAAAAAATGATGTGACAAACACAATTTCGCACACAAATTGTTGTAAATAAGAAATTTATCACAAACAATATCCTTGAGAACATATAAAATATTTGTGAGAAAAAAATAGCAGAGTCTCACGACATGCCAGTGGATTTTCTCACGGAACAGTTCCGTGAGACAAGTTTCTCACGGAGAAAGTCCGTGAGAACAACCGTCACAAGTTAAAAAAAAAATTATTTTTCGTTTTCTCAAGGATTGGTCCGTGAGAAATTCTGTGAGAAAAAACCCCTAATGCCTTCATTCTACACGTTGTTTTTCTACTAACAAAAAACCTACATAGTAAAATAATCAGCAACAACTCAAGCAGAACAATAATAATAGCAACAGAGGAGTAGAATGCAATTAAATTTTATTAAAATTAAAGAATCTATATAAAAGAATCAATACATAAAGATAATGTGAAAAAAAAAATATACGAAATCAATCTTTACATATACAAAAATAATGATATCAATCGCTTTCTAGAACATAATCACTTAAGGGATATTCCTCTGTTTTGTCATCACTGTTAGGATATTCACTTCTTCCTCTTTCTTAGCACATTCTCTTATGTCATCATATGCATCAGTGACAAAGACTGCATTCACACCAGTAACAACTTCTTCTGTAGTAGTTGAATTGATATCTCTCAAATTTGTCCATGTCAAATTATTATTAACAATTAACACCAATGAATGGTTTGGTTTGTCTTGGTATAGATCAGCTAGGGCATTTGGGGCATCAATTTTGTGTCTGACATTTGTTTGAATGACATGTAACTATCCCCACTTATTAGGAGTTGTGTGTGGGTAAGGAGAAAAATAAATTTACTCTGCTTGTTAAGTTAAGATGAATTGGTCATCCTTTTATATGTTATGTTTGAGTTTGCCTCCATAAATTCATATTTTGGATAACTCTTTATCTTCTGAGGTGAAAGATTATATCATTTGTAATTAAATAATATAAATTAATAGCCAGGTGAATTCATATATGCAATCTCAATTATTTCTTGTAGCACTCCATAATAGGAGGATTCAGTTTTGCCATAACCAGATCTCTTCAAACAAACTCAATTGTTATTTATTTTTAGACCATGAGACTAAGCATTTGTGTGAAATTTATAACCGTTGATATTTACTCGATCTCATGTTTGAACATTCTTTAAGGGAGCCCAAGCTAAAGATATTAAAAGTTTGTCGACAATATCATTCTGAGAGTTTTATATTTACATATAATTAACAAGATACTAGTAATATGCTAAAAAATAGTTGAATACAATTAAATATTAAAAATAATTATAATTACGTACAAAATCTTTAAACTATTAAAAAAATTCAATGGATATGTGTTTATCTATTTGATCATTTGGGAGATTGTCGTACATTAAGGTTAATTCATGTATGTACATGTTGTAACATAAATATAAAATTCATGTTTAAGCATCTGAATAAACCAAGATATTAAGCTACAACTTTCCTCAAGTAAAGACTAACTTCTGGGCAATTGAGCAACAAAAATATTATTGCAGTTGCTAGTTCCTTATCATTGAGATATCGTTGTTACTAGGTTCATAGAGAAAAGCAGGATAATTGAAGACGAAAATAGGTTGTCTGACATAAATTTCTCCACCATCATTATTGTGAGGCACTATTCTAGTCTTTGAATGGACGTAAGACTCGAAATAGTATGAACAAAAAGTTAAAGTCTCCTCAATGATATATGCTTCGTAAATTGAACATTTTACACGAGCTTTGTTTTTAACTTTTTGCTTTAAGATATGAAAAAACCTTTCAAAATGATACATCTACCTATATTGGACAGGTCCACCATCAATCGCCTTTTCAACTAAATAAACAGGTAAATGCTCCATCAAATCAAAGAAACCAAAAAAAAAAAAAAAATCTTCTCAAGTTTGCAGATACGTTATATGTAAAAACTATTTGCAATCTAGGGATAATTGACAAATACTACATCTATTTAATTAGAACTTCTCTAACCTTCCCTCATTTGACTCTAATTGTTCTAAAATATACTTCACCACAAACTCGACACTACCTAGTAGTTTCATGTTCTCCATAATACAACATACACCCATGTGGACAATTATCAATCTTCTTATACCCACAACCAATTTCGTTGTCTTATATAAATTAGTTGGCATCCTATTACCTAGAGGCAATATCTCTGTCATCAATGTGATAAATTCATCCATAAAACATTCAGGAATGTTATAGTCTAACTTGATGCTTAACAATCTAATAGAAGTTGAAAGCATATAGTGTGTCTCACATCCATCCCATAATGGAAACTGAGCGACTTTCAACATATCATGAAACTTTGTAAATTCTAATTTAGATCCTCCTTTGATATATACTCCAGTTCGAAATAGGGTCTTGCAGCATCTATAACTATTTGCTTATACCGAGACAATAATTAGTTTTCTACATCTATTGGGACAATGACTGGACGAACATCTCCATGATTATCCTAATAATAATAATTCTCTATAAAACATTTCATGTATAGGTGTATCTTAACTTCATCTAATGTACGAAACTTACGACATTTGCATTTAGTACATGAACATCTAAACTTACGCAATTAACCCTCATACGGTTTTCTAAGATAACCTAAATAATTTATTATATATAACTGTAATGTACATTCACTCCACAAATTATACAAATAAACTATATATAACATACAATAAAATCCTCAAATAGAATTATCAAAATCTCAATAATTTTATACAATTTAATTTAATAAATTATTGAATTGTTGCATGAGACTGATGCGACAAGCAACAACTTTGTTTGGAACATTAGAGCATACAACATGATGTTTTCTTTTTTTTTTTCGGTAGATGGATTAACAATTAATTTAATATACATCAAGGAATAAAGATGTTTCGAATAAGTGGTCAAAACTATCACTCGATAGGGAGCTAGGTACCAAGTGAAGGATTTAAACCTAAATTTGCACAGCTATATATTTTATGATATAGATAATGAGATCCCAAACCATATACCAGCATACAGTTTGGTATAATTTAATTTCATTCTTTAGGGGTTTAAAACCCTATGTATTACATCAATACTACCTACAAATATTTATATTTAATGTCGTATAACTTATTTTCCAATAATTTTGACGAATCTTCTAGAAAAATATATCTATCTATTGTGGAAGATCTGAGAACGATGTTTGATGACCACAATGTCTTAGACTTTCAAGAATGCAAGAGATCGACTATGCTATAATCGATTTACCAACATAAGAATTAGGCTAATTGTAAAACGGGGATCAGATAGAAGGACACACAACAGGCTTACTTCCGATGAAATTGCTATTTTGATAGTTAGAGATGTTGAGAGTCTTCATACTGGTAGAGATATTGTAATTGAATTGATGGCAAGAGAGCTCCAAAAAATAAACGAATTGCATCCTGCTTATCTTGCGTTGTAATATCCACTTTTGTTTTCTTATGCCGAGGATAGGTACAGGGAAGATATTACATTGAGGGAATCAAACATAATTATTAGAAATAAGAGGATAAATGTTTTCATCAGATAGTTCTTTGAATTTAGGGTATTTGATAGAACTGATGAGGCTAAGACATTATTATTATCTAGGAAATTATTCCAGCAATTTTTTTGTTGGTGCTTACACCATGATAAAATTGTCGAGACTAAAATATATTATGTTCAACTAAACGGTGCTAAAAGCATAAATGTAGAAAGACTTCATAGAGATTCTGCTTACAAAGAACCTTGTCACTTCATCTGTAGGAAAATGTATAGTTTTGTTGTCATAATTTACAAGTAGAGCAAAGTATCTTTCCAAAATTACTAGGACTGCATGTCAGTATGCTTATAGGCTGGATATCCGAACTTATTTACCATATTTACATGCAATCACGGTTGATCAGAAATACAGAGGTGTGTTCATAATATAGGACTGAGTACAGAGGACAAACCAGATATGTTATCTAAAGTATTCAAAATGAAGTTGGATGAACTCATCAGAGACTTTAAGCAATGACCGTTGTTTGGCCAAGTAAAGACATTTATAAAACTCGAAATAGTCCCCATACACTTACTAATTATTATTTATATCATTATATGTATCATTATGACAATATGTTGTTATATATAGTGATATACACAATTGGGTTTCAAAAATGTGGATTACCTCATACTCACATATTTTTATTTTTACATCCTAGCCATAAACTTCATACCCTAGATGATATCGATAAAATAATATATGTTGAAATTCCTGATAAGAAGTTGCACCCCGTCTTATATAAGATTGTTGGTGATTGCTTGATTCATGACATATGTTGTGTGGCGAATAAAAATTTACCGTGTATGCAAAATAATGTATACAAAAGACATTTCCCTAAGAGATACGTAGAGAGGATGATAATCAAAGATGACAAATACACTTACTATAGAAGAAGAGATAATGTCAGGACTGTTGATGAGAAAATGAGTCCTTGATAATAGGTAAGCATAATTTATCAATTTCTTTAATTGCTTCTAGCATAGCTACACTACTTTCATATCAAATATATGTACATATTAACCACTAATACTCATGATAATTAGGTACATTGTTCCGTACAACCCTTATATTTTATTGAAGTACAACACATACAACAATATCAAGTGGTATAACTAATCAAGAGTCATTAAATATCTATTCAAATATATAAATAAAGGATATAATCTCATCACATCAACTTTCTACCAATCACCTGATGATAATCAAAAAGAGAAAAGTATGGACGAAATTAAGATGTACTACAATTGTAAGTTTGTTTATGCTTGTGAGGCGATATGGAGAATATTTGAATTTGATATGCAACACAAAGATCCACCCGTTGAGAAATTGTCGATTCATTTTCAGGATGAGCAAGTGGTATTTTTAGAGACAATAATAACATAGATAATGTAGTGAATATGCATGGTGTCAAGATGACTAAATTCCTAGCATGATTTAAGGCGAATAAGAAATACTCACACGCGAGACATATAACATATGCAGAGTCCCCTAATTATTTTGTATGAAAGCAGGAGGACAATGAGTTGTTGCCGAGGCAAAGAGAATTTGCCGTTGGGAGGCTATTTTATGTTCCCCCTATATGTGGTGAGCTGTATTACTTGATACTTCTATTAAACTTTCAGAGAGACTGTACATGTTACGATCATATAATGACAGTAAATGATGTTTTGTATAATACATTCCAATCAACATATCATGCATTTGGTCTACTCGACAATGATAGAGAATTTTTTGAAAGTATAAGAGAAGTGAGTGCATGGAGATCTAGCAAGTACCTAAGAAACCTGTTTGTGACTCTATTACTATCAAATAGTATATCAAGTTTCAAAGTAATATTGGAAGGTACATAGAAGATGCTGGTTGATGATATCCTTCACAAATAATAGAAGTTGTTTAATAATTCAAGTACAAATTAGCACAATAACAAAAATATGTTTTACTCTTTATGTTGATGCATTATAATTTATATTTTTTATGTTTCAGGTCAAAAGATGAGCGACGATAATCTTAGAGATAATATGTTGGGCAAGATTGAGAAGTTGCTATAGAACTATAGTAAGAGCCTTGGTGACTTCCCAAATATATCATTGGCAACATGTTTGAATACCCAAATAAGGCAAAACAAGCTTCTCTACAATAAGATAGATTATTATAGAAAAAACTTAACACATAAGTATACACACCTATTTTCAAGTTTTACTGAGGAGCAGAAGAGTGTATACTTCATGACAGTTGTTTCGAATGAGAATGACAGTTTCTTCTTCATTTATGGTTATGGAGGAACTGGGAAGACATTTTTGTACAACACAATAATTGCTGCATTACGTTCTAGGGGAGAGATAGTACTTACTGTGGTGTTAAGTGGTATTGCTTCTATTTTCTTCATAAGCGGTAGAATATCACATTCTAGGTTCCATATTCCACTAAGTGTTAATGAAGACACTATTTGCAACATCAAATCAGGAAGTCACCTAGTAAAACTTCTGAATGCTACAAAGTTGATAATATAGGATGAGGCACTCATGATGCATAAGTATTGTTTCGAAGCCCTATGTAGAACTCTTAAGGATATTCTCAAGTCATTTAACTCAATCAAACAAAATATGTTATTTACAAGAAAAGTCATGGTGCTAGGTGGGGACTTTAAGCAAATACTACCAGTAGTACCAAAAGGAACAATGTAAGAAATTGTTGCTGTTATTATCAACTCATCATATTTTTGAAAATATTGTCAGGTAATTGCTATAATTCATTGAGATAACAACGAGTATATTCGAATTCGCATTATCTATACTAATGTTCTTTTTAAGGTGACTCTTATAGGTATTCATCCTGACCAAAAACATGAGGTTGATAATAGGATCTTCAAATACAGACTGATTAGAAATGACTGAGTTCTCCTCATGGCTGTTGAATATTGATGATGTTGATGCAGACGATCTAAATGACAGTGAAACATATATTGATATACCGGGGGTGATGCGTTCGCGTACCCGAAGGATCGAAACGGAGTGTTTGGATACCAAACTGTGGAATAACCTTGGTTATCGCAATAGGGTGAACCCTTAACAAGGAAGGATCCTTGGTAAGTTCAAGTTCAAGTTCTTTGCCCAAGAACAACAGGGAAGCTCTCAATCCAGAGAAACTCAATAATTCAGAAACTGAATAATATTAATCTCAAAAACTATTTGCAAAGGCATACACGAATTCCTTATATAGGCAATTCGGCTAGGAGGCTACAAGCTATGATGGATCCTCTAAGAAAGTTAATAAAACCCTAATACCCAGTTTGGCCCATAGACATAAAGGCCCACAATATTAAAAATGAATTTAAAACTAATTAAATGTTTTGGCCCACAAACATAAAGGCCCAAAAATAAAACTAATTAAATTAAACATAATTTTTGGTATGCTCCAAACTTGGGCTGCAAGCTGGCCCATGTGCACTTTCTACAAGAGACAGATAAGTGATCCATCTCAACTCTGAACTTGGCCCAGCTACTCTTTTCTTGGTCTGCACCTCTTGAACTAGGCTCAACAATGCCTCTCTCACTCGCTTAGCTCTACTTCTAGTCATCGGGCCTCCAACTCCAAGCAAGGGATCATGAACACTCCTAGGGTTAGGGCGTGTAGCAAGCTGATTCGCATCATTCCCTCCTTCCTCGGAAGGATTCATCCTCGAATCTGAATCATCACCTACATCAAACAAGGTTAAGTCAGCAACTTTAAAAATAGCACTAACATCGCCATACTCACCAGGAAGATTGATTTTGTAGGCATTGTCATTAATTCGTTCAAGGACCTCAAACGGCCCATCTCCTCGAGGGTGCAACTTTGATTTCCGTTTGGTAGGAAATCGTCTTTTCCTAAGGTGTACCCAAACCTAATCACCTGGTTCGAATATAACCTTAGTTCAGCCCTTGTTGGCTTGCCTAGCATATTGCTCATTCTTCTTCTCAATATTAGCCCGAACCTTGGAATGCAAGTCTCTAACAAAATCTGTCTTGTGCTTACCATCAAGATTAGCAAAATCATTAGTAGGCAAAGGTAAAATATCCAAGGATTTTAAAGGATTAAATCCATAAACAATCTCAAAAGGGGAATAAGAAGTAGTAGAGTGTACAGTGCAATTATAAGCAAACTCAACATGCTGCAAAGATTGTTCCCAATGCTTAAGATTCTTTTGCATAATAGCACGCAATATAGTAGCAAGTGTTCTATTAACAACCTCAGTTTGCCCATCTGTCTGAGGATGTGCAACCGTAAAAAACAGAAGCTTAGTCCCCAATCGACCTTATAGGGTTCGCCAAAAGTGACTTAGGAACTTCACATCTCTATCACTCACTACTGTTCTAGGTAAACCATGCAAGCGCACTATTTCTTTAAAGAACAAGTCAGCAATATGTGTTGCATCATTAGTTTTAGCACAAACAATAAAGTGAGCCATCTTGCTAAACCTATCAACAACCACAAAGATACTATATTTCCCACTTGGTAACCTTGGCAGCCCTAGTACAAAATCCATAGAAATATCAATCCAAGACTGACTAGGTATAGGCAATGGTGTATAAAGTCCATGTGGCATAACTTTGGACTTGGCCTGTTTACAAGTAATACACTTTTCACAAATAGAAAGCACATCATGTTTCATGTGAGGCCAATAAAAATGTTCATGCAAAATATCCAAAGTCTTTTTAACACCAAAGTGCCCCATTAAGCCACCACCATGCGTTTCTCTAACAAACAAATCACGTATAGAACATGCAGGCACACATAATTTATCTTTCTTAAACAAGTACCCATCATGCCTATAATAATCACCACTAGCATACTTAACACAAGCAATCCATAGCTGACCGAAATCAGAATCAGATTCATACAAGTCTTTGATAAGCTCAAAACCTAATAGCTTAGCATGCAAAGAAGTAATTAAAGTATACCTTCTAGACAAGGCATCAACAACGACATTTTCCTTCCCAGCTTTATATTTAATAACATAGGGAAACGTCTCAACAAACTCTAACCATTTGGCATGTCTCTTATTTAACTTACCATGGGATTTCAGATACTTCAAGCTCTCATGATCTGAATGAATGATGAATTCCCGAGGCCATAGATAGTGCTGCCACGTTTGGAGAGTCCTCACTAGAGCATAAAGCTCTTTGTCATAAGTGGGATAATTTAATGCTGCCCCATTAAGCTTCTCACTGAAATATGCAATAGGCTTGGAATCCTGCATCAAAACAGCCCCTATTCCAATACTTGAAGGATCACATTCAATCTCAAAAGCTCTATCAAAGTTAGGCAAACATAAAAGAGGAGCACTAGTTAAAGTTTCCTTTAAAGTGGTAAATGCCCTCTCTTGTTCCTCGCCCCACTTAAAGCTCACATTTTTCTTAACTAGTTCATTTAGGGGTGCGGCTATGGTGCTGAAATTCTTTACAAACCGCCTATAAAAACTAGCCAAGCCATGAAAAGATCTTACCTCATTCGCATTCTTAGGTGTAGGCCAATCTCGGATTGCCTTAACCTTCTCCTCATCCATGATAATACCCTTAGAACTTACAACAAACCCAAGAAATATAACAGAATCGGAACAAAATGCACACTTTTTGAAATTAGCATACAATTTATGTTCTCTCAAAGCAATAAAAATATCATGCAAGTGTGACACATGATCATTTAGGATTTTGCTATAAACTAGGATATCATCAAAATAAACCACCACAAATTTTTCAATAAAGGCACGCAAAACATGGTTCATTAGTCTCATGAAAGTGCTAGGTGCATTAGTTAAACCGAAAAGCATTACTAATCACTCATACAAACCATATTTTGTTTTAAAGGCAGTTTTCCACTCATCGCCTTCTTTCATGCGAATTTGGTAGTATCCATTCTTTAAATTTATCTTAGAAAAGACACTAGAACCATACAACTCATCAAGCATGTCATCTAATCTAGGGATAGGATGTCTATACTTAACCGTGATTTGGTTGATGGCTCGACAATCCACACACATGCGTCATGTCCCGTCTTTCTTTGGCACAAAGATAACTGGAACTGAACATGGGCTTAGACTTTCTTTCACGAATCCCTTTTGTACTAACTCATCCACTTGCTTTTAAATTTCCTTTGTCTCGTCAGGATTAGCTCAATAGGCTGGTTTATTAGGGATAGTCGATCCAGGAACAAAGTCAATTTGGTGCTCTATGCCCCTCAAGGGAGGCAAACCATGTGGTATCTCTTCAGGAAAAATATCAGCAAATTCCTGCATCAAAGAAATAACCATACTAGGCAAAGAAGGATTAATAGAGTTAGTAAAATAAATATTCTTGTACATAAGTACAAGAAGGGTTAGCTTAGACAATAGAACACTTTTGACCTCACTTTTTTGTGCAAAAGCACTCACTTTTTGTCTTCTCTCACTCTTTTTGTCTGTACTTTTTTCTTTTTCTCTCTCAGCCTCTTTTTCTTTGGCTGCTTTTTCTTCTCTCTCTTTACATTCTTTTGTAATCTTTGCTTGATCCGCATATGCAAGAGCAGGTTTTAAAGGTTTTAACAAAGTAGCCTTGTTATTCTTGTAGACAGTGTAAGTGTTGTTGTATCCGTCATACTTCACTCGTCTATCAAACTGCCATGGTCGTCCCAACAAGATGTGACAAGCATACATGGGCACCACATCACACAACACTTCATCTTTAAAAGTACTAAAAGAAAATGCAATCTAAACCTGCTTGTTTACCTATAAATCTCCTCTATCATTCAACCACCGTAGCCTATAAGGCGTGGGGTGTGGAATAGTAGGTAAACCCAACTTCTCTACTGCCAAGATACTAGCAACATTAGTACAAGATCCACTATCAATAATTACGCTACATACCTTGTCTCCCACCAAGCATCGATTTTGAAAGATATGCTCTCTATGTTCTTCTATGTCATCTTCCCTCGGTTGCATGTTGAGCACACACCTAGACACCATCAAATACTGATCTGGAAGAGAGTCATCAATGCCCTCCACGTCACTAGCATCTTCCAAGGGTGGCATGTCTTTACAACCAGGTGTGACAGGAGATTCCTCCTCACTATCATACTCACCAGTAGCAAGCATAACAACTTTCCTTCTATTGGGACATTCAGAAGATATATGTCCACGCCCTTGACACCTATAGTATTTGATGTCACGTGACTTAGAAGAAGAGTTATATTCTGTTTTACCTTGGGAAATAGGAGTAGAACCTGTAGGCCTTGGTCTTGTGTCTTCTCTTGGCTTTGGAGCTGTGTGAGAATTATCCTTCCAATTCGATTTTCAGTTTGAAGTTCTGGAAGGCACACTGAATCTAGAAGCTGCTCTAGCCTTCAACTGTCGCTTTACATGCTCAGCTTTATGCACCAAGTCTTCCATCTCTACATAGTGACTCATCTCCACCACTTCAGTAATCTCTCGCTTCAAGCCACTAATAAACCGTGTCATGGTTGCCTCACGATTCTCATCAATACTAGCCCTCATCATGGCTATCTTCATCTCATTGTTGTACTCAGCCACACTCATAGATCCTTGTTTCAAATCTTGCAATTTCTTGAAACAATCTCTATAGTAATGTCTAGGTATAAACCGTTTCCTCATCACGGCTCTCATATTGGCCCATGACCGAATAGGTCTCTCACCATCTCTACACCTGTTAATCACTAGCTGATCCCACCAAATACTAGCATAATCAGTGAATTCAACTACTGTCAGCTTCACTTTCTTTTCTTCAAAGTATTCATGGCACTCAAAAATATGTTCCACTTTCCTCTCCCAATCTAGGTAAAGTTCAGGATCACTTTTACCTTGAAAGGTAGGAATTCTCATTTTTATACTCCCCAGGTTATTATCACGACAAGGGGCTGCCCTCCTCTCTCTTCTGGTCTTGGTTTCAACCTCAGAATAGTCTTCTTTCTCTTCCTCAGAATACCGAAAGGGTCTAGTTGTTTTAGTTTTTGTCTTAGGTGAAACTAGGTTTTCTAACCTCTCTAATCTGTCCTCAGTGCCCATTTGTAATGCTGCAATTTGGTCCTGAATTACGTTTATATATGCATCCATATGACTTTTGGTGAATGGTTCTTCCTATTCCATGTTGCACACACTCACCTCACGTGTTTCACTCGTGTTTACACTCAATTGGCTTTTTCCCGATAATGCGCTCACCACTCTTGCCTTTTTCCACTTAAATTTCTTTAGAAGCCCTTAAACAAGAACTTGCCAAGAATTTATCTAGAAGAAAAGGAGATAGAAAAAAAAAAATGACAAGAAAGCCAAACAAGGGTGTTGAATAAAAATAAATAAGATAAGGAAGCAAAAAAAAAAGATGACAAGGAAGCAAAACAAGAACTCCAAGAAGGAAAAAGAAATAAAATAAAATAAAATAAATGACCAAGACTTTTGAATATAAATAATGAACAAGGGTGTTGGTTTGGACAAGAAAAGAACAAAGGAATCTAGAAAACAGCAACAAATTGAAAGAAAATCAGCAGATTACAAAAAACAGCCAGAAACAGATGTTTTTGAAGGATTTTGAGCACGAAAATAGCATCAACTAGGTTTACCCAGTTGCCATGTCGAAGGTCTCTGAACGAGCTTTGAAACACCGGGTCACAGGTTCTGTAACTCCAAACGAGTTGAAAGTTATGACCTTTTTCAAGTAAGTGAGTCCAAATAGTCCATTTTTTTTTTATTTTCTTTTCACAAGAACAGATTTTGCTAATCTTTTTTTTTTTATTTGTTTGTTTTGCAGAATCTGTCTCTCTTTATTTTTTTTTTTTTTTCAAACTTGACTAGGACTCGACGAACAACTAGGATTTGCTATTGCAATTGAAATAGCCGCCGCCTCTAGGCAATTTTAACCTAGAACGTGGACTCTTAAACACAAACAAGGAAAATAAGGAAAAAAAGACTAATCAATGATCCAAACAAAAATAATAGGGATAACTTGACCAGAAACTTAAAGAACATAACGAAGAATGAAATTGATAGGAAAAATAAAAGACAAAAAAACTGACTTAATAGAAAGGGGGTAGAAGATGATTGACTTAAACAAATAAGATAGATAAAATAAAAATAGAATAGGGGGTTTTAGGAATACCGATTGAAACTCCAAGGAGCCAAAACTCTGATACCAAATGATGCGTTCGCGTACCCGAAGGATCGAAACGGAGTGTTTGGATACCAAACTGTGGGATGACTTTGGTTATCGCAATAGGGTGAACCCTTCACAAGGAAGGATCCTTGGTAAGTTCAAGTTCAAGTTCTTTATCCAAGAACAACAGGGAAGCTCTCAATCCAGAGAAACTCAATAATTCAGAAACTGAATAATATTAATCTAAAAAACTGTTTTGCAAAGGCATACACGAATTTCTTATATAGACAATTCGGCTAGGAGGCTACAAGCTATGATGGATCCTCTAAAAAAATTAATAAAACCCTAATACCCAGTTTGGCCCATAGAAATAAAGGCCCAAAATATTAAAAATGAATTTAAAACTAATTAAATGTTTTGGCCCATAAACATAAAGGCCCAAAAATAAAACTAATTAAATTAAACATAATTTTTGGCCTGCTCCAAACTTGGGCTGCAAGCTGGCTCATGTGCACCTTCTACAAGAGACAGATAAGTGATCCATCTCAACTCTAAACTTGGTCCAGCTACTCTTTCCTTGGTCTGCACCTCTTGGACTAGGCTCAACAATGCCTCGCTCACTCGCTTAGCTCTACTTCTAGTCATCGGGCCTCCAACTCCAAGCAAGGGATCATGAACACTCCTAGGGTTAGGGCGTGTAGCAAGCTGATTCGCATCAGGGGGATCTCTGTGTGCTAGGCTTTCATGAACCAATCATTGATATTGTTAACTCTACCTATCTCGAGTTTGTGGCAAACATGCACGGTCCAAATTACTGTCAGGAAAGAGCTATTTTTCCACCTACCATAAAATTTGTAAAATAATCAATGATTATATGATTTTTTTTGTATACCTAGCGATGAGAAAGTTTTTCTGAGTGCAAACAATACATATAAATCGTTTGAGAATGAAATAGATGACATCCATACACTAGAATTCCTGAATAATATCACATTATCTAGCCTACCAAATCACAGGTTATCATTGAAGGTTGATGTGCCAATCATTTTATTAAAGAACATTGATCTTCGTAATGGACTATGTATTAGTATGAGACTTATCATAACACAACTTGGTAATTATGTGATTGAAGTGAAAATTATTTCATGCAATAACTCAGAAGAGAATGTATTCATCTCAAGAATAAATCTGACATTATCTGACCGAAGAATGTCATTTCAATTAAAATGGAGGCAATTTTCCATACAAGTGTGCTTCGCTACGACAATAAATAAGAGTAAAAGGTAGTCACTCTCTCACGTGGGGCTGTATCTCCCAAGACTAATTTTTAGTCACAGACAGCTCTATGTAGCTTTCTCAAGAGTTAGAACCTGGAGTGATCTGAAAGTGTTATTGATAGATTCATATGGGACAACCATAAAGAGAACAAAGAACTTGGTCTACAAGGAGGTGTTCTATAAGATCAACCGAAGATGTATGTTATGAATCTCAAGCCTTGCAAATTCCAAAGATACGTATACAACATGTAGATGTACTTATATATTTTTTTTATTGGTCCTGTAACCTAATTTCAGGCACACAGGAAAATGATGATCCCTTAGCAAAGAATCATGTTAGTGACAGTTCAAATCAAGTACCATAAGTTATTATAAAAGTAAGATGCACTATGTGGATATGACACTTGGCATGCTCACATGATAACACTTGGCACATTCTGTGAATTTATTTGGTGGATATTTATTAAATCAATTAAAATTATTCCTGTGTTATTATGAATTATAAATTATGAAAATATAATTATATTTATTTACATTAATTCAATTTCATAATTATATTTAAAGAAATTCTATAATATAAAATAATATAAAAATGTGTATAAGGAACGAAAATTATTAAAACAATAATAAAATACAAGTACTTAAAAACTTCCATATATATAGCACCTCTCATTTGTTTTATTTAAATCAAGAGTAATGGTGATTGACAATTAAATATTATCTTGCTTAATTAGGGCATTACGAGTCAAAATATATGTGGATTAAATCATAACTAAATACTTATGTTGAAAAATAAATTAAATTTGAAAAACCAAAGAAAAAAACCTCTTAAAAATTATAATCCTTAAATTCTGAAAATCCTTTTTATAATTTCAATCACAATGAATTATGAATTTGATATTTAGGGTTTCTATGTGGTGCCTCCTTTGATCAAGAAATATAACTTGCTCTCTGGTCAGCTCTCTTTCTCTCAACGCTTCCTTTTCATATCTTATGTGCTGCTGCAGTGCTGTTACTTTTTCAAAGCTGCCAAAGAAGTTTTCATTTACGTAATATTCTGCCAATGGCTCCAGATTCATTTTGCTTGATGAATCAAAAAAACATATGGTCATGGATGATTAAGGTATGAGTTATTCATTTTGTGCTGTTCATTGAACAAAAAAAATAAAACATATTTCTCCTCATGACTCTCTAAATTTCTTGATTCACTTGTGCTTCTCTTTTTTAATTTTCTTCACAAACGTAAGTGGTTGATTTGAATCATCTATGCTTCTCTTTGTGCTTTTCTTCACTCATTAATTTTTTGATGTTGGTTTGCAATGACTTTGAAATTGATCAACCTTGAAAAGATTAATAAAGATGTGCAAGGGTGAAAGATTCAAGTGAAATTTCTATCTCTTTTTCATTTGTCTTTTCCCCATGAGTTCACCTCAAATTTGAAATTTTTACTGGTTCTCTATCCTCCTCCATTTTTCCTTTGCACTTGATGCATGAACTATAAAAGAGAACCTACTTGCCAATCAAAAATGCAAGTTTTTTTTTTTTTTTCAGTAATAGTTATTTTCTCAATTTTGGGTTTAATTTTTGTTTTTTGAATCTTATGTTAATTTTCACTAGTATGGTGTTGTTATTTCATATATTAGGCATCTTCTGCAGCTTGATATGCTAAGCAAGCGACGGATTTTATTGTTACACAATGAGTAGAAATTTGCTCATCTAATTTTTATTCTCTATCTTATCATTGACTTTTTTTTTTCTTTTAAATTTTCATAGGAGTTCTTTATTTGAAAAAAAATATGTAGGTTTGAACTGAATATGTTAGAGTCCGTGAATGTGTATGTGACAACCAAACGTGTAAAAGAGCTCTAAGATAAGATCAATAATAAAACAATTAAAAGTGATAGTCCAATTCATATTGAGGAGCACTTAACAGTTATAGGCTTTTCAATTGAATGATTATATAATCACTATGTTCTCATAGCATATTACCTCTTTGATGTTTTTCATATTCTGATGTAATTATTTTCTCTATTTTTTTAGCTGTAAATCTATAGTGCATTTAATGATTATATGGTGACCATGGACTTGACTTGATGTGATGGATGTGTTAAGAAAGAATGCACCTCTAGCTTTGTCAGTCATATTCAAGGAACAAAATTTCGTTTCGGGGTACTGTTTCGGTCACCTAAAATACAAAAATGTTTTAGAAATTTCATGGAAACAGAAGATTTTTTAAGAAACATTTCAAATAACTTTAAGCAATATTTTTTTTTCAATTTTAAAAGATTCTAACATAATATTACTGGTAAAGATATATAAAATTAGAGAGTATAATATTAAATAATTACATCTTTAAATAAATAACATTAATATAATCAATGTCCATAAATTTTGACAACATTTAGCATACATAAAACTTAATGTAAAATAAATATGATATTCTAAGTCTCAAATTACATAATACATATTATACTCTAAAAAATTTTAATATAATAATGATGATAAAATTATATAGAATTAGTAATGTAATGTTAAATAACTATTTTTCCCCAAAACACAGTGGTTTTGGCTGCCAAAAATGACTATCTCTCTTCCTCAGACTTACTCTTTTACCGTTCATTTCTTATACGTCTTCCTAGGACTTTATTTAACACTCTATAGAAGAATTGAAGTAAGAGAACAATCTGGGCCTTGCTCCCTTTCACTCTATTTCTGGAACAGTAGCAGCAATGGTAGAAGACATGTGTTTCTTCAACAAGGTGCTTCTAGTTCCCCTATCTGGTCCTTAATAATAAATCAGCTGTACTTTTTATGTGAGAAATGATGCTCTTCTTTGTTTCCTTCACCTTTTCCGTAAATTTTTAACTTTGACATTTCAAGTTATCGAGTATGGACTAATTTCAGGCATTTCAACGATAATAGCGGGTTTCCTTTTCAAGTTTAACTTTGCAAGGAAGTTCATTTTCAAATCTAGTGCTTCCTTTTTTTTTTACTTTGTATAAACTAGGGGGAAAAACACGATAGAGTGGGTTTAAAGAAGAATGCTTTGGGTTCCTCTGCATGTTTGGATCTGGGTTATATTCTGAATTTGGGGATTATTCTTGTTTATCCTCATCCTAGATAAATGTTACTCGTTAAATGTATATGTTCTTTTGGAGGCATGGGCTCCCTCCCTCTGGCCTCTATCCCTTGATTTTTGATTCGTTCCGAAACGGAGCAAAGTTTCTTCATTTCCTCCGCAATGCACCAAATCTCTTTTGTTTCGATGGAAACAGTTGATTTTCAGAATTAGAACCATGTTTCGTGTAGTTAACAGACAAAACCGAAAAATTTCATGTGTTTTGTTCGAAACGACATGAAATTTTGTTCCTTGGTCATATTAACTTGCTTGAAGTAGAAACATAAAGAGTGGGCTAGGTGTTGTGCTGATTTTAGTAGAGTTTGTATTGAAATATATGCTAAGAATTATCCAAAGTCTCTTGATCATCAGATCTTCTACTTGAAGCAACAAGATACAAAACCTTGAGCACAAAAGGTAATAGATAACTTCACTCAGTAACATGGGATGTGCATTCATTTTAATGTTTAAAGAAATCAAAGGGTCTTTCTTTTGGCTGCTAAAGGTCTAACTACTTAGGAAATTATCTTCATTATGTTGTATTATTCAAAGTGTTTTTTTTTTTTTTTTTTTTTTTTTTTNTTTCTCAGTTTATCTGTTAGTTCTCTTTTCTTTCACGCCTGCTAATGTTTACCCACCTTTGGTTAGAAGCAAAATATATTCATAAGACGCGTGTGTTATTACATGTCAAAGTGTTTAAATTGCTTTTACACGTCATGAGTTTAGTTGGCATTTACTCTTTGCCAATTAGGATTTTAACGTCCCACAATAGGCAGTTTACGATTACAAGTCATCACTTCCATCACTTGTTAGTAATAGTAAACTATTTGGTTATGAATGTTCATGATTAGATGACTATTTTGTAATTATTATTCTTTTAAAGATTATTTTGTTGAAGTCTGAATCTTTGAGAATATAAATATAAGTTTACTCTAATATTAGTTTCAGCCCCCGAGCAATACACGGGGAATGTTAAATGAAGAGAGAAAAAAAATAGAAAAAGTAAAAAAGAATAAAAAATAGATAAAAGAAAAGAGATAAGAGACTGAGTAATATTGTCTTTGATAGACACTCTCAAGAAAAATATTTTTTATGAAGGTTTTTTAGATACTTTTAGTATTTATGTAGTATGTCATACTACATAAAAATAACAAATAAATGAATGACATGTGTACAAATTAACTATTTTAAAGTTTGTTTAAAAAATTAAATAAATTATATTTTATATATAATAAAATATGAAAATTATGTACGCTTAACACGCCAGTATAGTATGACATACTTACTTAGTATCATAGAATCCCCAATTCTTTATTCGTTATATATAGAAATATGAAAATTTATTAAATAAACTTATATTTACGTCATGATTCAAAATTTAATAAAATAGTCATTGAAAAATATTAATTATAAAATAATTTTTTAAAAAATTGATATGCAAATAAAATAATTTAATATTTATTAAATTTTAAATTTTAAATTTTTTAAAAATTATTTTATTATGGATATCAATTCTTTTTATGATTATTTTATAATTAATTTTAAAAAAAATTATTTTATTAAATCTTAAATGTTTGGAAACGTAAATTTAAGTTTACTTAAATTTATTTATTCGGCCGATTTATAAAGCACCCATCCCCTACCGAGCAGATGGCCAGGGGTGGAGAGAAAGAGAAATGACCAGAAATCTGCAAATATGGCGACGAATGTCAATTGGTGTAAAACTGATTACTCGTTTCAGCTCTGTATTGAGTGAACGGTTTTTCCACGAAGGCCCAGACACCGTAGAGGAGCTTCTGGACAGACATCTTGTCAAGAAGGAAAAGTTGGTGGACGATGAACAAGAGGAGTTGTTGAATCAAAGGCGACTCACTAGCACTCGCCGAGAGGCATTGAGTTTGTACCGGGACATTCTTCGAGCCTCCCGCTACTTCATGTGGCCCGACTCCACGGGTGTCTTATGGCGTGACATTCTTAGACAGAACGCGCGAAAGGAGTTCGAGGAGGCCCGCTTCGAAACCAACCCGGAAATCGTCACCCGCTTACTTATTGGTGGCCGTGAAGCTGTGCAGTCAGCTCTTGATAAGCTCGTTGAGAAGCAGAGGCAACAGATTGAGAAGGATCGGGATGCTGGAGATCAACCCTGATTAATAGGGTAATTCCCATCCCAAAGATGTAACTTAAACTGAAATCAAACAAATTTGTTTACCTATATCCTCAAAGGTGACGAAAATAATTTTATTGTTAAAGTGTTAATTCCCAATTTGAATGTCTTAACTTAGATATATGGTCTTCTGAACTCTAAATTATGGATAATTTCTTAGTTTTCCTCCATTTTAACGTATAGGAAATAAAGGGAAAAAGAGGAATTGAAAATCTTATCATCAGTATAAATATGACCGTATGAGGGTTCCATACTTCTTATTCCCCATATTTTTAATGCCTCTGCTCTCTAGTTTGACTGGGGAATTATGGAGTGGTTGAGGATTCACAGAATCATTTTTAACTGTGAAATTCTTGCCCACAGGAAATGTTGAGTCAATAATTGGTAAATCCTGAAAGTGAAGGAGTAGATATATTACAGGATTGAAGGTTGTCAGGTTGCCTAAGGTGATTTCACTGATCTGGGTCCTCTGATATGTGGTTTGGGCAAAATGTTTGAAACTTGTAATGTTCTTATGATAGGGATATGGCTAATGGTGTACTTGTTATAAGGTCAACCCATGTGGATTTTTTTGACATGCTGTACATGGTGGCCTTAAGGTGTTCTTTGGCAATGTCTTCTGTGGTAACTTGTTTTATGTGTTTGTGTGAAATTTTTAAACATTGGCGAGGAGATCTTTTACTCATTTTCCTATCTCAAATACATAATAGATACTATGACATGGAAACATGTTGATGATGAGGTAGTCCATTTTGGGGTTTGCTCCTTTGTTTTACTAGAACATATCTCTTTGCATTGTGTTTTGAAGATGTACAAGAAAATACTTGGGAAAATATGGATATCTCTTATCCATTTCTCCTAGAATAGTTATTGATTAGATTAGATTTGACTAACCACTGAGAAAACTGATAAAATAAATAAGAATGTCTGTGTTCAAACCAAAACTTAATATGAATTTTCAAAGAAAGGGTTCACTTGCCATTTTTTATTTATTTTTAATCTCCTATCAAATCTATGTGCTCATACTGTTGAGTGGTAAGTTTGGGGAAGGACTGTTCTTGAGTTATTTGGGAAGTGTCTAGTACCGTGGGATATCTGTTCCTCAGTAAGCAGATTTCTTTGTCATCTAGATAAATCCCCCTGCCCATTTTCTCTTTCTTTCTTTCCCCCAAATTTCCATTCTAGCCTTTAGCCTGCTGTGACTCGTGCTATTTTACCTTGTCTTAATCAATTGGATCTAGTGATTTCAAGGTTTTCTAATTTGTGGAAGATTTTATTTGCATCATGCTGTTTTATGTCTCAGCTGTGGATGTTTTAAGTGTCAGCTGTTCTCTTTTCTCCCATTTGATGTGCTTGTTGTCATGATGACTGGGGTTGGGTGAAAAATACTCTTTAAATCATCCAGTCATTATAGAATGTATTTGATGAGAGTTTGATGCACCAGTCTTTGTTTGATACAGAAAACTGCTTGATGGGTAACAATTACCCGTATAAAATTGCTTGATAATGTCAGCAAGATATCTATTATATTCCCTTTCAAAGGTTTTTGAAAAGCACTTAGGTTCGTTTGGATAAGCCTACTTAAGACTTCTTTGGGCTTCTCTACTCCAACAAGTACTTATATAGTAATATAATAGGTGTTTGGATGGGCTTATGGCAATGACTTATGACTCCTAATAAGTTGTTTTAAGCTTATTTTTAGAAGCTATTTCATGAAGCTTTTCGAAATAAGCTCCTGTGAAAGCTAAAAACAGCTTGACTGGGAATTGTTTTAAAAATAATTTGGGACAAAAATGTCCTACATTTCAAAATTCCACTGTCTGCCATCAGAATCAGAATGCAGAAGAACAAAACAAAGAGCTTGTGCCTCTCTCTACCAGTTGACAAACCCAAGCAGATCCCATCGTCTCACTGCTGTACCAGTCATCCCCTTTCCTTGTGCCATCTTCTATCTGTTTGAGCTTCTCCAGTGCTGGGTCTTATAGTTCAAATCTATTTCTGGCTCATTAGTGGCCTCTTTTGAGCTCCTCTTTGCAAGAACAGGGTGGGTTTCAATCTAAACCATCCAACCATGATTGCCCAATTTATTTTGTTTTAGAACACTTGAAAAGGCTAATGATGACTATAATGATGTTGATTCTTCTTAATTAAGCCGTTCATTTTTCTCCAATTATGGCCTAGGGTTCTGAATTGAACTTTAAGTTTTTCATTTTTGTTTTTCTTATTGTCCTTAATAGTTATAGTAATTGATTTGGCTTAGTTTCTTTTTGGTTAAATGTCTGTGCAATGGTAGGCATGAGTAATGAAAATAATGAAGATGGCATAGCTGTTTGTTGTGGTTAGATTTGGGTTCTGACTTCTGTAACAAATAATTTTAGAAGTGTATTTATAGGTAAGCAATTTGATTTTTGGGGGCATTTGATTTTTGCAACTTGCAACTAGAATGTTCATGAAAATGGTGTTGCTTTAACAGCATGTTTAGATCGATTGTTGTGGGGAAACTTATGTATTTTAAGCATTTAATTTTAAAATTAAGAATTGTTTAAAAAGTCATGATAAGTGCTATTTTATCCAAATACTTTTATTTATAAGCACTTCTTAATGTCCTTTTCAGTAATTTTTATTAGAAAAGAATCTCTCCACAACCCCCCTCCCACCCAGAAAAGTACAAGGTCCAGTCTGTATAAATTCTGAACACTAATTCTGTATTAGAGGCGGTGAGTTTGAGCAATATTCTCAACCTTGGCTTAAACTCTGTCCCCCAACTCCCATGGCGCATGAGCATGATGATCAGTGTAAAGGTCATTGAGAAGTGTCAAGTTTCTCCACCACCAGGCTCTGTTCCCTCAACCTCTCTTCCCCTCACTTTCTTTGACATTCTATGGTTCTACAGCCACCCAATCCAACGCATTTTCTTTTATGAGTTTCCCTATCCCACCCAAAGTTTCCTGCAAACCCTACTTCCCACTCTTAAGCACTCTCTCTCCCTCACTCTACAACACTTCTTCCCCTTCACCGCCAATCTGATATACCCTCCAAAGTCCCACATCCCTTACATCCTCTATCTCGATGGCAACTCCATCCCCTTCACCATCGCAGAGTCCACTGCCGATTTCAACCACCTCGTATCTGACTCCCCCAAAGATGTTACAAATTTGCATCCATTTGTTCCCGTGTTGCCTTCACCTCGTAGCTTGGAGGATGATACACGTTCCATACCTGTCATGGCAATTCAGGTCACGGTTCTACCCAACTCTGGTTTCGCCATATGTGTCACTTTCAACCACATTGCTGGGGATGGGAGAGCATTTCATCATTTCATGAAATTTTGGTCCTCTGTTTGTGGCCAAAAAGGGGATTTGACTTGCCTTGAAGACTCTCTACCTCTGCCTTTCCATAACAGGGACATAATTCCAGACCCAGAAGGGATTAAGCTCATTCACTTAAGAGTATATGTGGAATTCTGCACCTCAAAGCATGGAATTTGCAGGGCCCCTCCCATCCATGATGTTTTCACCGACAAGGTTCATGCCACATTTGTATTGAGCCGTGACCAAATTGAGGGACAGAAGAAATGGGTCTCATTTAAATGCGGCAGCGACCATTTAGGGATGTTACACATATCAACCTTTGTGGTGACAAGTTCTTTGATTTGGGTTTGTTTGGTGAGATCTGAAGAGACCATAGTTTATAATATTCCAAATAATTATGAACTCTACCACTTGATCTTTCTTGCAGATTGTAGTAACCGTCCTGAATTCTCAGTACCTTCAACGTATTTTGGGAATTGCCTAGTTACTCGAATTGTGACATTCAAAAGGAGCGATCTGGTGGGTGAAAATGCCATTGTTGAGGCAGCTAAAGCTATTGAAAGCCAAGTTAGAGATGTGAAGAGTGACCCTTTGAAAGGGTTGGACATATTGTCAGATTATAGAGAAAGTAAAATCTGGGCATTTAGTTGGAACTGCAGGCTCACCAAAGCTGGCTGTGTAAGAGACCGATTTTGGGTGGGGAAAGCCTAAGAAGAGTGAAATAGTTCACATTGACTTTTCAAAATCCGTTGCTTTTTCTGATTGTAGAAACAAGGAAAGTGGGATTGAAGTTGGCTTAGCACTTGGAAGGAATCAGATGAATAATTTCACTACCATCTTGAAGAAACACCTTTCAGATATTGTTAGAGAGGCGAGTTGTAACTGAACACTACACAGGTTGAATTATGCATTGCCAATGCTTTTTGAGATTCTTTTCAATTTGCAAACCAATGGATATTATATCATGTAATATTAATAATATTATTATATCATCACAGACTTAAATCACTATATATACCTAAAAGAAAGTCATTTTTTTTACGAGTAAGACTATTTATAATCATTGTACGTACTTTTTCCTTTTTGCTGTTTTTTTGTTTCTTTTCTCTCTTTACAAGTTTGATTTCTCTGTTTAATTAATTGTTCATGCATAACACAGACTTGGAACTAGTATCAAATAAATGTTGACTTGGAACTAGTATCAAATAAATGTTGATCTCTCAGGCTGCTTTTGCGACACTTGTATAACAAATTTGGGTAACAAAACTTGAACAGTAAACTTTAAAGGAGAACTAGGGGCTTGGGATAAATTTGAAATCAATGGAAACCTATCTCTTTTTCATTATTCCAAAGGAATTTTTCCTTTAAGTAGAAAATTTACATTACAATGAACATTAATATGATAAAATTATTATTACGTTCAAGAACTTAAAAGAAAAAAAGGAAGATATTATAGTGTTAAATAGAATTGATGTGTAATAAAGTGCTTATCACCAATTCAAGTGTGTTTTTGTTTACCACGTTGACTGTATATCGAATACAACTATTGCTACATGGTCAATAATTAATTATAAGAGTTATAACTAGGATTAACAATATAAACTTAATTAGATCAAATTAAAAATTAAAGCACACAAATAAATTAAAAAATATATTTAGATTATATAAGAACTTAACTAAAAATTAAGTCAAATTATAAAAATTTTAGACATATTTTGACCTTAATTTTTCAGCTGGGGACATAGAGTCATAGAATTCAAATATTGGACATCAACTTTTTTTTTAAAGCTCCCTTGCCTTGACGAATTCTAGTATATGTTCTAGTGTAAAAACAAATTGGCCAATAAATTCAGGGTAAAAAAAAAATTGAGAAACAAAAAGTAAATTACATTTTGTTTTGTTTTTGTTGTGGTAGCGAAGGGGGAAAAATTGTCTTCCCTGAAAGGAATATGTTGCAATGAGAACTGGAGCGGGCATGGGCATTGTAAAAGACGAGAAACTGAGCGTTGTAGGCAGTTGATCCAGAACCTAGTACACAGCTATGGGCGAAGAAGGGAAGCAACCTGCTGCTCCTCCTCCTTCTCAGGCTTCCTCTACAGCACCCGATTCTACAACACCACCACCACCAGCGCCTCCTCCGCCGCCGTTTGATCCTAGTCGGAGTAATTTCTCTTTCTCTTTCACTATATTTTCCATCGTTTCTTTCAGTCTTTGAATTATGCATTTAACTTGCTTATTGCTCGGTTCCATTGACCCATTTTACTTTTCTTTCTAATTCTTGTTTGGGTTTTCTTCTGGTATGTAAGAATTTTGTGGGGATTCGGTGAATTTCCGTTTAAATGACATTTCTTTTAGGGATTCAATTTGGGTAGGTTGAAGTTAATTAATCAAGCAAAAAAAAAAAAAATTAGAGTAAGTTGTAAAAGAAATTTTTGGGTCGCCAATTTGCTAGAGGAAACTGGATAATGTGTCTGATTGAGCAAGTATCGTAGGGCTTATAGGTTCAACGTCTGTATGATTGGATAGGCACCTGCCTCATTTTTCTTAGGAAAATGTTATGGTTTGAATAGTTTGGGATCAGATGATATTTGAATGGTCACAACAAGTTTGTGCAACAGTGTCTGAAGTGGGGGGAGGTGGAGTAAACAATACTAGAGAGATGGTGTGGGAGGTTTAGGCATGCATTGTTACTTTATAGAATGAGGCTTCTTTTATGGTTATATGTGGATTAAAAAGGCATAGATTTCTCCTTGATTTGGTTTGCTCAAAATTGGAGCATTATTTATTGAGCTCCTTTACTTTGTGATTGACCATTGTTATTCATAGGCATCTTATTTTTCTTTCTTCTGAAGAATTATATTAGAGTTATCGAATTAGTTTTGCATTCACACACTCTGATTTCTATGCAAATATCAGCACAATAGAAGATAAGTAACTTGTATTTTCATTGCCAAGGATTAATACTATTACAACCTTTCAACATGTGTTGTTCATACTCTCATGGAGTAGGTATGTATTTTCATAAATAACATACTGACAATGCCTATGTTGAGGTCGGGTCAGGAATGGGTAGGTTGGGTTAATGGATTCAGGTCAGGTGTGACAGGCTTCAGCTCTTAATTTGCACAGTAACACAAGTGAACTAAGGGCCAGGTTGGGAATACCCAAACTCTGAAGGTCAAGTTAAGTCGGTCTCTAATAGGTAGACTAATAAATGAAGAGAGTCTTAAGAAGTGATAATACCTATGAGGAAGGCAGTATTTATTGAGGCATTGAGGGTATTTTGGTAATTTGGGTAAGTGGGCCAAAGGTGGTTTGGGCCTTGGTAATGGGTATAGACACTTGCCGTCCTTCAAGGTCGGAGGTCGGTGATGGCCTTGGTAATGGGTATGCCATGTGTCAAACTATGGTTGGGCCAATGAATGGTTGTAATGATGGCTGCCGTCGTGGCACAGTTCTTGACGCATTAACAGTTACTTCCAACATGACATTTGAGTTTCCCGAGGAAGGCGACGGCTGAATCTCAGCCATTAGATCTTTTGAATTCTGACTGTTGGATGCATTTGGCTTTTTCTATAAATATGGCTCAAATCAAGTCATATGGTCGGGTTTTGTTGTCGTTTTTGGTTTATTTACTTTGCTTGTTTTGTTTCAGACGGTCGCCTTACTAAGCTGCATCTACCATGGCTTCCTCGCCTATCTCAACTACAGAAGAAGAAAGACAAGGCCGCAGCTATCACCAAGGAAAAGGTTGGCTCAAAAAGGCAAAGGGCTTCTAGGCGGTCTTTGAGTGTCAATGAGTGTCAATCCCCCTTCTAGGCATCCCAAGCCTGCTAGCCTGCCGAGTTCGGCGACCCCATTCCCCGACTGTTTCGTTGTTGAGGTCTCTTCAGATCCAAGCCATCCTAGCTTCTCCTTTTGGGACACTCAGCTCGCCCACGAGCCCATGATGGATAACCTGATTCCTGCTTCTGATAAGAAGAGGTTGGGTGCGATCTCCACCCCTATCTTGGGCCAGTATTTGGTCGCTAATGCTGCTTTGGATCTGTTTATTGCTCGGGAGCTTCAACAGAGGTCGGACGGAATGCACAATGCCTGCCTGAAGCTGCAAAATGATGAGGAGGTGACCCGGGCTAAGATTGTAGCCCTCCAAGCTGATAATGACACCCTTCTGGTCGATGTTCAGAAGTTAAAGGAGGATATCTCGATTAGGGAGGCAGCTCGGTTAACGGCTTTGGAGTTGGCTCAGGCTGCCGAGGGGAGGGAGAAGAAGCTGCGAGACCGGTTAGCTCGCTGACAAGAGAGGGCCTGGCTTTACAAAGGGAGATTGCGGATCCGTGCTGAAGAGAAGATCGTGGAAAATTATTTAATGGCCTTTAAAGAAGGCTTTGATCTTTGTCAGGAGCAGGCACGGTTGCAGTTTCCCAAGCTGAGGGATGGCGACCTTGACTACTTCAAGGTCGTCAAGGATGGTGGCTTAGTGGAGCCTGAAGCTGATGGGGAGGCTGGGGTGGACAATGCCTTCGAGTTGGAGTTCTCTGGGGAGGATGCGGACTTGGCCTCCGAGGATGAGGGCAATGAGGTAGGAGGTCGGAATGAGCTGTAAATTTAGACTAGGTCTTTGTTTTGTAATTTGCTTGGGCCTTAGTTCCTTTGTTTTATTGTTTTCTTTATGATGTAATTTGCTCGGGCCTTGGTGCCTTTGCTTGACTTTGTAATCCTGACTTATTAATAACTGAGTTTATTTGATCTTCATTCTCTGTTCCTTCTATTTATTGAGCTCGTTATTATCTCGTTAAAATAAATCTTGTTTGGCGTAACAAGTTTCCCTAGTCGATTAAATGAGTTTAGTGTATTGGTGTTTTGTTAATCCTACAAGGTTATAGCTCGGTTCTCTCAGATGTCATCTTGCTTGGTTGTCATTTAACTTTGTTATTTTGGGGTTGAATCATTAGTTCATGCCATGGATCCTTAAGTTATGAGGTCGGTTACCTTTGTTTGTATAGCTCGGCTACGTGCGGTTGCAATAGCCAGAGTTTTGAGCTTGTGACTTTCTTTATTTTATGCTCAAATGATTTAGGGGTGGTCGGTTTTCTACCGGCTTGAAGGATATTGTTCCCTTTGTAGGCGTTGGCCCTTGGTTCAACTCGATATTCATTGACTGGAAAGACCTTTTGAGGGTATTGGCGCTTGTTTGAGATCGGTATTCACCGGCTCTAAGGCAATTGGTCATTTTGAGGGTATTGGTTCTTTTGGTGCTTTGATGTGGTGAAATGTATTTTATCCAGCCTTGTATATTCTCAAGTTTGTTACATTCTAAGTTATGGGGGCTTGATTTTGCTTCATGGTTACAAGTTTATATGCACCATGTCCCAACTCTTCTTGGACACGGTAAGGGCCTTCCTAGTTTGGTGCCAGTTTTCCTTTGTTCAGGTTGGCTCAAGAATGGGTAGGTTGGGTTGATGGATTCAGGTTGGGTCTGATAGGCTTTAGGTCTTAATTTGCACAGTAACACAAGTGAACTAAGGGCCGGGTTAGGAATACTCGGACTCCGAATGTCAAGTTAGGTCGGTTTCAAGTAGATAGAGTAATCAATGAAGAGAATCTCAAAAAGTGATAATACATGTGAGGAAGGCAATATTTATTGAGTCATGGATGGTATTTTGGTAATTTGAGTGATTGGGCCAAAAGTGTTTTGGGCCTTGGTAATGGGTATAGACACAATAAAATGCGAAAAGAAACAGAAAGGTTGTCAAATCTTCCTTTTCTAGAACCATTTTTTCTTGAGAGCCATATTATTGATGCACATGGATTATTGAGAAAACATATTCTGTTTTCATCCAAGTGGTTTCTTTCTGACTATAGATTCTAACAAGGAATTTTGTGGTTGATCTTCACAACGGAAGATCTAGCAACTGTCAAATTTTGTCTTGGAATATAGTTCTATCACTATTTTACAAATAGAGAGTCTACTGTTTTTTTTTTTTTTTCATTGTCCTGCCTGCCTTCTTGTTTGAAGTGGTTGGTATCATCAAAAGGAAGGCCTTGATAAAAGACTTGGCTGCTGTATACCATGCAGAATGTCTCACATACTGTCAAGAGCTTCCGGAACTTCAAAGAAAATGGGATGAGGTTAGATGCAATGTTCTCTTTGCTACCTGCACATTTCTTTCATTCCCTGTACCTAACTCATATATATCTTATTATTGCAATTTACAAATTTAGTTTTTTGACAGCCAAGTCTTGAGTTATGAAAAAAGAAAACCAAGTTAGTTTTGTATTAGCAACATTACTTGTACTGCAGACTTGCAATTATACATAACTTCATTATGAAACTGTGAAGCTACAATGAATAACTAGGTAGAAGAAAATTGAGCAAAAAGAAGGGGATAGATTTTCTCTTTGATATTGATTCAGAAGCACTTTGAGAAGTGGATTGCTGTCTTGGAATTAAATGAATGTGCTTCCGAAAATACACTTTTGGTTTTAAAATAAATAAGTACTTTGTGATGGTTGAGGATGGATGCTCTTGCAGAAGCTTATTATTGGCAGAAGCAAAGGCTTCTTCAGACTTTCTTGATAAGATAGGGGTGGGGGAGATTGACAATGAGGGATGCTATGGCAACACCTGCCTAACAAAAGAGATGGATTTCCAAGACCGGTGTGGACATTTACAGATTGGGGCCTAAAACAAACTATGTGTCTTATGAATTGATTTCAAAGGCTAATTGATGACTATTATTTCATGGATAAGAAGTATAACCCACCCATTACCATTTATAATACTTTATAAGACTAATGGAGGAGGATGAGACTGTGGGCTCTGACCCATTGAGAGATCCTTTCGAGTGTGAATCACCAATCTGAACCCTTATAAAACTTTTTGTGAACAAGGATAGTGGGTGAGGGATGACATTTATACCCATCAAGGGCATATGATAATTGAAGAGGAATATCTTACTCTGCATTCCTTTAATGCTTTTTTTTTTAACCTAGGTGACTAGGCTCCTGAGCACAAAAGTTTAGTACGGTTTAAACTAAAGCAGACAAATTGAGTAATTGAGAAAACTGAAGGAGGAAGAAACTGACAGTAAAGATAAATTGAAACAACACATAGCTCAACTTGTTTTGTTAACATAATTTTGTTATGTTTGCATGATTTGGGTATCCATTGAGCCCTACATGATGAAAATATAATTGCTATAATTTAGAAACGCACCTAAATACAAGTAAAACTTTTATCCTAGTTGCATCCTTTTAAGCCTGTTGATTTCAAGGGTTGTCATTATATTTATTCCAGTACATTAGTCCTCAAAAGAGGAGCTAATTTCAAAAGGGTGAGAACTATATGATAATGCAAATGAGAATAATCCCGCACATGTGAAATTTCTTGGATAAACAAGCAAGAAATTCAAACGAAATTGAAATGAAGAAGCACTTGTGTGTAATGCTGCTAAGGAAGCATAAGTACCACCCTTGTTGAGTAATGTTCCATGTTTTCCTTTATCTGATATGAATTTGATGTGCTTACCACTATGGGTAATGATCTTTGTCATAGTGTTCAGTGTTCACCATTGTCTAGGAATTATAAAGGGAAAATGTGATAAAGCTTGAGATGTACTCAAGAGAGAAAAAGTGATATGATTCAAAAAGAGAAGAAATGAAGTGAGTGAACTGTATTATATTGTTATCTTTTTCTAAAAAACAGCATTACATATTCAATGGGAAAAAAACTAAGAGAGAGAGAGAGAGAGAGATGAAGAAGAGATCATTATGCTAATGGGAATAGAAATTAAGAAAGACAAAAAAAGCCCTAGCATCTGAAATTTCTCAAGTAATCTAAGATGTAGATGCACTTGTGTGTAATGCTGCCAAGGAAGCATAGGTACCACCTTTGTTGAGCAACGTTTCATGCTTTCCTTTCTCTTCTATGACTCCATTTTTAACCACTGCAATTAAATCTGCACCCTTAATAGTAGACAACCTATGGGCTACCACAATTGTGGTTCGGTCCACAATGACTCTATCCAATGCATCTTGAACCACTTTTTCAGACTCAGCATCAAGGGCACTGGTAGCTTCATCTAGTAGCAATATTTTTGGATTCTTCACAATGGCTCTTGCAATTGCCACCCTTTGCTTCTGTCCTCCAGATAATTGAATTCCTCGCTCCCCTACTATAGTGTCATACCCCTGCATGCATTGTTTTCCCAGAATTCCGACCCATATAGTAACTCATAATTTTTCAAGATAAATTTTCTGTACAAGAAGATAGAGATAAATGGACACTTTAACTTACCTGCTGCAAACTACTAATAAACTTGTGAGCATTTGCCAGTTCTGCTGCAGCTATAATTTCTGCTTCTGTTGCATCTCCACCCTTTCCATACGCAATATTGGCTCGGATGGTGTCATTAAACAACACAGGCTCCTGGCTTACCAACCCCATTTGCTGCCTTAACCATTTGACTTGTAGCTTCTGGATTTCTATTCCATCCAGTGTAATGTGACCTGAATCTGGGTCATAAAATCTCTGTAATAATGATATCACTGTAGACTTTCCACTTCCACTTTCTCCAGCCAGAGCCACTGTCTGATTTTCATTAGTATAATCAAACTGTTAGCTTCTATTTTTCAGTGAGAATTTTAGAGTTGTTTTTAGTTACCACAATTATTTGCTACTGATTAAGACATAATGCATCATCCACATATAAATTACAATGTTACCTTTCCTGAGTGAATGGCCAAGCTAAGATCTCTGAATATTTGAACATCAGGTCTAGTGGGATACGTGAAACTGACATGGCGAAACTCAACTTCTCCTTTTACGTTTTCCAATGTCATGCCGGATTCATCACTGGGATCTATTTTTGATTTCCTATCAAGAATAGCAAATATAGATGCAGCAGAAACTTTTCCTTTTCCTGAGTCAGAAGTGATGGAGCTAGATTGAGAGAGTCCTACAGCAGCCATAGTGAGAGCAAAGAAGACCTGCAAATCAGGAAAGAAAATCATAAGTGCTACAAGAATGTAAACATGTGATTAAGAACATAGATCTTAAATGTTAATCTAAATGACAAGTACCTTATATTAAGCCAGCAATAATTGAGACAAGTGAAAAATTATTAAATGCCTGACATGTTGAATAAGCTAAGAGAATAACTTACGCGAAAAACGTCTGAGAATGATGCTTTACCATCATCTACAAGTCGGCCTCCAGCATAGAAACTGGTTGCATAGACAGTATAGAGTAAGAACAATGATAGGCCAAAACTAGTTCCGCTTATGATCCCTTGCCTTATCCCTGTCTTAATTGGTCCTTCACATTTCTTCTGGTATAACTCCATCACTTTCTCTTCAGCACAGAAGGAAGCAACTGTTCTAATACTCCCTACAGCATCATTTGCAACTTGACTTGCTTTCTCATACATTTTCTGTTAAACAATTAGAATGACTATTTATTGTTGGTCAAATGAATATCATCTCTTTAAGTAAAAAAAATCTAGATATATTGGCATAATGTTTTACAATTGTAACTGGTTGGTTTATGGAGATTAGTAACAAACCTTTGCATCTGCAGTGAATCCTTTCATGAACTTCACTTGCACATATCCATTTACCATTAAAAGAGGTAGCAAAGCAAGAATTATAAAAGAAAGCTGCCAGCTTGCCAAAAAGGCAATTACTAAGCCAGCAGCTGCAGTAGCAATATTTTGAACCAGCAAACCAAGTGCATCCCCAACCAATGCTCGAATAGAAGCTGCATCACTAGAAAGTCTTGCTCCTAATGCTCCACTTGAATGCTCAGCTTCATCAAACCAACTCACTTCCATATGAATTATTTTCTCATAGCACACTAGCCGGATCCTTTTTATCAACTTAGCACCAGCAACGGCAAAAAAGTAGAATCTTGATGGATAAATGATGAAGGATGCCGCACCAATGGCAACAAATATTATTGCCCAAAATCTTGAATCTTTACGGATCTCATGGTCAGACTTATAGAAAGTCGTTATCATTTCAGAAACCAATAACCCAAAAATGGGTAATATTGTCCCATTTGCCACTGCAGCTAGAGTCCCTATGAGTAAGACTGGGATCTCAGGGTTGTTGAGAGTAGCCAGGCGGAGAAGGGACACTTCTGGAGCTGGTTGTGATGCTATTGAATCAGGAGTTTCAGGTCCTCCACCTGATGTTTCTAAGAGGCCAACTTGTGTAGGCACACCAAATGGCACTGAGAATGAGTGACGACTGCTGTTCCCAGTTCCAGATGACTCTCTGCTTATGGATCGCAAGGAAGAAAGTCTATGACTTGATTGTCTACCAGAATTCATAATACTTTCTGGCCTCTCTGTGTCATTTGCAACATTCTGTTCTGACACCCTGTTAATTTCTTGCAATCTAGTCAGCTGGCTATAGGCTCCATTCGGATCACTTGTCAGCTCAGCATGTGAACCTGATAAGTAGAAAGATATTAGAATGCAGTAAGGGGTTACCTATGCAGAAAGATGATTATGTTGGAAAGAATGGGACAAACAAAAAGGAAAAAATTTAAAGAAGGAAAGATTGAAACTATGTGCATGCATCTGTGTGTATGTGTGTGTCTCGGTGTATATTCACACACTGAAAGAGAGAGAACACTATTAAAGCAGGTTGCAATATTCAAAACTCATTTCCTTTAAAAGATGATTAAAAATTGTACCTTTTTCTACTATTTTCCCTTGAAGAATGACGGCAATAACATCAGCATTCCTTATAGTACTTAAGCGATGTGCTACAATGACAGTAGTTCGATTAATCATAATTCTGTCCAGTGCCTCCTGCACTATTCTCTCAGATTCAGCATCAAGGGCACTTGTAGCTTCATCAAGAAGGAGAATTCGTGGATCCTTCAAAATTGCTCTTGCTATTGCAATTCTTTGCTTTTGACCCCCAGAGAGCTGAGTTCCGTGCTCACCAACCATTGTGTCTAGTCCCTAAAATTGCAATGTTACAGTCAGATATGCAGAATATGCTACGAAGGATAATGTTGAAGAGGCATAAGAAATTCCAAATGCTTAAGCAGGAAATGAAACTTCAAAGTTTAAAAGAAGCCTTAAAAAGTTCACCTGAGGAAGTTTATCAATGAATTTAGCTGCATTAGCAAGCTCAGCTGCAGCTTTGATTTCTTCATCTGTTGCACCATCCTTGCCATAGGCAATGTTCTCTTTAATGCTACAAGTAAACAGAACCGGTTCTTGGCTGACAAGGCCTATTTTCTGTCTAATCCATTTCAGTTGAAAGTCTTTGAGATTGATACCATCAATGAGAACTTCACCAGATTGTGGATCATAAAATCTCTCTATCAAACTAATGACTGTTGATTTCCCACTCCCACTTTGCCCTACCAAAGCTGTAGTAGTACCACTTGGTATTGAAAGAGTAAACACATTGAATATCAGTTCATCTGGTCTTGCAGGGTAACTAAAGCAAACCTCCCTCAGTTCTATATCTCCACGAATATCATCTAGCTGTCTACCATTTGTGTCATAAGCGTCAATCTCCGGCTGCCTTTTAATCGTTTCAAACATCTTAAATGCAGCAGCTTGTCCTGCAGAAAATGCACTCAGGCTTGGAGAAGCCTGGCCAAGAGACCTGTGGAATATGATTAAGCAATTCAATTTTTTGAACTATAGGTCCATCTTTTGCAATATGATAAAAGAATGCAACTTACAAGGAGCCAGTCAATACTGCAAACATTACATTCATGACGTCCCCTCCTGTATATCCTTTCTCTACTACCATTTTCCCACCATACCATGTAGCCAAACCATAACTGCAGAAAACAACAAAAAAGAGGAATCCTAAACCGAAACCTGAAGCCATCCCCTCTTGCACACTATTCTGGTAAGCTTTCATTAACGATTGATTATATTTAGTTATTGCTTGCTTCTCCCCAGTAAATGATGCTACCTGCATTGGAGGACGGAACATTTTTTGTTTTTATATATATATTTTTCAGATATGGAAAGGAACAATCACAAGTTCTCTCCAATATTTTGCTTACTGTTCGAATAGAACCAATTGTCTGCTCTACTACAGTTGCTGCTGCAGAATAAGCTGTTTGTCCACGCGATGATGTCCTTCCTACAACAATGGCCATTGCAGCACCAGCAAAGACAAGAGGTGGAATAGAAGATAGCATGACAAGGGTTAGAAGCCATCCCTTGATGAATGCTATGATAAACCCTCCTAGGAATGTTCCCATAAACTGTATGAACTGTCCAACCTGAAATGAAATTTTAAAGACAATAAAGAAATGAGTTTTAGCTTAAACTGCATTCTGTGATGACTGGAGAAAGAAAATTGACATGTTGTAAGAGTTGTATGGTGCTAAATTAATACCTTTTCACCCATGGCATCTTGAATAAGAACAGTATCTCCTGACATCCTTCCAATAACCTCCCCAGTATTTGTTTCCTTATCAAAGAAGCTGATATCTTGCCTCAAAATTGTCTTGAGATATAAACTTCTTATTCTTGCAGCCTGTCTCTCCCCAGTGACCATCCAGCAAGTCACCTCTGACATGTTGGAACTATGGTTATTGGCTTTTGTTTCATAATAGTCTCAATTATGTTACTAGTAATACATAAATTATCAGCAGAGAATCGCGTTTGCTTACGGAGAAATGCTGCAGCAAAGGAACCCACAGCCAAGTATACAAACCTCAGAGCCACCTGAGCACAAAATCAAGAACCATGACATGAAAAATAGGAGAATTTGAACTTGTAATACTTGACTTCAAACTGTTAAGGGTGTTGCATAGCAGAAGCAGAACCATGCTCAAGTTATACTTTGTTGGCTTTAGATATGTCACATAAATTAGTAGAGAAAAAAATTAGTCATTAAGTACCTTTGAAACTTGATCAACAACTGTTTTGGAATCTGAGTTTTCTCCAAAAGCATTAATTAAGTCTCCCATAATTATAAACATTAAGGGCATAGTGACTCCATTCCCTACAGCACCTATAGTCCCTACAGTCATCAATAAACGATCTAAAGAGTCTGCAAATGTGAAGAGCTTGTAAAAGGGTACTGTGTTTGTGCTTTCTTCTTTGCCCTTGCCCTTCTCTGACTCTTGTTTGTTTTCAGTAACTGGTTGCTGACTTGGCCCTGTTGTCTCAGATGTGCTAATATCTCCATCCAAGCTAGTCTCCCCTGCCATTTTCTTGTTATGAACCTTTTGCAAACTTGAGGTGGGTGAAGATGGCAAACCAGGAAGCAACAGAGGAATAGAAGAAAATTCAAGTTGGAAGTTGTAACCCAGTAGCCAACTAATGCTAGTTAGCTTAGCTTCAGGACACAAAGGAAAAGAATCTCACAGAATTAGATACTCAAAACAAATAAAACAATCTAAAAATTATGTAAATGCACTAAGGATTCTTGAGAGGGTACTCTCAAGTTACCACTTTTTTGAGTATGGGCCAAGTGGGTTAATGAAGTGTTACTTTATAGATAACAAAAAATCAAAAACCAACCTGGGTTAAATAAACAATGCTGAAATTTTAAGTTGAAAACTTCAAACTCCTTGAACCCCAAGTTCACTATCCAAGTCTAAATATAGATCACTGTTTTATTGGATTTGAAATTATAATATTATTTAATCCAAAAACTAATAACTTGATCCCTTCCCGACTAAGTTTTATTTTATATTTTTTCCTTAAAAAAGTCTATAATTCAGAAAAAAAAATCTTAGCCAATAAGTCTCTAATTAATAATTTCTGCATAAAATTTGTCAATCTAAAATTTGATATTTATTATCATTATAATCGAATATGAATTTTTTCATTACCAAGCAACTCTAGTTTCTTCTTTTTAATTTATCTTTGCAGACTTTTCTATTCTTTAATGTTGTTGCCTTTTTCACTAAAAAAAAAAAAAAGAAAATATGGAAGACTATTCACTTAGGCTCTGTTTAGAAGTTTCAAGTGAGGGGAAAAGAAAGGAGAGGAGAGGAAAGAGAGGGAAAGGAAGAGAAGGAAAAGGGAGGGGTTTTACTCTCATTTGTTTGGATAATTAAAATGAGCAAAAGGCGAGGAAATGAAAGAAATAAAAATTTATAATTTTACAAAGTTATCTTTTATTTATAAAGTAAATATATTTAATATAAGATTTAATAATGTTATCTAAATAATGTTTGAAAAAGAATTTGAAAAAATAAATAGAGGTATAATAGTAAACTACTCTTTTTTCCTCTTCAAATCCTCTAAATTTGAGGAACACAAAAGTGAAGGCAAAAAAAAAAAAATGTGAGAGTTTGAGATTACCCATTAATTTTATTTCTTTTTTTAATCTTGAACTCTCAAACAAGGGGATAGACACATTTATTCTTTTTCTTTCCTCTCATTTTCCCTCAATTTTAACTCCCAAACAAACCCTTAATGAAAGATACGGTTCCAAACTAATATTTCTCTCAATTTATTTTCGATCTTAATTATGGTACCAACCAAAAACTTCGTAGCTATTACTTAGCACCATCATGTTCATGATGCCTTTCTTGACCTATAACATTTTTAGATATAAACGTCAAACTTCTAATCTCTTATTAAATTTGGTGTACTTTTCTTGGCTTTCCTTTTCTTCTAGAATTTTAGTTAGCAAACTACACATAATATAGAATCAAACCTAATCTCATCAATAATTGTCGCTTACCACTCTCTTTTCTCTAGATACCCATTTGTTTATGCATACCCATTACATCAAATTGAATGGATAAATAAATTATTGATTCAATTGACCAGCTCATAAATTTAAGAGATTATTATATTCTTAAGTGTTTGGTGTTAGAGAAAAAGATAATTCAATTCTAAATATAAGAGACATCAAGTTTAATGCCTTTTATACTGTATGAAATGATTAAAATATATTTTAGTGTTATATAATTATTTTGTTCACATATGTGATTATTTTTTAGTATCATATAATTATTTTATTCACATATATAGTTATTATATTAAAAAAATAAATGTAATAATATTGAAGAATATTTAAATCATTTTAGACAATATAAAAAACACTAAACTAAAAATCCTCATATTTAGAAGTGAATTATTTTTCGGACATCAAATAGTTAAGAATAATAAACTCTAAATTTAATCTCTAGCTCCCTATTTATTGTTCTTTTTTTTTTTTTATTATTATTGGACCCTATTTATTGTTCTTTGTCCTTTAGTCATTGTTGTATTTATATTCTATCTATTATTGAATTTTATTCGGCTAAAGAAACTAGTGGACCAAACCACACACCGTTTGCTAATTAAAATAATTTACCTTGGCCTTTCGATATAACATCACCCTAACTATAGACGTTTTCCCAAATCACACGTCCACATAAATACAAATTTAGATAAATAAAATCCTTCTGGATACTTAATTAATATGATATTAGTGTTGAGAAATTTTTAGTATTAGATTAAAGGGTAGGAATAGCATCTTTAAAGACGAGAAAGTATGTAACTTCAACAAGCAAAAACACAAGAGTATGCCAACATACAATTTGTATTAATTAGTTAATAGTTTTGATGAGGATATGATGCCGCAAGCAGTGACAAAAGCAAAGTTGTAGATACTCTCAAATACATGCCATTTAGATACCCTTTATAATATCCTTATATACATGCTAATTCATGTGATTTACAGCAAAGTTTCATATGCCAACTTAATGCAATAGTAACTTACCACCTAATATTTTTTTTTGGTCATGACTTAGTAATAAAATGAAATAAAAATTACTTATCCGGAATAATTGTGACTTTTTTTTTGAGTTAAATATTTTTTTTGTCCTTGAATTATTTTTCAAATATTACTTTAATCATTCATTTATTTTTTGTGTCTTTTTAGTCATTAAAAAATCACTTCGCATGTCAAATTAATTTTTTAATAGTCACTTTTGGTGCTTACGGTTACAAAAGACTAATTTGGTAGGCAAAGTCAATATTTAAGGACTAAAGTGATACAAAACATAAATCAAAAAGTAAAGTAACATTTAAAAAATAATTTCAGGATAAAAAATATATTTTACTCTTTTTTTTTATTTCTTCGAGGAATATTAATCACTTCTTGAATCGAATAACCATATATTTTGAATTTGATTAATTAACTACAATGTTTTATCATAGTTGTAATTTCCCTTAAAATGATTCCATGGTCATATATATAATCTGATTTAAATACAAAAAGATCATATAAATATAATGTGACATTCGAAGGCCAAACAAGGTGGAATCAATTTTGAGATTGGTGTATATGATAGGGTTCTGACATAACACAAGTCAAAAGCAATCTTCTCTTGTCCATTTCTTTGTTGCACATACATGCAAACCTTGTCTTTATTATTTGTTCTGGTTTTATGCTTTGTCTCTTCTATCTCCCACAAATTAAGAAGGAAGAATATTTTGCACTTTTGGGGCAAAATTAATTGAATGAAGAAAACCTTGTTTTTACCTAATTAAATAAGTTGGAGTACATAATTAAGAAGCATAATTTTGTGAAAGACAAACAGGCCCTGCCAAGATATGCTTTAAATTATCATCAGTGAAAAAGACTACTTACCTTTTATACTACCAAGTAGCAACCATGAAAGAATTGGATTCCCTTTTGCAACTATAACAAACAAGTAATTGATTAAGCATTTATCAGATGGAATTCAAAGTTATTTTAAATTAATCAGCTTTTCGAAGATTAAGACCAGTATAAGAAAGGCAAGCTGATGCAAATTAAAGGATTTGAACCACTCCTCATAAACTTGGATATTAATTATAAACATGTGTATGAACTAATCGGTGTGACGGTGAGTATATTTTAATACATACAAATATATTTATAAACACACTAATTTAAAAAAAGGCTTAATTGTAATTTTGGTCCCCCTATTTTAACCACTTGAACGTTTTGGTCCTCCTTCTTTAAAAATGAACTATTGAGTTCCTCTATATTCATAAAATGTACAAGTTTAGTCCATTTATCTTTAAGTCAAAATTCTTAGGTTTATTTCAAGGTGTAAAGTTCTCTGATTCATAATCCCACCGTTCAGATTGAAGAGCTACGTCTTGTGAATCTTTTCATTAAATTTCAGCTTGATCTAACGGTGAATAAGTCTAAATTTTTGGTTAGATGAAAACTTATGGTTTTGGTATTTTGGGTTGAGTTTCACTGTTAGATCGAGCTCAAATTTAGTGAGAAGGTTCACAAGATGTAGCCCTTCAATCTGAACGGTGGGATTATGAATCAGAGAACTTTACACCTTGAAATAAACCTAAGAATTTTGACTTAAAGATAAATGGACTAAACTTGTACATTTTATGAATATAGAGGGATTCAATAGTTCATTTTTAAAGAAGGGGGACCAAAATGTTCAAGTGGTTAAAATAAGGGGACCAAAATTGCAATTAAGCCTTTAAAAAATTGGAAGAAACCATAAAAAAAAAAAAAAATTAGGGTTATTGTATGGGTTTGAATCCATTTCCTCTTAGTCAAAACATCTCCCAACTGCTAAAATAATTTGAGACATAAGATTAATGTTGCATAAAAATATATTTATTAATTATTTAATAGACTTATTTAATATTATATATTTTAATATATGTAAAATTTGTAATTATAACATCAAATTGTGATACTCATCGATCCTTCTTACCAATTTAATGACTGATCGATCCAATTTTTAAAATACTAAAATGAAGCATCACTTTAATAGTTTCTAGGCGTTACTTGCATGACAAATTTAATTTCTCATATATCAGTACTCAGTAGAAACAACACAAAATTCATAAGCATAATATAATTAATAATTAATTGTAGGTGTACATATACTTTTATAAAGCTCATTGTCTTAAACCATTTGGATTGGTTATACGTGTAATCAGAAGAATAAAAGTTTCTCATAATTCAAATTTAAAGTTTAATATTTTATAAACACTTTCATCTTTGAAGTGGCTTAAGTGAAGAAGGGGAAAACATTTCCAACTCAAACAGTTATCATAAGCTACATATATATCTACTTGAAGAACTCCATAAGCCAGAAGTTACGGACATAGCATTCATATTTAATACCACTAAATCCAGCTGCTGTTGCCAATTCCATGATTTCTTGTTCAGTTCGCTCTTTCCCACCTGGGTTTTGAGTCATCATATGAACATCAAGTAGGGAGATGCTCTTTGCAGCAGCACTAGTCTCGGGTAAAACGGGAAGAACTGCCTCCACAACAATCACCTTTCCATCTTGAGGAATAGCATCATAGCAATTCTTCAACACTTTCAAGCACCTTTCATCACTCCAATCATGAAGTATCCACTACAAAATCACCCATAACTTTTCATTTTCAGCAGGATTGGATATATATGCACCAATCTCTGGTAACACTTTTTACCCAAAAATCATTTCTGTGCAACAATCTTGAGGGGGCAAATTGAGATGCAATAATCACTCTCAAGATACACAAACACATTGCAGTTCCTCAATTAACTAGGGAGAGGAAGCTCTCTTTTCCCCTTTGATTCATGTATATATCCAAAAGGCATTTAGAAATAATCTTTTAGGGGGAAAATTAAAGTGGGATGCAATATATGCATAATCACTCTCAAAAAACAAACACTTTTCATTGTTTTCTTACCTATCAATATCCCATGGAAATATTGCACACGAATGGGACCAAAGACATCAATGTTGTTTCTAAAGTGGCTTTTTTCCTAGAGGGGATGCCCTTATGCAAGTTTCCACGTTTGGTAAATTAACTCAAAATAAATTTCACCCTAACCTCATTAAATAACATTTAGGGGTAAACAAATAAAGCAAAGATCAGATATGATCTCCCAAAGAAGAAGCCTGTTAAAGTTCTATACTTCTATGTAACTCAGTAATAGATAAAAAGTTTACTTTAATTTGAGCTATAAATGGGAAATGGGAATAAAAACAAGCAAGCAATTTAGACAGATTTTTATAAATTTGTAGAGTTTTACCATATAAAAACCTTAAGAACCCACCTTCATAAAGATGGCATCTCCTTTAGGCACACTTTCAAACATGTCTCCTCCCACATGTTCCACACCTTCAACATTTTAGGAAATTTGAAAATTAAGAGACACGTAATAATTCATAGCCAGCTAGTAGCTAATGAAATATAATCAAATTTTAAATGTTTAATTAAATCATATGTTCACTTCATAATTATATAACAGAAAAAAAAAAAAGGTCATACCAGGATAGGGAGGGGCATGTTGTATGACATGAGACAAATCGAAATTAATACCATGAATATGATGGTATTTGGAAGTGATCAAGTTAAGGGTGATCCCAAGACCCCCACCAACATCCACCAGTGTATTGATATCCTCAAAACCTTTGTAGATTTCAAGAATCTTCTTAATAAATATAGTGGTATGGTTGATTATTGCAGTGTTAAAAACTTCATTAAACCTCGCATCCAAGTCCGGGTACTCAAAGGCATGTGAGCCATAAACTCTATTGAATGGAATACCCCCTTCTACAACTGCCTCTTTCAATTGGGACCTATAGTGAATGCACAGTTCTTTATATTTTTAACTTAGTAAATGAAGAAAATAAGTAGCATCATATCAAATGGAAATACATATTCTTATGTTAGATTAGGAATGTTAGGAAAAATAGCTAAATCTTTTCTGGGAAAAAAAATCACAAGCATACAGAATAAAATTAACTTAGATTAGGAATGTTAGGAATATGTATTCGAATCCAAATTCATAGTCAAAAGTATTAAAAAAATAAATATTAGGAAAAATAGCCAAATCATTTCTTCAAAAAAAAAAAGAAAAAGAAAATCACAAGCATATATACAGAATAAAATTAGAAAACTAACCAGCTCTCTAAGAAGACCTTGTCATGAATCACGGCCATGAAGTTCCCCAATGATATCCCATCAACGTCAAGCACAAAATGTTTAGACACAGAGTTTAGACTGTAAAGCCTCTGAAAAGAACCAAGCTTTTGTTGATCTTCAACAAGAGAAGAATGAAGCACAGAATGAGTGGCAAGGAGCCTGAGCATACGATCTAACATTGTAGCTGCTTCTGGGTTCTTGCTAGAAATCTGGGTAGCAATGTCATTTGCAGAGAGCTTGGCATCTGGACCTGATTTAGCAATTATATCAAAAACCTTGAGCTCAATAGCAGTTTGCAAGACCATGGGAAGCGCTACTGACAGGGTGAGCTGCATAGCATAGGAATAGCTTTCTTCTTCGTCTTCCACATCATTAAGTTTTGGATGCATTTCCAGTGAATTAGACATGGCAGAGATGAGATCGATGTTCTCCGAAATTGGTGGATTCAAGTTGTTTTTTGGGTATTGAGAGGTCAATTGAGATGGTGGAATAAACGATAAAGCTTCAAAATTTTGAGAAAATATTTTAGTCAATAATTGAAAAAACCAATAAATAAATTAGTGTGCAACAAATATAAAATGAATCGTTGCACAGAATTTATATTTCTTTTGACAATTTGTTGCTCAACTCCGTTGGTTTTGTGGAGTGTTGACTAGTATAAGGTTATTGCGATGGAGAGCAGATTGTGGGGTGCTTCAATTATTGGGATTATTATTTAACATTATCTTCTCCCTCACATTGTACATATTAATTAATGAATTGAGTATCCATGGATCCAAACTCATTTTCTATTGCTCTAAAATCACCTCTGCCCACTTCTTGCCACTTGGGTTTAATGTTGCTTAAAAATAAATTTAAATACATGTAAAAATTATGATTATGATATCATTTCGATCAATACTCATTCTCCTAATCACTTCAATGACTAGTTTGATTTTTAAAACACTGACCTCCAATTTTTTTTTTTTTCTGTGTACCAATTGATATACAACTGATTAAGAAAAATAACTATATCCTATGCAAATGCCAAATATTACACCTTATGTTTCTGCCTTATTGAACTACCAGCACTAATTTCTGCAAGGCCACCCTAGCTAACTTGGTTTAATTTAGGTGCCAAATTCTCACCTCTGTGCCGCCATGACAAATCAGCTTCTTACCAACTGCACCATTTCCTAACACCTTCAAATTACAATTTAAAGGAATATAAGTAATAAACTAGAAGGAAAAAGTCAAAATAAATTAAGCAAAGATAGTATTAAAGAAAATTAACATCCTATTGCCCATCAGATCTTATCAGAAATTAATCCAAATAAATAGAAGACAAACTAATTAAGTATAAATATGGATAAATATATGTAATTTGAACACGTTATGCGATTCAAATATTCTTTTATACTATTTTATTGTATTAGTATGAATGTCAAATTATACTCTTAATTATCTTTTTGTTTTATTAAATTACTAGCACTAATTTGTTTCTAAGGAAACATTCGAGTTGTTGAGCACTTGGTATTTAATTGTAGAGATACTAAGTGAGTGCTTGGGTAATTAAGAAGAAATTTAAAAAAGAAATAGGCTATTTCTTGTTGTGTAGTCTCTAATAAATAAAACTAAAATTACTAGCGCACTAATTTCTGCAAGCCCTAGCTAGGTTTAAGGGGCCAAATTCTCCTCTAATCTAAGTGCTAGGCTCCATTGGGGAGTGCCGCCATGAGAAATCAGTTTCTCACCAACAGTACTATTTTCCCACACCTTCAAATTACAATTTAAATGAATATAAATAATAAACTAGAAGGAAAAAGTCAAAATAAATTAGGAGAAATAGTAAACAAAAAGAATTAACATCCTATTAATAGAAGTCAACTAATTAAGTAAAGGTATGGAAACATAGATAGTTAGAACAATACAAAAGAGAACTTCTTGTGCGGTGCTGGCCTTAATGCCCTAGTGAAGGAATTGGTGTTGGCCAAATGGGCAGCTCAAGTGGAAGTACTTCCGCATGGGAGATACGCTTGCCCACTCTCTCAAACTTGTTACCAGTGAAATTGCATAAATAAATGCAATAACCATACTGATTTTTCCTTTCAATGTACACCATGTTCCCCTTACAGGGATGGAAAGCTACTACTTCGACATCACTATACATGAGGGTAATCTCGTGCAACAAATGCCAGCAGCTACAGTCTCAAATACATGCTATTTAGATACCCTTTATAATATCCTTATATACATGTTACTCCTAGGAACTAGTATGCTGATTCATGTGACCCTTTATAATATCCATATATATACATGCTAATTCATGTGATTTACAGCAAAGTTTCATATGCCAACTTAATGCAATAGTAACTTACCACCTAATATTTTTTTTTGGTCATGACTTAGTAATAAAATGAAATAAAAATTACTTATCCGGAATAATTGTGACTTTTTTTTTGAGTTAAATATTTTTTTTGTCCTTGAATTATTTTTCAAATATTACTTTAATCATTCATTTATTTTTTGTGTCCTTTTAGTCATTAAATAATCACTTCGCATGTCAAATTAGTTTTTTAATAGTCACTTTTGGTGCTTACGGTTACAAAAGACTAATTTGGTAGGCAAAGTCAATATTTAAAGACTAAAGTGATACAAAAAATAAATCAAAAAGTAAAGTAACATTTAAAAAATAATTTCCGGATAAAAAATATATTTTACTCTTTTTTTTTTATTTCTACGAGAAATATTAATCACTTCTTGAATCGAATAACCATATATTTTGAATTTGATTAATTAACTACAATATTTTATCATAGTTGTAATTTCCCTTAAAATGATTCCATGGTCATATATATAATCTGATTTAAATACAAAAAGATCATATAAATATAATGTGACATTCGAAGGCCAAACAAGGTGGAATCAATTTTGAGATTGGTGTGTATGATAGGGTTCTGACATAACACAAGTCAAAAGCAATCTTCTCTTGTCCATTTCTTTGTTGCACATACATGCAAACCTTGTCTTTATTATTTGTTCTGGTTTTATGCTTTGTCTCTTCTATCTCCCACAAAATAAGAAGGAAGAATATTTTGCACTTTTGGGGCAAAATTAATTGAATGAAGAAAACCTTGTTTTTACCTAATTAAATAAGTTGGAGTACATAATTAAGAAGCATAATTTTGTGAAAGACAAACAGGCCCTGCCAAGATATGCTTTAAATTATCATCAGTGAAAAAGACTACTTACCTTTTATACTACCAAGTAGCAACCATGAAAGAATTGGATTCCCTTTTGCAACTATAACAAACAAGTAATTGATTAAGCATTTATCAGATGGAATTCAAAGTTATTTTAAATTAATCAGCTTTTCGAAGATTAAGACCAGTATAAGAAAGGCAAGCTGATGCAAATTAAAGGATTTGAACCACTCCTCATAAACTTGGATATTAATTATAAACATGTGTATGAACTAATCGGTGTGACGGTGAGTATATTTTAATACATACAAATATATTTATAAACACACTAATTTAAAAAAAGGCTTAATTGTAATTTTGGTCCCCCTATTTTAACCACTTGAACGTTTTGGTCCTCCTTCTTTAAAAATGAACTATTGAGTTCCTCTATATTCATAAAATGTACAAGTTTAGTCCATTTATCTTTAAGTCAAAATTCTTAGGTTTATTTCAAGGTGTAAAGTTCTCTGATTCATAATCCCACCGTTTAGATTGAAGAGCTATGTCTTGTGAATCTTTTCATTAAATTTCAACTTGATTTAACGGTGAATAAGTCTAAATTTTTTGTTAGATGAAAACTTATGGTTTTGGTATGTTGGGTTGAGTTTCACCGTTAGATCGAGCTCAAATTTAGTGAAAAGGTTCACAAGATGTAGCCCTTCAATCTGAACGGTGAGATTATGAATCAGAGAACTTTACACCTTGAAATAAACCTAAGAATTTTGACTTAAAAGATAAATGGACTAAACTTGTACATTTTATGAATATAGAGGGATTCAATAGTTCATTTTTAAAGAAGAGGGACCAAAACGTTCAAGTGGTTAAAATAGGGGAACCAAAATTGCAATTAAGCCTTTAAAAAATTGGAAGAAACCATAAAAAAAAAATAAAAAAAAATTAGGTGTTATTGTATGGGTTTGAACCCATTTCCTCTTAGTCAAAACATCTCCCAACTGCTAAAATAATTTGAGACATAATATTAATGTTGCATAAAAATATATTTATTAATTATTTAATAGACTTAAATGTACACCATGTTCCCCTTACAGGGATGGAAAGCTACTACTTCGATATCACTATACATGAGGGTAATCTCGTGCAACAAATGCCAGCAGCTACAGTCTCTTAGCTCCCACACTCTCACAGCATGACCTCTGACATCAGATATTCGCAAATTCCCACAAGATGTTCCAATGTGTGAATTTTTTATGTTGAAATTTGAAGGATAATGAATTGTGCTGTATTGCTTAACGTTATTGAAAGGATCGTAGACAAGAACACAGTCTGCGTTCATGAAATGCAGCCTCCCCTTATGGCCAACACCAACAAAACCTGGGTGCCAAGTAAACCAAATTACGAAGTCCACAATTAGTTTATCCCATTGCCCTGTCTCAGATGAGAAAACTTCCATGTAGAACTTTAACTTTTGAATAATTTTACGTAATGGACCAATTATACGTACCACCCTAAACCTGTGATGAGAACTGAATGTGACAGTGTCTGCTTCTACAGAATAATAGGGTTCGCATATGAAGCCCTCCATGGCATTGGCATGGCTAGGAGGTGGAGGGAGCTCAATCCAATCGTCTGTGATTGGGTTACATACGTAGTAAATTAGTGATGGCTTTAATCTGTTGCAAAAAACTACAAAACCGCTACAACACCCAACAAATTGAAGATGACCTAGGTAAACTTCAAAAAAAGGAGTTGGAAATTCTAAATCTGATAGAACCTTAGAAGGAAACATGATCATGAGCTCATTCATGGTGGTGTGATGAAACCCCAAAGAAGGGTATTGATCGTTGTGGTGATGTAGGAAGAGGGTGTAGTGGCGATAAATGAATCGGCAGAGGAAATTAGGGTTAGAAATCAAAGAAAACCAGCGTTTGGAGATGGATTTGCATCTTAGAAGGGATTTACATGAAAGTCGAACAAAGATCTCCAGTAATAAATCATCAGGGAGATGATCCATGCTGAATAATGAACCCCTCGCCATGGAGAGCTTATTAGCCATAGTGTGGCAGCCGCACGATTGCAACCCTAGAGAGAGGGAGACGATTCCCTTCAACCGCTGTGTGTGATAGATTAGAGTCCTGCTGCCTTAGGTTTTATGCTACCTTGTAATACGTAATTTTCAATTTTTTTAATTTATTTTTGTGATGGATGTAGTTATTTTTCTTGTTTAAGGAATCAAGACTATTTTCAAGATAAGGACAAACCCCATTAAAAAAGGAGAAAGATTTATTATGCACCTCCTAAATCTTTCGGGAAATTAAAGAATTATATACATAATTAGTCAATATCTCTTTACTCTTCTACCATAATAACATGATTTAGTCAAGCTTTTAATCAAATTAGGATTCTTTTGTATTACTAAAAAGTAGAGTTAACCAAATGGCATGTGGTCAAGTGATAATGAAGTCAAATCTAAAGTCATAGCTAAAATTATCAAAAAAAAAAAAAATAGATTTTTTGAAATTATTTTCTTATAAGGTTTTATTTTACTTTTGCTCTTGAAATATTTTTTGCCCACTTTTTTAAGTCACATCTAGATCAAAGATGATTAATGTGAATGTGTGGTCAATTTTTTTGTATTAACACTGACTCTGGAATTTGTTTACAATTCGGATTTTCTTCACACCAATTTCACAATCTATGGCAGCCAGCCACCCCATAGTAGTGCAAAGCCATCAAACGGCATGTAGCAAAATAGTAGTAAAGTTGTTTTTAAGGATTGTGAGTTTTGTGTTCAAATTCAAAATCGTAACAAAAAAAAAAAAAAACCTGTATTGTTAGGAAGCAGATAAGCCCTCAAGTTCCTGCAGGCAACTTTGAGGTGGGGCAGGTCTCATACAAGTTCAACCTTTTAAAATCAAGAGGGCCTAGCTAGGAGGGTGATTTGCTTGTTGAAATGTCCCGTCCCTTCATCAGGAGAAAGTTCAGATAGCAAATCACTCGACGACCATGATGTAAACGATAAAGAACAAGCTGTTACTAGATAGAAGTGTAGAGATGAAAGGGAGTACATGGAGAAGAGCTTGTTCTTAGGTGAAAGTCTTCAAATAGATAGAAGTGTAGGTTTATGAAAATAATTGAAGTGAGTTTCTCTATTGATAATTAATTTTTTGAGTGAGTGATTTTCAAGAATAAAAAAATTAATTGGTTGTCTATATTAATTTGAATGAATAAGAAAAAAGTAAAAAATAAAATAAAAAAAATAAAAAATAAAAAGATATTGAATTTCAAACTAATACATATACAAGTCACTTTTATTATGGCTTGTTTAGAAAAATTTTATTTTTATTAGCAAAGTTTAATTTAGCAAACCATGATAATACATGTACAACTTAAATAGCTTCTAAGTTTTATAAATCGTAATTGAAGTGAGTTTTTTCTTGGATAAAAGTGTAAAAATAGACAAAAGTATAAGTTTATAAAAAAAATGAAGTGAGTTTCTCTATTGATATTTTTTTTTTTTTATCTGAAAATGGACTTTCCATTAATCAACTAGTGAATAAACATCTGAAAGAAAATTAGGTGGCAGATCATGCCAAACCAACAACATAGAAGCAGAAACACCATACTTTGCTAGTTTATCAGCGGCAAAATTAGCTTGTCTAGGAACCCAGCGAAAGGAAATACTTAGGAATTCACGAGCCAGAACATGGATGTCCTCCAATAATAGGCCTAACGGAGAGAGGAATTTATCTCCACTGTTGAGAGCCAAAACCACACCTTGAGCATCACATGCCACGTAAATCAATGTCATACCCCATGCCAAAGCTAGCTTCAATCCCTCCCTACATGCCATAGCCTCCAACTCCTCAATAGGTGGAGCACGTGGTACCGGGCAGCACCATGCAGCAACAAAGCGACCTTCCCTATTCCTTATTTCACCTCCCATTCCACCCATGCCTGAAGGCAACACAGCAGCATCAACATGCAACTTCATAAGTGGGGCAGCTGGTTGCACCCAACGAGAAATACGTCCTTGCGACCTCGTAGACTGCACCACAAAACCCCCCTTTATCTCCTCCCAAAGAGAGATAATGCTATCCCAAACTAAGTGAATAGGCAATACAGATTTGCCCAATCTAACAGCATTACGACGTTGCCACAAAGAATAGCAACCCAGCACCATAAGCATTAAGTGGCAGTCATCCCAACTTTGCATCTCCCTCATAAACCAGTCAACAAAGGTATCCATCCCTGCAACATTCAAACCAAAATCAACCTCCAAAGACTCCCACACCTCACGCACTTCAGAGCAAAGGAAGAGAGCATGTAGCAACGTTTCTTGATTCTCCACACAAAGACCGCAGTGGCTGGGTATATCAAGTCCTCGGGAAATCAGCGCATGGGTTGTAGGCAAAATATTTTTACAACACCGCCAAAGAAAATGCCGGTATTTTTTTGGCAATTGTATCTTCCACACTTTCTGCCATACTGCATGCAAAGGCCTCGTGGACATGTTGCATTTTCCTTCAACTAGCAGCTTGTAAGCAGATTTAACTGAGAACACTCCATTCCTTGTACACTTCCAATAAGTAGAGTCACTCTGGTTCCTGTCGCTCAATGGTATACCACACACCAATCCAGCTTCCTCTGCATTAAACACTGAAAATACAAACTCCACATCCCATGCCTTGCAATCCTGACGAAATAACTCGCTAACTGGGAGTATAGACAGTTCCACCGGCAGAGTAGATTGCACACAATAGTCCCCATTTCTTGGAATCCAAGGATCACTACCCATCACCACCGTCTCGCTGTTCCCTATACGAAACATCAAACCTTGCTTAAGCACAAGGAATACAGCCCTAACACTTCGCCAAGTATAAGATGGGTTATGTCCTAACGGCGCATCCAACAGATTTGTTTCTGGAAAGTAACATGCTTTTAAAATTCGAGCCAATAACGAATCCAGATATTGGAGAAGTCGCCAACCCTGTTTAGCAAGCATGGCAAGAATTTGGCCATTAGCTGGTTTAATTCAGAACAAAGTGTCTTAGAGAGACGAAAACAACTCATCGTATATGTAGGTATAGACAAAGCAATAGCATTGATCAGAACCTCCTTCCCTGCCTTAGAAAGAAGTTTTTCTTGCCACCCTTGAAGCCTCTTCCACACACGCTCCTTTAAAGGCTGAAAAGAGAAATTTTTATTTCTACCCACCATGGTAGGCAAACCAAGGTATTTTTCATTAAAAGCCACCGATGAGATACCCAGGATCTGCATAATGCAAGTTCTATCCAGATTCTGACAACTAGGACTGAAGAAAATAGCAGATTTATCCACATTAATTTTTTGGCCTGAGCACTGTTCATAGTCAACCAATATACGCTGGATTTCAATGCTCTCAGCCACAGAACCCCGAGAAAAAATTAAACTGTCATCTGCAAAAAATAAATGGGATACCGAGGGAGCATTCCTGCACATCTTCACCCTTGATAACGCCTCATGAGCCTCTGCGTCATTTAATAAAGCACTCAGACCTTCTTCACAGAGCACAAAAAGATGGGGAGACAAAGGATCACCTTGACGAAGCCCTCGACTAGGCAAAAATAATCCATGCTTCATACCATTGAGAATCACTGAGTATGAGACAGTAGATATACACGACATGACCATGCTGATCCACCTGGCTGCAAAGCCTAATTTCTGCATCATAGCCTCCAAAAATCCCCACTCTACCCGATCATAAGCCTTACTCATATCAAGCTTTAAAGCCATACAACCTTCATTCCCGGAGCGCTTGTTTTTTAGAGCATATAAGAGCTTGTATGCAACCATCACATTATCAATAATTTGGCAATTTGGCACAAAAGCGCTTTGGTTCAACAAAACCACATCCAGGAGAACTTGCTTAAGCCTGTTAGCTAACACTTTGGATATAATCTTGTAGAGAACATTACACAAACTGATAGGCCGAAATTGGGTCATTTTGAAGGCTTGTTAATCTTTGGAATAAGAACAATGTGTGTGTAATTAATTTCATCAACAGGAGTCCCATTATTCAAAAAACCCAACACCACAGCCACAACATCAGGACCTACAACACTCCAATACCTCTGATAAAATAATGCGGGAAATCCATCAGGGCCCAGAGCCTTGGTGGCGGCCATCTGGAATACCGCATCCTTGACATCTTCCTCAAGGAAAGGCCTTAATAAGAATTCATTCATACCATCTGTAACTCTAAAAGTAACAACATTGATAACTGAAGAAAAATCAGAAGGATTAGTAGATGAGAAAATATTTTTAAAATAATTGATAGCAACCTCATCCATTTCTTCCTGCTTAGAATGCCACACGCCTTCATTATCCTACAACCGTCTCATATGGTTCTTTTTTTTTGTCTATTTGAAGCTCTTCTATGAAAGTATCTTGTGTTCCGGTCACCCTCCTTAAGCCACTGGACCCGAGATCGTTGTTTCCACATCAGTTCTTCCCTCTCAAGAATTTCATTGAGTGCATTTTGGAGAGATTTCACCTTCTGTAGATTTTCATTGTTCGGTCTCTGAGATTTAGTGAACTTTAGTTGCGCTTGTAACTTCCTGACCTGTTTACCCACATGCCCGAATGTATTCTCATTCCACGCTTGCAAGCAAGCACTGGTACCTCTCAATTTTTGTTGAATACGAGACACCGCTGGTCCAATGGGTACATCACACCAACTAGCACAAACTAAATTATCATAGTCCTCATGCCAAGTCCACATTTGTTCAAACCGAAACCGCTTAGAGGGATGAAACTCTAGACTTTCCACATCAAGCGCATGCACCAAAATAGGGCAATGATCCGAAACACTAGCATCCAAGTGAACCACTTGGTTAAATTTGAAAAGGTTCAACCACCCTGAGGATGCAAACGCCCTATCCAGCCTAACCCGCACGTTAGCATCATTATCTCTTCCATTGCACCATGTAAATTGATTACCTTGGTAACCCAAATCTTGAAGCTCACAAAAATTGATCGCCTCCTGAAATTGGCTCATCTGACTCTCTGGTCTTTCTACTCTACTACACTGCTCACCACTGTGGAGAACTTCGTTAAAATCCCCAAGCACCAGCCAATTTGAATGAATATTGCTTTTTAGAGACATAAGAGTGTGCCAACCCCGATACCTTAAGTGAGTAACAGGATCCCCATAAAACCAGTTAATCTCCAATCCCCTCTCTCCTCATCCCCTACCATGACATCAATATGGTACTGAGAATAAGATAAAAGATTCACCACTACATCATTACTCCAAAGCAAACCCAACCCCCCACATCTCCCCTGGCAAGCCACCCCAATACCATTAGAATAACCCACGCGACTTTTAAAGTTATCCCACTCACCCCCTGTCAACTTTGTCTCACACACAAACACCACCTTGGGACCTTGTTGCCTTATTAAAAGGCTTAGAGCACGAATTGCACGTGGGTTCCCAAGCCCACAGCAATTCCAACTTAAGATTTTCATGGCTCTTGGCGGGACTATCTAGCAGTCTCTGCCTCATTAGAAAAGATATTACACTGACCCGACACTCTACTCTTTTTCTCCACACTAGCTTCTTCTCCTACCAGCAACCCCGGTTCAACATACGTAACCAGCCTCTTTCTCTTACCCCCATCACGCTCTGCTATCCCACTGGTTTCCTTCCCTTCCCTTGCCATTCTCTTCCATTTTTTCTCCATCAGAACACTAGCTCGAGGTGGAAACTCCCTTGGGGGCACACCGCAAGGCACTGTTTCAATCACTACTTCGCCACTCTGTGACTGAACCACCTCAGTCGAATGAGGAATAGGTGCCGCCGCCACCTTATCACCTCCCTCTGTGCCATCATCAGTAGAACCTCGACCCTCTACCTCCTCCCCTACTAGCTTCGTTACAACCAACCTGTGAGCTAAGTCCCCATATGGATCCCGATGTGGCCCACCATGTATTGAAGGAGGAAGTACAGAGCCTCCCCCCTCCCCAATCCCTTTATCGTTAATGCCCACAGGGTCTCCCTTATGCATGCTACCCATAGACAGGTTTGCCAACACAGAGGATAAATTGGTTGCCTGGGCATGGGTCTCACCACGATTAGGGTCCAGCTCTATACCACGTGTTACATGCACAGGAATTGATCTCTCACCCATCGCAGTAGTTCCCTCCACTCTACGTCCCATTTGATCAGCTCGAAGCCAAGGTTCTCGCTTCTTATCCTTTACCACACCATGCTCTTCATCATCTAACAGACTGGAGCAAAACTTACCATCATGACCGAGCATGCCACAGTAGTAACAGAATTGTGGAATACGCTTATACTTAAAGTCCACCCAAACCGAGCTATCTCTCGTACTAGCTAGCTGCATGCCATGCTTGAGAGGAGACGATACAGCCACAGTTATCAGCACTTTCAGAATTAACCCCACAGAACCAGTTACACGAAACTACCCCACATCAAGAACCTTACCCAATCTGCTACCTATCTTGCTTCCCATGGCAAGAGTTTGATAGTGGATAGGCAAACCCCAAACTTGCACCCACAAAGATACTTCATTCAGCGCCAATGAACGTATCTCTTCCTCATGTTGCCACCGTTGCACCAGTAAGAAGCAATTTTTATAGATCCATGGATTACCCTTCAACACTCATCTCAAGCTCTGCTCATCATCAAAGAATAGCTGAAAGATTTTTGGTTCGATTTCAACCACTCTAAAACCCTTGGGATTTCCCCAAATACCATTCAAAACCGCTAGTAATACACCGCACACCACAGGTTTTTCTGTAACCACCCTCCCTACTAAGCTTAGTGAGTAGAGTTGCACCCCTACCTCCACATCGGCTTCGTCGATCACAAGAACCTCGTCCTCCTTAGCTTGTCTTCCTTCCATCGCCGCTAACAATCCCCTTCGCACACTAGCAAATAACCCCCAAGCAATACCCAACCAAAAGCACCGAGTGAAAAACGCTCCAACAACCAAGGTCTGGAGAATAAAGAGTGCAGAGACGCACCAATAAGTTGAGTGATGAACACCACCTGCGCCTCCACACCAGGGAAACCCTAGGAGAGAAATTCTTTGCTGATATTTTGAGTGAGTGGGTTCCTGAGAATAAGAGAATTGATTAGTTGTTTATATTATTTTGAATGAATGTGAAAAAAAAAAATTAAAATTATTGAATTCCAAGCTAATAAGTATACAAGTCAAGCAAGTTTAGAACATTTTTGTTTTTATTATCAAACTTTAATTTAGCAAATCATGATACTAAATGTACAACTTAAATAGCTTATAAGTTTTATATAACTGAAATAAAAATATAAACTAAAAATTTAAAAAAAAAAATGCTCATAAAAGTTAACAGAACTTTTATAAAATCATTGTAGACCTTTTATAAAAAGAAAAAGAATATAGAAGTAAATTACTCAAATATTAAAAGTTAAATAAAATATGTGTTGGCATTGTACATAATAGTGATTTGCATCACCTCATACTTTAAAACTTGTGAGTTTTGCATAAATTTATAAGCTGCATAAAATCTTACCATAACTTTAATTTGAAGTTAATAAAAGAAATATGCTATTACGTACAATTTTTAATATAAAATTACATAATATTGATGGAATTTTCATAAATAACAAATTATATTCAATAGATCTTTTTATGTGCTTCTTTCTTTCATTATAAAAGTTAGGGTCAAATTAATGTTTCACGAATTTTGGGGCACAAAAAAAACCTGCGTGACAAATCAAATTTCTCACAAACTTACAATGGGCGTGCAAAATATTGTAAAAAAATTTCTCATGAAATTTCTCACAAATTTTGTCCATAAGAAATTCTTCAAGGTTTTTTTTTTTTTTTTTTTTTTTTTTTTNTTTTTTTTTTTTTTTGCTGATTTCTTATATCAATACTAAAGAAATTATAAATAGAAAAAACCAAAATTCAAAGAAAAGTTAACAAAAAATCATACACTATCACATTTAAATAAATTTTACAGAGTTTGATATTAGACTTTACACATTTTACAATCCAAAACAAAAATTTACTCAAGCAATGATTACTATAAGAAACTAACTCTAAATTAATAAAATTTTCCAACCTTAGACTTAGTACAAAACAGAAAAATCCTAACAAAATAAACAAACGTAGAGGCAATTCTCCAACCATTCTGCACTATAATTGATTTTTTCTAGGATCTAATATAGAATTGGCAAAATTGCCTTCAGGACAGGTTGTAATAATATGCTCCTAGTGCCTTTTTCCCAATTTCTCAATTGCTTTGTTGGTGCCTTTTCCCTAGTTTCTCCTTGGGCAAGTGTCTACTCAGAACTATATATGAGCAACTGAGAATGGTCTACGAAAGCATAAGTCAAGTAAGGACAAATAATTCAAAGCTAATCACACATTGAATACTTAATTAACATTAACCCTCTTTTCAATGAGATTGATATCCATAAGTAACTCATCTAGTAAAAATGGGATATTACAATAAGTCCCATAATAGTAAGATGAAAAAAGCAATTTAAATATCAGCAACTGAAGCAGGAAAAAAAAAAAACAATAATTAAGTCTCACATGCTCTTTGTTTTCAACAATCACAAACAAATGCCCTAACAAAATTTATCCAAGAAAAATTCAACGACTCCAATTCATGCTTAGTAATTCGAATGTATGAGAATCAACAAATGTTCCATCAAAACAACTCAAAACTCAATCCATAATCGCATTAACAACATTCCACCAACAACATATCCGAAAACTACACTCAAATTCATCCAAAAATACAAACAAATTCACATTTAACTCAAAGAAATATTGGAAAGAGGAAACAAAGGGGTTTCGATTTATCTTCTCTCCAAAGCAATCAAATACGCTTCCCAACCATTATCTTCTACTTGCCACTGCCAAAACAACCTCAAATGCCACCAAGAAATGGAATCGCAAAGGGTGGAAGAGAGAATCATAGAAGGAAAAGAGGAAAAACTGAGAAAATTGAAATGGGGTGGCTCTCAAAGTTGGGAAAGAAAAACTTAGCTTTCTCACAGAATTTCTCATGGAAAAATTTTGTGAGAAATCTTAAAAACCATAATTTTAACTTTAGTAAAATAGTGCATTCTGTTTTCCGCAAAAAAAAAAAAATTCCGTGAGAAAATTCTTGAGAATTTTGAATTTCTAATGGAATTTTCTCACAGAAAAATTTTTCATGAGAAAATTTCATCAGAAATTCAATTTTCTCATAAATTTTTTCATGGAATACTTTTCCATGAGAAATTCCTATTGAAATCTTATCCGCGAGAATTTCATGAGAATTTCTCACGGAATTTCTTTCTGTGAGAAATCGCGTATTTTCTTGTAGTGATTAGAATTAAAATAAAAATAAAAATTACATCATATAAAATAGGGGTGCTAACTTTCTCTATGTAATACATTTCAAAATATATCTTAATGCCCACTGACTAAGAAATGAGCAATCTCATTGTAAGATCTAAGTATAAATTTACATAGCTTGAAAAAATATTGAATATTTACTGAAATCAATTTAACATATGAAATATCCTGAATATATTTCCTAGTTCTTTGATAGCTGTTGACAATATATTTCCATCACTATGTCTAGAAAATTAGATTACAATGACACAAGCATAACTCCACCAAGACCCAAAAATTTCACAATCGGCACACAAGCCAAATGGTAGTGCCGCCAAGAATAACATAACTTTAAAATGATACTAAAAAATCAAACTATATAGCAACTACTAAATATCTGTTTTTGGAAATTCTTTTATACGATTATATAAATCATTGAAAGTTTAATTATGATATTTGAGCTTTAATGTTGATTAAATTTATGTATTTTATTTTTATCATCAATTTCAATTTACTAAACTTAAACATTTCAATTAAAAAATGTTGCGTATGAAACATTTATTATAAATGTGGGTCATTTTATAATTTTAAACAAAACATAGGTTATAATTTTGATTTCCATAAACTGCTTGTTTGACTTGTAGTGCATGCCATGTGTCGAATTTCTACTGGTTGCGTCTTAGACACGGCCCTACGCTTGACCCCAAGTTCGGCACTCATTTTTCAAGAGAAAAAAAAAAAAAAAAAAAAAAAAAAAAAAAAAAAAAAAAAAAAAAAAAAAAAAAAAGAAGGACAAACAAAAACATTAGGAAAAAATGAATTAGAGGTACCAGAAGATTGTAAAAGGACTGTTTAGTTTGTTCATGGCCTGTGCAATTATCAAAATATCTTGAGTTACATGGTTATTTAGTTTTTTTCCTTGTCTATGACATGTGGATATTTAAATATGATAACGACGTACCAAATACAATAATCACATATTTACATATACTTTTAGATATTTGTCATGCTACATTTCATTTAAGTGTAATGCTAGTCACTCTTTGATTTGGTGAGTTTCGGTGGGATTCATTTAAAGTTTGTTTGGGAATTACTTTGAAGGGAAAAAGAAATGAGAGGAATAAAACTCACATCTCAATTATTTAGAAGATTTATCTTAAAAAAAATGAGAAGAGACGGGTGGGTAAGATGTAACCCCGCCCCCAACTCTTTTTTTGATTATTCTCAGTGTTCCTCCAAATTGGGAGGTTTAGAAAGAAAATATGTTAAAATAACTATTACACCCCTTTATTTTTTAAAAAATTCCTCATCATATCCCACACAAATAAGTATATTATATTATTTAATTTTATATTAAATATGTCTATTTTAATAATAAAGGGTAAACTAGTAAAAATATTTTACAATAGGACTTTTCTTTTCATTTTCTTTCTTTTTTGCTCATTTTAATCATCCAAACAAAAGAGAAGAAAATCCTTTCTCTTTTCCTTCCCTTCATTTCCCTCTCTTTCCTCTCCTCTCATTTTCTTTCCCCTCTCTTCAAACTCCCAAGCAGAACCTTAGTGATTTTGGTATTGCAAAGATCTCAAAAAAAATAAGTCATCCACTATATGAAAAAATATACAATTCCTTATAAAATGCAAAAATCACACGATATAAGTAAGTGTGTCAAATTCTTCTTTTTTTTTTTTTGTTTGGCACGTTTTCTTATATTATGTCATTCTTTCATTTTATAAGCAACTATATCTTATCACATACTACATAACTCTATTTTTTTAGATATTCGCAACGACATTAAAATTACTTAGTAAGTCTCACTAAAATCCACCCAATCAATGGGGCGGGTAGCTACAATAAGGGGGGTGGAAGAAACGCTGGAAGTAGTCTCCAAGAAGGTTCTCCCTTTGGGTCCATGTACATATCAGCATAATGGCTCATCTGATAATGCCATTGTAAAGGGGCTTGTGGTCCCTTGTAGCCAACCTCAACTCATTTATATTTGATTTGATTTTCGTTTGTTATGCTTAAACAATCATTATGTCTTTGTTATTCAATGTGATCTTAGTATGAGTTGAAATTTATTTATGAGAATCTACATTCTCGAATATTCATATTCTCACATATGATTCAAGAAATATTGCATTACCATGTTTGCTTAACTTTAGATGTTCTCTGGAAAGCTATGAAGCACTGATATGCTGTTTCTTGGGACGTACCCGTTTTAGGTACGCTTCCAAAACGCGAAAAACATACCTAGTCTCCGAAACGCACTTATTTTCATTTTTTTTTTTAATTTTTCGCTGCGAAACGTCCCGAAACCCTCGGTTTTGTCAAAGAAATGCTCCTAAAACGTTGAGCTGGCTGCGGAGATAAGAAACGGCGATGTTTTGGACTTCCAAATCCCAGTCAAATGGATATGGTGTCATTTTGAAGGAAGCAGAATGGGACCTTATGGATACGGCGCCGTTTTGGAAAGCCCTTGCCCTCAAAATTGATTTCTTCCTTCCCCGAAATCAGATTCCCATTTTTCTAGCAAACAAGCACAGAGAGCAGCCACTGTTTTTGCAAAATTCCTCTTCCTTCCTCTTCCTCTGCAGCAGCTCCTCCTCCTCTATTGCTCAACCAAATATATTAATGGTTGATATTTTTAATATTTGGAGAATTTTAACATTTTTTATTCTATTTGATATATATATATATACAATTTATATATATGACGTGACATACTCATGGCGTACTCGTACTCCTATTTTTTGAACTCATATTTTTTGAAAAATGCCTTACCGGGAACGAAACTCATACCCATATCCGTGCTACATAACTGGAAAGTAATACCACCACCATTAAACACGGCAGTGATGGGTGGTGGCTCAACATTCTTGTGAGATAGGAATCCCAGGCTCGGAAATATATTTTTTTCCCTCTTGTATCAAACAAGAAAAAGGGAATTCTCATCAATCCCAGGAAACCTTCAAGATTTCCCATACCAAAAGCCATAGTCCCAGCAAAAGAATGTGCACATTACACTTGTTTGTTAGTCACTTTTCACTGACAGATCATAAAAGAGCATGCCTCCTAGTTTAAACGAGAAAGAATTGTATATTTTTTCAATCAATTATCATATGATGTTTCTGCCAAGACATTTTAATCCAATTTCTTTTCTCTTATTTCTGTTATTTCACATTAATCAATGCTCTGCCCTTTTTCACTGAAAAGAATTTCAAGGAGTCACAAACTTGATTTAAACTGAAGAGTTGAAAGGCGTTACAGTAGATAGAACATGTCAAAACCATGAATGGTGCTGGTGGAGTTTATGAAGTCTACAAGAGGCAGTGAAGTGAATAATAATCATTTTCTCAGTAAGCTAATAATACAGTTACTTTCAGTTGGGCAATTATATTTCATACCACATATTCTAGGTTTTGAATAGAATATTGCATAAGCATAATGTAAGTACATAATCTATTCCCTAACTATAGACCAATATACCCAAAAAAAAAAAAAATAAAGACCAATTTGATCCCTTTTCTCAAACAAAAAAAAATATAGAAACAAAGATCAATCTCCAGATATTTGTCGTAGAACATAACCACTAGAATCTGAGGAACAACAGTTACAGAAATGAGGTTATGATGCTAGTATACAAGGAGAACCATGGAAACAAATCAAACTGGGAAAGATGGGAGAAGAAGAAATGGGAAAGCAGAAAACAAATCCACTTACAAAATTTACAATGCATATCAAGGAATAAATATAACACATCGAATTTGCTAGATAACTTTCATAAGAAAACGAACACTAGCAGAATTTGCAATACCCTCATCAAATACTTCCTTATCAAGAAAGTTCAGAGAGGAAGATCTTTTGACGATGCCAACATTTTCAAATTATTATAGTATCAAAGAAGCATAAAAGGCTCAGAAAGACTGCCATTATAATTCACTTTACAGCATTCAGGAAAATGTAATCCAGCCTCATCGCAGCCAGCCTTTGTTATATGCGGGCATGATCTCACGTCCAAGTATTCAAGATGACTGCATTTATCCAAAAGAATGCCTATACCTACCACTGTGATCTTTGGACAACTACTGACCTTCAAAATCTTCAAACTCAAAGCAGCCTCCTCAAGGCTAGTGCTTATATGCTGGAAAGCAGTATCTGTTACCTCCTCACAGCAACCAATGTCCAAAGCCTCAAGGTTTCTGCACTGATTTAAAATACAGCTCAATGAAGTGTCAGAGATGTTTTGACACCAATCCATCCGCAAGTTCTTCAGATTGCTTTTACAAGCAGTTGCCAGTGACTTTATCGCATCACCAGAGATATCTCGGCAACCACCAATGATCAAAGTCTCAAGATTTTTACAGAAGTTGGCCAAGGATAATATGGCTTCATCCCCGACTCTGTAGCAATCTAACAATTTCAGGGTCTTCAGAGAAGACGAACAAGTCCTAGAAACAGTAGAAATCCCCACATCACCAACATTGCTGCATTTGTTTATGTCTAAATAATTGATCTGTTGACAACCACTTGCAAGGCTAGTCAGTCCATTGTCAGTAATATTTGTGCACCCTTGCAATCCCAACTCTTCTAAATTATGACAGTTCTTGGAAAGTGCTTCTAATATACCATCAGTAACAAATCTGCAGCCAGCCAGATGCAATATCCTTAGGTCACAACAGCCCTTGGCAACAGCTGACAATCCCTTGTCTGTTAGCTTTCTGCAGTAGGACACATTCAAGGACTGCAATAAAGAAAGACCATCACCAATTGCCACCATTCCAGCATCAGTAATTCCTGTATATTAACAAAAATAAAATAAAAATTCCTATCAATCTCAGGTTAATTTTTGGAGTAAAAGAATTAGAAAGTATGCCATAAACTTTTAATACTGACTGCCTGCAGTCATCACTCAAAATATATCACATCGAAATTTGAAAATAATACAGCCTAAAATTGCCAAAGGTATCCCTTTCTTTCTTTCATTCTTTCTTTCCCACAGCATTTACAACTGCAAACCCCAAGAAGAAAGAAATAATCTTTCTTTCACACATAGGGGTTCTGCCACGTGTCCCTTATTACGACTGTCAAGTACAAACATCTGCATGCAAACCATATAGTAAACAAGTTCCATAGAGTTCATATATTTAAAAACTTTCCCAATTTTACAAATTATCAAACAAAGGCAGAGAGCAAGAAAGAATAGAGGCCAACAATATATTAAAATGAATATCAACAGAAATAATACATTGAAGGGAAAAGATATGAACAAATCCAATGTGAAATAGAGGAAAGAAACCCTCCTCAAAGGGTAAGGAGTTAAACCAACACTCCATTGTGATGAGATCCCACATCGGTTAGCAAGGGCGGTCTTTGGTGTTATATATATGGGTTTGGCAACCCTCCCCTTACGAGCAAGCTTTTGAGGTGGAGTTAGGCTAGCTTTGTATCATTTGGTATCAGAGCCAAACCTCATCTGGTCGGTGTGCCCCTAAGGTAAGGTTCCCTGCACGAGGACGTGCAGTCTAAAGGGGTCGGGTCCAATGAGATCCCACATCGGTTAGCAAGGGCGGTCTTTGGTGTTATATATATGGGTTTGGCAACCCTCCCATTACGAGCTAGCTTTTGAGGTGGAGTTAGGCCAGGTTCGTATCACATTGTTCATCATTTGAGGGTCACAACCCTTCTTGTGAGATGAGTAGATGTAAACTTCTAAATAAATTCCTCTCAGGAAGTTTATATTAAAAGTTATATGAAATTGCATTAATATACACACCATACTCAATTTTATGGTTTCTACCCAAGCAGCACAAAATTCCTTCCATCCTGGATTTTGAATCTATTTCATTTAGATAGTTTATCATGCAAGGAGTAAAAAAAATAAAAGAAAAATAGAAATGAATAAAAAACAAAAAGAAGAAGTTTCCGTGTCCGAGGGTCTTAAAGGAAATAGTCAAAGATCAAAATACTCTCTCAAAAAATGAAAAATTTGTGAGAGCCAGTATATTTCACTCTGCTATATCTGCCATACATTATAACCGTTCAATTCACAGGAATAGTCGCAGCAAATCACCATGCAGTCTCTATCTCTAAACAGAGCACCCAAAGGCAACGAGACCTATGAAAAGTCAAAAGAAGACAGAAATCACTACTCATTACTAACATAGTCCCGCTAGTTACAATGTTATACACTATGTCACACCTTGACTCTTGACGGCATCTGACTACACCCACTGAAACTTTACCAGACCCATTGAAACTTAAATCTGACTAATACACACCACCACTATAGTGCTCAACCAAAATTCTCTTACCAGTACAATTCAAATTACACAAACTACAGTACAAATTCAGTAAAAGGTCAAGCTCCACAAGCCGTGTATACCAATACCAACATTTTCATCATCCATCAAAATGCAAAATTAAAAAAGAGTAGAATGCAATAGTTGGAAGTTGAGCAAAATCAGTTCAAGGGTCCATACAACAAAAGGAACAGAGAGAACCCACCTTTGCAATTCTGCAAATGAAGCACCCTCAAGCATTTGAACCCGTTAGCGATAACAGAGAGGTCAGAGTCTGTGACCCCAGGATAAAAGGAGCGAGAAATGGACTGAGAGAGGTCCAATTCGACCAACCGAGTGAATCTCGCGGCCATTTTGCGAAGCATGTGAGGACCAGCTCGCGCAGCAAGCTTCTTCCTTTCGGTGCTCTGCAAGTGAAGCCATCGCTTGCAGACCAACCCAAAGATCTCCTTATCCTTATCGCTCTCAAGCCTCGCTATGATCAAACGAAGCTCATCGTCCTTCAAAGTGTCGTTTATGCAAACTGTGGAATCCGATAAGGGATCCATGAAAGACATTGACGAAGAATTTCAAGCAGAGAAAACCCTAAACTCTCAGCAAATTCGGTGGAGTCGTGGAGGTGGTGGGGATGGTGATATTGACTGGTTCTCTACAGCGAAGCGTAGGCGTAGAGTGCAAATAAAGCTCCGAGTACGAATTTACTAGAAGAAAGCACATTTCATCGTTCAAATGTATCAGTTGGTGAGGGTCATTTTCGACCGAAAGCAAACTTTCTATCATATATATATATATATATATATATATATATATATATATATATATATATATATATATATATATTGTGTTATAAGAACTAAGAAATAGTATTATAATTTGATGCTGAGATGTCATATACAATTTAAGTGGTTGATAATTTAGGGGTGTTCATAACCCGATTTATCCGTGGAAAACCGACCGAACCGAACCAAACTAAAATGATGTAAATTAGATGGTTGCAAATTAAAGACAGACAAGATCGAATGATTGAAAGGTGATAAAACAGTTTAGACCGGTCGATTTGGATTTCGCTCATAAAAATTTCCATAAACCGAACCCAACCGATAACTTAATGCAATTCAAATTTCAAAATCACACTTATCGAATTACTTTTTTCTTTTTGTCAAATCTCACCTCTATCTCTCTTTTCCTTTATTTCTTTTCAATACTCTATGCTCTCTCGTCTTATCTCTTTGATTCATCATACCTCTTTCACTCTTTCTTTTTTCTTTTCATCTATTTCTCACTTGTCTCTCCCTTCTCTCACCTTTTCCCTTCAAAAAAAATGGAAAAAATAAATAGCATTGATTATGTATTCCTATTTGCAAGAGGAGAAAGATCATAAATTTCTGATTTTGGGTGACACCCAGAGCATCAAAGGCAAAGTTCTATATGCAGTAATGGAAATAGATACTCTCCCAATTAGTTCGTTCTCGAAAGAGAACACGAAGATCTACCAAGAGTGGTTCAATCATGCTGATGCAAGTACTTATTCGCTTTCTTATTGTGAGTTTGTATTTGAGAGATGTATGTACTCCTTAGCATAAAGCGATGAAAGAAAGAGAATAAAGAAAGAGGAAGGGAGAAATTTGCTTCTATTGCTCATCTTTTAAATCTCCAATTTTTTTTTCTACATTCAAATGTTGATGATCCAGACAAACATGAGGAAAGTAAAGCTTGTTGAGCTAAACAATTTGCCTTGCTTGCTTGACCCATCATGTTGCAGCAATAAAATTCATCTCTTCCCCAACTTGGATTCATTGCTTCTCTATCGTGTAATGGTTTTAATCTTCACTACTCTTCTTTTGAATCTGCATTTTTTTTTTCTAAGTTGAACTCGAGTTAACCTATCCGATCCGAACTAAGCCCAGCGAAACTGAAAGTGCTCGATGGCCCCTTACAACTGGTCGATGGCAGATGAAGATTTTTTCAACCTGATGACATTTGATCAGATGAGGAAGGTGATCAAATCCGACCAAATTTGACCGATGAACACCCCTAGTTTACTTGATATAATATCATGTGTCTTCCCAAAAAGAAGGGAGGGTCGAGCTTCAACGACATCAAAGATTTTAACCTTGCCATGATGGGCAAACAAAGCTGGAAATTAGTTTCCCTTGACAACTCTTTGTTAGCAGGTTTATAAAGGCAAATATTTCCCTCACAAAAATTGTAAAGTAAAAACTTCTTTTATCTTTGAAAAATATTCTTACTGTCATTTTAGTCTTTCATTTTTTTTTTTGTCAATTTAATCTTTAAATTTATGTTTCGTTTGTCAATTTAATCCTCTGTATGAGTCTGTTAATGAGGTTGGATGAAAAGTTTTACGTGACATGTAAAGTACTAGCGTGGCAAGGTGACATGACATGAATGGGATTTGCTGGACTGGGTTGGGTCAAAATGACGTCGTTTCTACTCTTCTCTCTCCCTGCATCTTCCTCTTCTCTCTCTTATCTTCATCGTTTCTTCTCTTCTCTCTCTCATTTTCATTGTTTCTCCTCTTCTCTCTCCCTGCATTTTCCTCTTCTCTGTCTCTCTCTCACCTACACAAACAATCATCAAAGAAATGCAACCCTCCCCTTCTTCCCATCCCAAATTCAAGAGTTACTTGTTTTAATTCCGTAAGTTGCTATCTTTGCTGATTGCAGAAGTCATCTGCTTGACAATGGGGAATCATAAGTTAAAATCTGCTAATACTATGCATTCATTGTCCATTTTTGTCAACTGCTCTTTTTTTACCACATCATTTTACTTGGATGCATTCAATGTCTTTTATTAGTGCTTCTATCAATTCTTTGTTTGTCCTGTTTGGGAATTTCACTACATTAAAGTTTGCCAAAGAAAATGTCTTTCTATCATAACTGATGAAGTTGATTGTCAACGTAACAAATCAAACGTTGTGGTCATTGTGCTTCACTTTATCCTCAAAACACACTCGTACTTTATCTCAAGTCGACCAAAGATGTAGATAGTTTCTGAAAAACGTATTTAAAAATTCATTTTTGGTTCTGAAAATTAAGTGGAAACAGATGAAGTTCTCTAGAATCCTTTTCAGCTAGGCTTGGCAAATGGCCCATTACCTGTGCTGCGTATTTTCTCAATAAAATTTTGAACCAAGTGTAAAGATGAGTAAAAAGGTTACTTCTTGATGATAATGGCCAGAGCTGGAGATTCAGCCATGTTAGCTTGCACAAGATGAAATATAATTTGTTTTATTTAGATAATGTTCAGTTCTGTCTTGCTGTTTAGCATGTAGTCTTTTGTTCTGTCGCTTTCATAAGTGTACACAATGTGTTGGCCACCACTTACAATTCATAGCAGAAAGTACTGACAGCTTTCAAGTTCTTCTATATCACACTCACACCACTTGATCACAATAACCAAAAAAGAGAAAATGATAAGACAGGGATAACTTTTCTGTAGGGGCCATTGCAACTTGCAAAAGAGAGAGAGAGAGAGAGAGAAACTGAAAGGCTTCAATATTAGTTTTGTGTGTGTGCTGATATTTTTAGACAACAATTCAAGGTAAATGGAGTTGGAGTAATGGTGTGGATTTTTCTACCGGCAAGTATATCGGGTCACACAAGTAATAAAATGATGAGTAAATTATCGTTCCCAAGAGGATTAAGGTTAGCAACTACCAATTTCACCAATAATGGTTCTATTTAAACAGATCGATGGTTTGAAAATGGTTGATTAACTAATCTAGAAAATAAAGCAAGAACAATTTAATAACAATTAAACTAAGAAATTAACAATGAACAAAAGAAGGTTAGGGGTTGATTTCACTCGAATTTGACTCTGGTTACTTCATAGACAAAATAACCTTTGAATCACTTAAGAATAAGTTATTCTAATTACAAATCTTTTGTTGTTGGTCAATTTCCCTAATGTGATTGATCTCAATCCCTTGGTGAAACAATTCTCCTTATCCCAATCAATTGCCTAATTCCTTGGTACAATTAACTTGTCTAGGTGCTTAAGCTCTAGGAAATTAATTAGACCACATAAACTAAGTTATCTATTCCTATATTAACTTGATTTATGGTAGAGATTACAAGAGCACACCCACATCTTACTATCCCTAGCATCAACATGAGTCAATAAATCATTCAAATGATGGTCAAGCATTCAAAAGCATTAAGAACAGTAAAATCTACTCCAACAAATAGATTTGAATCAAAATAACATTAATCAACAGCAAAGCTTCATCAAAATCCGAGCTACATCAATCCCTAACTAAGAGAGTTTAGCTACACATATTTAAACCAGAAAAACAGAGAAATGACAGAGAAATAGAATTCATAATGAGAAAGGAGAGTAAAAACTAGGAGAAATCCGAGTCTCAATCGTCACCAATCGAGCTCAAGCTCTCTCCTCTTGCTCCTTGACGGCACCTCCTCTCTATCTTGCTTTATCTCTCCCTCTCTTGCTTTTTATAGGTAGGTTAGCCCAAGAGAAATGATGAAAATACACATCAGCACCGACGCCGGCGCTGGGCACTGCGAACCTAGCGCTGGGCGTTGGCTTACTGGAGACAAGCTATCAAATCTGGTGGTCTGGCGCTGGGCGCGGTACTGTTCACACACTTGAATTTTCACATTGAGTCTCTAACTTCAATCTCCTAATGCTCTAACCTATAAAAACAATAAAAAGGGACTTTTAATTAACTAAAAACATGCTAGGAAATTAATTAAAACTAAGAGATTGACATTAACTAAGTCTACAAAATAACTAAACAAAATGGGACACAATCATGCAAAACTTACTTAAGAACTAGCTAACTTAAGCATAATTAGAGCTATAATAACTCTATTTTATAGAGTTATCAAGTAATGTCATTTCCAACATTATATATCTTCCTACTTCTCACTACTAAGAATCTAGATTACACAGATAGAATGTTCGTGTGTGAGAACATACCTAACAATGACTCTCCATATAAAATGTTTGTGGTGGCTTGTATCTGCAGTGATTTTTGGATGTGGAACAAATTGTAAAAAGTTTGTAATTTGCTTACTTTTAATAGTAAAATATTTCTGTGACTTCTCTTTAGAGATAGATAATTTATGCAACTTTTAATGTGTTTCTTTATGGCCTTTTGTTTTTTAGAAAAAAAATTGCTATAACTTTTCGAATAATGGATTTTTGTATGCATTCTAGCATATATCTGCCTTTGAAATTCTTCATAAAAGAACTCATTTGTGCATTGGTCAATACAAGGAATGTCATACAAAAATACCAAGGAATGCTTGCAGGGGAGTGGCAAGGTTGATGGAGTTGGGCGATGACCTCACAACGACAGCAATGGAGGCGTTGGCAGCGTTTTTTGTGGAGAAGATGCAAAAATCCTTCTCTTTCTAGCTTGGTGGTGGTGATGGTGATGGTGGGTAGGATGGGTCCAAATCATGGCGATGGTGACGATGGAAGAGATGGTCCTCTGTTTCACTCGGATTCATGAAGGAAGAAGATGAAAGTTGGAGAGAAAAGAGTGGAAGGTAGAGAGAGAAGAAAAACGTCGCCGTTTTTTCCAACTCAATCTTGCAAGTCCCATTCATGTCATGTCATTTTGTCATATCAACACTTAACATGTCACGTGAAAATTTTCGTTTAATCTTATTAACGGACTCAGACAGATGACCAAATTGCCAGACGAAACGTAAATTTGATGACTAAATTGGTGCAAAAAAAAAAAGAGAGATTAAAGTGACAATAAGAATATTTTTCAAAGAATAAAAAAGGATTTTACTCAAAATTTTATGGAGGTTGACATTGACAATAATCCTTCTTGGGGTTGGAGAAGCTTAATTGAAGGAAGGAGGATCATTGAGCAACAAATGCGTTGGAAAATTGGAAATGGTCAGTCTATCCTAGTTGCAAATGATCCATGGATCCCGAAAGAGTTCCCTTTTAGAGCAGACATTCTGCTAGGTTTTATCCCCTGTTGATGCTGCTTTAGTTTTGGGAATGAAACCTGCCCCTTTTAGAGACAAACCAATATGACATGATATTGGATCTTCGGAGAATATGGTTAGTAAAGGATACTGGGTAGCTTTTACCTTAAGATCAAATAGCTCTCTTTTGCCTTCTCATATTGATGATCTTGTTTTATGGAACTCTATTTGGAAGACTAGGGTCCCCAGAAAACTTGGTCTTTTCCTCTGGCAACTAATACACAATTCTCTCACAGTTGGTGAATTACTTCATCGTCGTTTAGAACATGTCCCAGATTCATGTTTTCTATGCTCTAAGAATAATTCAACAGCAACAGAGTCTCAAATTCATACTTTCATTGACTGCCCAAAAGCTGAGCAAACTTGGTTGAGATCCTCTCTTGGTCTGAGGTGTAGAGGTGACATCCACTCATCCTTTGCTGCTTGGTGGAAGTGGCTCTTTAGCTATCTTAACCAACAACTAGAGGGGCAAAATCTGATGCGTATGGCTATGTTTATTCTATGGAGATTATGGAAAGTTATGAATAATTTGGTCTTCAATGACAAAGTTTGGGATCCTCCTGCCATTGTCCACAAATCCTTAGAAAGAAGAATTTAATTCTTCCTTATTGTAATTTTTGTTTAGCTTAATGTTGATGACAAGTTCTGAGCAACCTGTACAAGAGGGAAAAATACAATCAGGGAAGTTCAGAGTAGGAGCTCCGACGCTACCTCCGACGCTCTAGTTAGCAAGGTCGGGGAAGGGAGTGAGAGGAAAAGCCAGAGAAAGAAAAAGCGTAAGAGAGAGTTCACTTCAGTGTGTGGTCTAAAGAGAATATATAGGAGAGTGTATACCTTAGCAGGGTAGTTTTATCTTCTTACTCTAACAATGGGTAGTGAATTTATTGAGTGTTAACACTTACTTATTTGAGTAGTACGCTTGGGTATTATCCCACTCTCTTTTGTACCTTTGCTATTTGCTGGTTTGATTTAGCTTTTGCTAATTAGCAAGCAATTTTTTTTCAATGAAGATCTACTATCTTTGAAAAAATACACCATACCCACTCTTTTGTTTGATTATTGAGATAATTTTTAGGCTTAATTGCAATTTTGGTCTCTCTATTTTAACCACTTGAACGTTTTGGTCCTCCTTCTTTAAAAGTGAACTATTGAGCCCCTCTATATTCATAAAATGTACAAGTTTAGTCCATTTATCTTTAAGTCAAAATTCTTAGGTTTATTTCAAGGTGTAAAGTTCTCTGATTCCTAATCTCACCGTTCAGATTGAAGAGCTACGTCTTGTGAATCTTTTCATTAAATTTCAGCTTGATCTAACGGTGAATAAGTCTAAATTTTTGGTTAGATGAAAACTTATGGTTTTTGTATTTTGGGCTGAGTTTCACCGTTAGATCGAGCTCAAATTTAGTGAGAAGGTTCACAAGATGTAGCCCTTCAATCTGAACGGTGGGATTATGAATCAGAGAACTTTACACCTTGAAATAAACCTAAGAATTTTGACTTAAAGATAAATGGACTAAACTTGTATATTTTATGAATATAAAGGGACTCAATAGTTCATTTTTAAAGAAGGGGGACCAAAACGTTCAAGTGGTTAAAATAGGGGGACCAAAATTGCAATTAAGCCTAATTTTTATTATTTCTAATGAAATGATTATATCATTAGAGAAAATAAAGAGAAATATGAACAATAAAATTCATTTTAGTTTTTCTTCAGCAAATTATTAACTAATCATATCAAATAAATACTCTTTCGTCCTTTATTTTATTTATCTCTTTCTTTTGTTTTGAACTTTTATTTTTAATTTTTTTAATTTTCTCTATTTTATATCTTTCACAAATATATTAAAATCGTTTTGCCAAAAATAATATATCAAAATTAATAAATTATTATTTACTAAAATTAGTCTGATTGTTATATTTAAATAAGCACTTTTTTATTAAATCTATACCTTTTTTTCTCTTATCATAATCTTATCTAATTTATCCTTATTTTTTATTTATAATGTAAAATTCTCTTTCATGCGTCAATTATAACTTCATCAATAAGACAATATAGAAGTGGCTAAGCACTCATGTTTTTTCATATTTGTTGCAAAGTCAAGATATCTTTAGGCTACCTTTCTCACACTAAAACTAAATCTTTCTCCGAGTAATCTTAAAAGTATATCCCTACATCGATTTAGTGCATTTAGAGAAAAAAAAAAAAATGTTGGTTGCTAGCCTCTAAATTTGAAGCTCAGCTAACTTGGATAAACTTATTACATTCTTACTATCAAAACAAAATATTCAAATTTTAACTAACTTGGATGAACATATTGCATCATTACCATCAAATTAAACCATTGAATTCAATAGTGTATGAATAGTGACAATGCACAATTGCAATGTCTTCCTCATAATATGTTTTCCTATTTCCTATTCTTGGGAAAATATCCTATAAAACTAAAATTAACCACATAAAACACATCAATGTTTAATATGATTTGATACATTTATTACATCCATGGATGAGAGAATATCAACCCATTATCATTTAAAAAACAACATATACCCTAACAACATTATATGAGAGTCTCTTTTTTTTTTTTGGTTTACACCCAAGGTATGCTCACACCCTTTAAATAAATGACTAATTTATGTTCGAGATAAGAACAATAACTTGTAAATCCCTCTCAATGACAAAAATTCTTACATATTTCAAGAGTAGTATGCAATTTAAACATATACAAGTAAGTTATATTGGTAAGACCTACACATAAAGCCCACCATTTATATGTCTATTCATATGTGGGATCGACTATTTATGTGTTTGTGTAATACTCTTAAGTACATATGAATGTCTCAACCAATAGATTCTCTAGTTGAGCAACTAGCATTACTACAAAGATGGAATATCTCCTCTCAACCTGTGGACAGAAAATGCTGCATAGAGAATGTAATAAAAAGTATTGCAAACCGAATGACTCCTCCTCAGAACATCACTACATCATAAAGATACAAATCATGAAATTATTCTCGAGTAATTTAAAAAATTGTCTTAAAATTCTTGTGCCACACAAACCTGGAAGAAATAGCTTAAGTCAAGTTGCAATTTCCTCACATTTCATGATCAAAACATCAATAAATCGATTATAAGCTTTCATTGAACAATTGCAATCCCCATGAGGGGTTGACTTTTGATACAATCCTAAGAACCATCAATTAATGAAATGACTACTTTCAAAATGAATCAACTATAAGTTATATGTAACCAAAGGAAAAGAAGAGTTAGTGATGAGATTTACAAGTATTAAGCACACAGTCCTCTAAGAACTGACTAAGCTCAGAAGTGTAGAGTTTTGGGTCATTTCTAAAGTGGTCAACATGCGGGGTGGAGACAAAATTACATGCCCTGACATGATGTCCAGCCCTCCTCTGTTCCTCTACAAATGATTCCACAGAATCTGCAGGTATGACTCTGTCTGCAGAGCTATATATGTATAACTGTGGACAGCTTGGTTGCCTTGATGATAATAAGCTCAAAACATCAGAAAGCCTCCTGCATTCCAGTGAGATTATTATGTAAGGAGCATAGCTATAGCAATTAATATGCAACAAATTGATTTGTCTTTTGATAAAAATGCCAAGTATATGCTCACCAACAATAAATAATATACACTGCCTCTGTATGTTTTGGTGATTAGTCATGTCCCATAACCAACAACAAATAGGTAACTTTTTGGTTAAATAGCTAATAGGTCTCATTGTCAAATACCAGTTTTCTTGAAAATCACGTTTGCCAATCTTTTCAGCTGTGAATTTTACTAAATCTTGCTTATTCATCATTGCATTCTAGAAAGGGCATTGCAAGATATGACTTTTCTAAAGCACCTATTTCCATAGTGGCTTGGTCTAGTCCGTCCTATTCAACAATGAGATAATCAGTTAATGGATATAAACCCTTAATGTTCCTGTATTCTCACATCCAAATCACTAAATTGTAAGCACAACTATATTGCTGCAGCAATCAGCAGTTACAACATGTTATTATCAACCTAATCCAATCAACAATGATCTAGAAGCCACATGGAATTACTCATTTTCTGGAAGACAAGTTTTAGGCACACATCAAAGGCTTGTGAGAGTTGCTGTCAAATATCATCTTTTCTTAAACAATAATAAGCAAGATAAGAGGAAGGATTTTAAGAGTTATTACCTATTCACTGCAGGAAGATGCAGAACCAAATCAAAAAATTTCTCTAGTATTAACAACAATGCTGCTTCAGTTGCTGCAGGTTTGGATCCTAACTTTCCATCCCTGCCAACAGACACCTCAATGCCAGATTCAGTGGCACGTACACTTCCTTTTGTAGCTACACTATTCTTTTTGAGAAACGCTGCAGAAAATCCTGAGGCCCAGACCTGAAAAGACAAAATCAAATAAAATGAAAATGTTAATTAGCACCTATTGGAGAAGCAGAAAGAATAATAGAAATCGTGTATAAATTTTTAATGTCAAGAAAACATCAAAAGGCTTTCAAATAAGGAAATTTGCAGTTTGAAGCATACTCTCAATTTAAACCCCCACCCCCCTTTTTCCTTTTTCCCAAAACAAAGACTGATGTAAACTATAATGTCAAAGGAAGCCAACAAAAAGTTCAAATGCCAATGTCACCATTCATTAATGTTGTACAACTCAATGAGAATATATAGGATGAAAATGAAGTGGGGAATGACAGAGATAATAATAACAGCAACTCAACGACAAACAGCATACAATGCATACCCAGTACCCAACAAAAGGATATGTTCACCAGAGTCTGTCAATAGCATTGCAAGAGGCTTTACCTGTGGGTCAGGGTATGCAACTGGTGCAGAATCCACAATGCATCCCCTAATCCTTCCTATCACAGATGGATCCTGCTTCTGAAACTGCTCCAGAATAACCCCATACCTGTCACAAGGTTAACCAAACCAATCACATAATGAACCAATAGCTTCACTAAGAATAGAAAAAATACCAAATTTTGTGCCTGTTTGCGTAACAAAGAGTTCACTCACGTTAGCCATCCAGTGTTGCTGAAGGTGTGAAAGACTAGATTTTTTTCATTTTCCCCTTCTATCCAATCAGCCAAGTGGTTCACAAGTAAGTTTATATTCTGTTCCGCTTTCCCTCCTGGCTGATAACTTAGGATCTCACCCATTGGAAACGTAAATGTTATGACATGAAATCCCCTTGAAGTATACCATTCCGCATATTTCTTAAGATGTTTCTGCTTTGACCCCAACCATCCCAGCAAAACCACCACCGTCTTTGACTTTACTGATGAACAATTGAAATCACCTAAAACACCAACAGTATTTGGCTCGGGCAAATGCCATTGATACATAACCTCAGAAGGTGGAGTTGATACACTCTGGGAATATGTAGCTGGCCTCGGTACTTTAGGCAACTCAGCAGATTGATACAAATAACGAAGAGGTGGAGATGAAGCAACAGAAGAATGGTACAAACTTGAAACAAAATTGTGGTCCAAATTTGGGACCTGGAAGTTAACATTAGGTACAGGAACTCGAATTTTGGTCGCGAAAGAGAGGTTAGCAAGCTTAGAAACTGAAATATGAGAAACCCATGATTCTTTTATGGTATTACAATCAGAAGAATTGGCCAAATTTGAGGTAGAACAAGTATCCGATGACCCACGGGATGGCAATTTTTCCGGCAAGTCAGCAGAGAAAGAAGCGACGGCAACCGCAGCAGCAGCCACCAAAGGCCGTTGAATAACTCCGGACAAAGATCCCATATCAAGAATGCAACGCAAAACTCCTCAGATCAATAGCATTCCAGAAAAAAAACTCAACCTTGGCTATGAAATTTCCAACCCAGAAGAGCTAATCAAATATGGATAATGCAGAATAAGAATCCCACAATCTATGCAAATCAGAATCACCGGCCAAGTATATAGGGGAAACAGTGACAACCCATGAATGATAATAGGAAAATAAAAAAAGGGTAGGTAGAGTTGTATCAAATTTGAATGAGGAAAACGTTGAGACGCAGAATTTACACGTAAAGAAAACGCGCAAAAAAGGAAGAGAATATAAAATCAGAGAAAAAGCACGCGAGGATATTCTTTTGTGCCAGAAGATTATTCGTACCTGAGTTTTCGAATCCCTCCAAGAAACCGGGCTGTCAATATCGATTTGACAGCCCGATTGAAGCTCTTCACGAACCACGCTGACCAAGAACCTTATTTTATTTTGAATTTTTGATGGGGTCGCAGACTCGCAGTCGCAACCCTTTGTTCTCTGTAACTCCGAGGGAAAAAAAATCAGCCAGAAGAAAAAAAGTAAAATCAAAGTAATGTCCCTGAATCAACTAATATAAGTTTGCCACGTGTCGAGCAATCTCCCACGTGAGAGAATGCCTGCGCGACACGAAAGTGATTGACGGGTATAATGTGAGGTTCCAATAAATAGGGAGAAGGAGCCCATCCGTGAAAGAGATGGGCGAAAAAGGGGCCACGTGGAAAGATGTTTTTGTCCCTCCCAAGCGTATTTTGTGGCGAGCATAGAGTTTGACTGGAAAAAAGCTGAAAAGTTGAGGGGCATAATGGGGTTTAAAATATGTGTAACTAACGGGGCTGAGCTAAACCAAAGAACCTCAGTCCAAATAATTACCCTTTAAAAAAATTGAAAAATTATTGTTATTCCTGAATAATTTTAAAATATTGAATTAGTGCCGTCATCAACATAACGTAGGCGTTTACCCAAAAAATAAAGAAAATGACTCCTAGTCCTAGGTGCTAGAATATGAAGGGGAAAAGAAACTCGGTGTTCGACCATCATAGGTCTATTTGAGAGTTTAAAGTGAGAAAAAAGAAAAAGAGATGAGAAGAAAGAGAGAAAAAAAAATGAATTTTTTTTTTGAATGATTAAAATGAGTAAAAGAAAAAAAAAATTATATTATAAAATATTTTTATTAATTTATCTTTTATTATTAAAATAGACATATTTAATATAAAATTAAATAATATAATAGACATATTTAAAAAAAAATGATATAATAGTTATTTTAACATATTTTCTCTCCAAACCTCTCAATTTAAAGAAACAGGAGAATGAATAAAAAAATGAGTATGGGAGTTGCATCTTATCCACCGATCTCTTCTCTTTTTTTAAAATAAATCTTTTAAACAAGGGATATGAGAGTTTTATTCCTCTCCTCTCATTTCTTTTCTCTTCCAAAGTAACTCTTAAACAAACCTAAAAGATTTTGAGTCAAATAGTTATTATATTAATGTTATAAAAAATGTGATTCTTTTATTTTAATATATAATTATTATATTTAAATATAAATAAATAAAATAACAATGCAAGCACACAATAATAAACTAATTTAAGAATTTTTATCAAAAATATTAAAGTCATATGTTAACAAGTTATTATTTTTTATGATATTTTTTTATTGTTTTACCTATTAAGTGTGACTTAATTGGTAAATTAAATATTATGTGGAATGAGTTCTTAAGTAATGTTAAGAGTTTAAATTATATTGAAAACATTAGTGATTATAATATGCAAAAATTCAATCAAAAATTAGTCTCACATAAAAAATGTGAAGATACCTCAAAAGAAACCAAAAAAAAAATCTTAATTTTTAAATAGCACTAAAGAATATTAATATGATTTTAATATTTCACTAAAATCAGAAAATTGCATAACATCAAAAAAAATATTTTAAATATGATATGAGATGAGCCAATTTAAAATTCCTCACGAAATATTTTTTTTTTAGTAGAACCGAACATTAAAAATGAAATAATCTTTTTTTACTAGAACCAAACAGTAATTTTTATATTTTTTTTTCCAAAAATCAACCTAACTTCGGCCCAACGTGCAGCCAGGTGTGCAAAATGAAAACTGCAGGACCAAAATAAATTATATAAAATTAATATGATTCCAATTTTACCCCTCTTCGTCCTGGAGCCATGTTAATTGGGACGGAATTTCAAATTCCCAATGGAATTTTGGGACAAAAGAATATTCAATGTGATTGAAATTGATACAATTTTATATCGTTGTTTGGAATCAAAATTCTCAATCCAACGTTTTGTCACTGGCATATGGTGTTGCTGTGCCAATTGCCAGAAATCGGAATAAAGAATGAAGAGATTGAAGAGGAAAAGCAGAGTAAATGAAAACGAAAAATGCAAAGAAGAAAAACAAAAAGATAATGGGAGGTTAGTGGGTGTGAAATTGAAAGGAAACTGACCTGGGAAGAGGGATAGAAGAACGCCTTGTGTTGTGTGTCTGAGAGAACTGTTTCTGTCTCATCGTTATCTGTAGGAGAAGATTATGAGAAGGCATTGAGATAAAAAAAAATCCAATTTTGTAGATATCCAATCATTTGGCCCATTGCTTTCAAGCCCACACCACCAAAGACTCACATCATTAAATCTCCATCTTATTTCTTTCTATCATACCCTTGAACCCTCTTCTATAACCTAAGCTTTGGAACTTGAGTATCACTACCTGACTCTTAGTTCACTTGTTACTATGCAGTTAATACACTTCAAGTCTTACCTCATCAATCTTTCTAACCTTCAACTCAAATCAGACATCGTAAAATTTAATGCAACCCAATCCCATCCCTTTCTAGTCTATTAGTAAGGAGAACTTTTTTTTTTGTCTCATCGTTTGTTATCTATAGGGAAGATTATGAGAAGGCATTGAGATAATAAATGTGTAGATACTCAATCTTTTGGCCCATTACATTAAGGCCCATTTTACCAAAAATCTAAATCATCAAATCTTCATCTTGAATATTCTCATCATATCCTTTTACCCTCCTCTATAAATAGCTCTCAGCGATAAATATATTGACTTTTTACTCCCCTTAGCATTTACTATCATTTTTAGCTTTGATCATACTAACTTAAACTTTAAAGCTCGGGTATCACCACTTGACTCTTAATTCACTTGTCATTGTGCTTTCTCGTACCAAAATTAAATTTTTACTCCAATGATCTTAAAGGTGTACCCTATATTGACCTGCTATATTGAGAGAGAAAATTTCCTTGTGCTAGCCCAAGTGAAAATATTAAATTTGGATTGTCAAATTTTTATCATTCCAACACTTTTTGAGTTACTTAAATATTTTACCAGTAGATCATATTTAGTAGTTTTTTTAAGTGAAAATATTTAATTCCTTAAAGTACGTGAGCTTAATCCTTTAATTCGAAACAAATTGATGTTAGAAAGAAAATAAGGGGAATGAAAACAAGGAGAAAAAGTAGAAAAATAGCTTTATTTAGTTTGGATATCATATAAATGTGGGAAAAAAATTATAAAATTACATGTCCACTTGTAACTAACTTTTATTAGATGATATTTTACATAGATATTTATGTAAATTCAAAAATATTTTTTTATATGATAAATTAAAATATTTTTAAGCTTGTATTCTATTTTTCTATTCACTTTTACCTTATATATTTGAAAGTGATTACTATTTTTTTTAAGGGTTGAAAGTGATTAATATTGATGGAACTAAGATCTGATATTCTCCTCATTTTTATTTGTCTTATATTTCCCTTACTTTCTCAAACAAGGTACTATACCTTTCACCCCACAATATTCATTTCTCTCAAAATCATTCTCTCTATTTTTACCTATTCCAATAAATAGATCCATTATATTATTGTTATCCAGTGGCATTCATGAAAAGGCCATGAAAGAGAGTGCAAGAAAATTGGACACAATTTTTTGAATTTGATACCATTTGGAAAGGGACAAAGAATATGTTCTAGATTATCTTTTGGCCTTCAAATGGTTAATTTTGCTCTGGCTAGTTTCCTTCACTCATTTGAAATCTCAAACCATCTAATGAGATCTGATAAAAATACAGGAGTACAATTTCAGCAGGAGGTAAATGTTATGTATAACTAAGTAGAAGAGAGATACTTCTGAGCAAAAAAGTAGAAGAGAGATATTTGTAACTCATGAAATGAGAAAAGAGTTTTATTTATTTATCAATGAACTTAAATGTAGTTGACACAATAGACTCTGTTTGGTATATGGGGTAAATGGGGTAAAGTTAAAGGAGTACAACTTAATTTGTTTTAAGTATATTTGGTACATGGGGAAAAGGGGTAGGGTTAAGGAGTATAACTTAATGTTACTCTCTGAAATGTTATGCCATTAATTTTTTTCCCCTTAATCATACCAAACACATCCAAAGTAGTAGTACAACACAAATTCATTTATTCAAATTAATTTGGTTTTTTGTTACTTTATAACTCAGTCTTCTGACCTTGCAATTCACCAGTTGTTTCCTAGCATTTGGGGGAATGAATTAAACTCTTAACATAATTCAATCTACTAGAACTGAACCAGGCACAATGATTTAAACTGAATCAACTGCTTGAGTCACCAAATTCAATTTGTAAGAATTGTGAATTTTGAGTACCAAAAATATTACCTAAACCTACATCAACCATTTCTACATGGACAAACTTCGTGTCAATAACTACTCTACACTGCAACACATTTTCTTGATCAATGAAAAGAAAACACTTCTCATATAAACCCTCCATTGGTGCAAGATTCAACAAGCAGGATTTAGGAGCAGATACCTTACGTGGGCCAACAGTGAATCTTTCTTGGCCAGTGGCCATTAATATGAGACGATGTCGTCGACCCAGAAGCTTCGAGACATATTTCATGTCTCCTACAGCAAGGGCATGACGAACACGGGTTGATGAGACCTGCCCCTTATCTTTTGACTTGCTGGAATACATATTTGCAGGGTATCTATTCTTGTCCATAACAGAATTTATTATGTAAGCTTCCATGCCATACTCCTCACTCAACTTTACCAACTCTGATGCATCACCAGCTGCTTTATACCCAAATCGATAGTTCTCACCTGCAATGAAGTTCCAATGCAGACATGTGTTTCAGTTTGTGAAAGTATACATATTTATTCAATAGAAATGAGAGAATTAAGTATAGTAATTTTCCTAGGATTGGAAAAATACTAGTCCTCCTCTTATTTTTGTATATTAAAATGAAGTTTAAGTTTATATTGGAATAACCACATTTTGCAATGAAAAACCTAGAACCATTATTCTGCTAGGAAGTATAATCATTCCTTTGTTAGGCATCCCTGTGCTATAGGAAATAGGATATAACTTCATTGAAAGCAAAAAGAGATTGGCAATTCAAATATACTACGTTATGGAGGTATTGATTACCAGCAACAACTCCACGCACTCTAAGCTCTTTCGATAACTTCTCAACAAATTGCCGAGGAGTGAGATGTCGTACACTTAGAAATTCAATCTCAAACTCTTCTGGAACCATGTTATCACAATAAGGAGCCCAAGAAGAAAGAACTCGCTTGCGGTCACATTTGGCAACTATTGGAGCCCTGTTTGGGAACAGTTAAAACATAACGCACCATGTTTCCTCTCTATTTTATTTTTGTTGTTGGGAGGTTAAAGAAAACCAAAATGCACAATGCACAATGTTTAATACTTTAATATCTGAAAGAAGACATTGAATGATAAGAAGAAAGGAATTTATTCCTGAGAAAGTAGGGCTTAACCACACCACAAAAGCCAAGCCAAGCCAAGAAGTTATTTATCAAATAACAATAACCATAATTATGCATCTCTCATATATACTTATAGTAAAACAAAAAATAGTGCTATTATATGTATTGATTCACCCCCACTCCAATGCTTTCTGTTTAAATGGATGATGGAACCAGTTTGGTGTTCACCCCATCAACTTTCATAAAACAAAGATAGTGCTACTGTCAAGATGCAGAAGTTTCATCTAAGTTAAAAATGATTTCCATATAATGGCTTATTCAAACAGAGTAGCAAAGGAAATGGATACTGGTTTGAACCCCAAATAAACCCAACCTAATACTCACTTTAATATTATGCATTCATCTCTGATCTATGCTTTATTCTGTTTTATGGTTACGGTAATTGTGCAGGAGCAAAGTTATGAATGCATGCATGTGTTATGCTCGACATGGATATTGGTCCATTCCTAACAGCAGAAGTTTAAGATTATATGAAAATTATTTCAAAAATTTATAAATTTGTACTAAACAATTTCTTGTTCAGCCAATTAGCCGAACAAGGAAAACATATATTATCATGCAATTGTAAAACCTAAATCTTATTTCCCAGCCATATAAACTAATAAAAGAGGCTTTCACTGAGTTAATACAAACTTATACCATATCTTACCTATATTCCCAGCCAAGTACTTCTGCCATTCCAGCAAAAGATACAAGAAATGGAGGTCCAGCCCTTGACGCTTGGATTGCAAGTTCTCGATGACCTATGTGCAGAGCATCAAACTTTCCCAATGCTACAATTCCTCCTGGTAAGATCAAGATATATTATACATCAGACATATCAGCACAAACATGAGTCTGTATGCATCCATTAACCAAATTCACATGTGAAATGGGACTGTTGAGGGGAAGAAGAGGTGGAAAGAAAAACCACGGCATATTATTAACAACTTAGGACTTTAGCTATTGCAAAGATAAAAGGTACCCGCCCTCTCTATAGATGGAAATGGGTGGGTCAGAACAGAGAAAGGTTATTCTTCCCATGATATACTTCTTGATGAATATATATAGACAATGGTAGTTTTAAAATATTTCCATGATGTTTGATGGCAAACAGATATGAAAGGGAAATACTAGTAATTGATCTAAGAAAATAAATTACTCATTCACAGGATGGACATGCATAAGAGAAAATAGAAAAAAGGGGAATAAGGTGAAAGAGACTTATAAACCTGCCACTGGAGATAATCCCTCAGAGATAATTTCATGATCATCCTCTCGTTGGCTTTGAAGAAGGAAAAGGAATCAGATTCTTGACCAAAAATAGGACAAGTAATACACATAAAAATATCAGTGTATATCTGAACTGATTGGCTATTACTTAAACAATTTGCAGATAGATCTAGCTTAAAAACTTAAATCCAACTTATTTACAGCCACACATGCACAAGTTGCATAGAAATAATCTCTCTCCCTGCCTCCCTCTCCTTCCCTCTTGCTTTCTGACAGATTCACACGAGCAACACAAGGCAAGGGAGACTCTAATCTATTGAGATGAAGAAATAGTCTAATCTCAAGGCAGCCAATCAGTGATTGGAATTTAAAACACCACAAGAGTATCTTGGCTAATTGAGACCACATAAGTGTTCCTTATACAGCAAAGGGTATTCTCATATTTCTGAAATTACAGTTTCTTACAAGCACTTGTATGCCTTGGCCTCCATTATACTTTATATTTTAGATAAGAAAAAAAGAATCCGACCATCAAAATCTTGTATTACTTGAAGAATCTTGCAATAAATCATTCTCAAACAATTTCAGATTTCCCATCCTCACATCAATTTTCGTGAAGCAATGGTTGGATGAGTGCTTCTTCCTACTCTATTTTAGTTAAATGGAGATAAAGTTGTCTTCCTACTCTACCTTATAAAGCTTACTACTTGATCAAAACACTGAAAAAGCCACTTGGGATGATATGATTACGACTGATAATTCTTATTTATCCAAAGTTATGCTTTACCCCAAAGGGACCAAACTATGGAAGTCAGCATAAAAGAATGAAATAACTCAATAAACTAATTGACAAATAATTGGCACCTAAACCTGAATATATAAGTGAGCATACACTTTGTTTCTGCAGTTGTACTATTAAAATATACATGTTTGATGTGCAAACTAAGGAACAAAAAGGTTAACCCATGTGGGTGGGATTAGATTAGTACCTGAAACATTCAAAAAGAACGGGAATTTCTCCTGGAGACTTGGATGGAATGCTGGAACAAGATAACATTCTGTTTTGCTTCTGGGCAATAGTGACACCTCCAGAGCAAGATTTGAGAGGCCATGGAAATGAAAGCTGAACAATTTGAGCACTGTAGTACCAAAATCTCAGGCCCAAGGGTAAATGGAGATCGCACCCTCGTAGATGATGCGAAATATGAGAACTAAAAGGCAACATTGAGGTTCAGAACAAGCTCGATGTGTGAGATGTTCGGGTTTTCATTCATGTACGGACTTGGAGATTTCTCAACCAAATCCCAATAGGGAAAGAACTGAAGCATATGAATAAGAATTGAAGATTTCTCATTTCTCTACCTCAGACTGAGAGAATAAGATATTTAAAAAAAAAAAAAAATCGGGTCAGACGCGTCAAACTCGAATTTTAAACACTAACCCGAGTTTGAAGAGTACAGTTGGGGCTCGATTAAAATTCGCTCGGCTCGAGTTCGATACGAGCTGATTTTTCAGCTCAAACTCGACTCAACGGAGATCGTGAGCTGGCTCAACTGAGGTCAATAACTCGGTTCAAATGAACCAAGTAAGTCCTGCAATTTTTTTTTATTCTAAAAATGATACTAAGAATAGGTTGCACTCCAATACTATTGGTCTAGTCACCAATGGCATGTTTGGGATCTCACAATAAGCAAACAGAGACTCACTCAGAAGATTACTTCTAACACACATTTTTAGCTTTTAGGGGAGGTTAGTCAACTAACGCCTAGGTGGCATAGGATCTCCCTAATGAGAGTTGGCTACCAAGCAGGGTTTTTTGTCGCAGGGGAGCTCGAACTCAGCACTTGGAATGTGCAAAGCCTTAAGCCGAATCCCTTTAATTAACTAAGCCAACCCGTGTTGGCTAAGTCCTAAATCTAAATGAACATGAGTTAAGCCACTATGTGTAATCTAATGGTGAGAGATTTGAATAATATGCAAGAGGTCAAGGGTTCAAATCTCCTTGCCATCATGTAACAAAAAAAAAAAACAAGTCACATAAGAAAATTTCAACAATCAAATAAAATTAAATAGGAAATTTTTGTTATCTACTAATTAAGTTTAATTAAAATAAAATATCATGAAATTATACTATATCTACAATTTGATACTGATGATGTTTGATTGAAAAGAATTATGCAAAATTGATTTAGTGCTTTTTCTATTTGACACTAATTGTTTGAAATTGAATTTGTGCATTTTTTAATTATACACTAATTAAATTCAGTTGAAATAGAATAACATGAAATGATACATTTTGTCACTCAATTTGACATTAATCAAGTTCAATTGAGGAAACGACCAAAATATGGGAGCAGTGCATTGGTGCACTAAGTGAACTAAAGAATGATCTATATATATAAATGAAGAGAGAGAGAAAGCACCGGCTCATGAGCCAAATAAGTCGAATATGTAGTGGCTCAAGCTCGACTCATTTGATGTACAAGCTAGCTTTTTAAGCAACTTAATGATTCGAGTATCAAGTGGCTCATTGCCAACCCTAGCCCCAACTTCTAATTTGAGAAATAGTTGTATCGTAAGATCACAATTTCACACTTAAATTTAGCTAGTCCCCATGGGGACACACCAATAATTCAACACTAGGTATTTTATCACATAGATGTCGTGTTCAAATTCTATTATGACTGGATGGGGTAGGATGATGGAATGGGAGGGAATATGCTACTCATTGTAATATAACCTCTAATGTACCAAAAAAATTAGCAATTCAAACAAAAAAACGTTTATTATTCTTAGATGCTTAATGTTAGAGGAAAAAACAAGTCAGTTCCAAACATGGAAGGCTTCTAGTTTGGTGCCTTCCGCGCATGTGATGCATTGGCAGGGTATTTGATGCAAACATGCATAGTAATCCAAGAGCAGCAGATCCCCCGTGGCCTGTACTATCCATTATTTATTTGCAAAGTAAGCATATACTCATCGTATATCTATCTTCAAATATTCTTCATTGAGTTCAGTTCTCACTAAGAGAGTAAGCATCAATCTAATTCACAGTCAAAGATTTGCAGATAAACATTACAAAGCTCTACAATACTCACTGTGTTTGGCTTCGTATTACCTTCCTTTTGTAGTTTTGTTCCATCTAGTACAATGGTACTAGCATGGATCCAACTTTGGTTGTCCGGTAATGCAATTATATAAAAATGAGAAAGCCAGTTTTTCTCTAACACTTGAATCTCGATAAAAATATCACCAAATAACAGTATACCAGGGTTTTCTTTTCCAGCCCTGTATAACACAGGGTTTAATCATGTAAAATTGGAAATAAATCTGGAGAGAGTTTACCCAAGAATAATAGCAACCAGAAACATGTACAATACTATATAAGAACACTGAAGTATATAAAATAAGATGCAGCAACCAGATACCATAAATTGCATTAAGCAACAATAAGAAATGCTTCACTTACCAGCTAAGGTACATCAAGAATCACAGTCAACTACAGGTATCATATTTAGAAACATAAATTTATTCAAAAGCAAGTGAAATTAAAGAGTTGAGAGGTTCGTATTAATCTTGGTTCATATGCCACCTGCTCAGCTAAAAGATCTTACAAAAGGAGGGAAATAGTATACATCAAAAACAGTATGAGCAACATTATCCATTGAGAAAAATGGGACAAAAAAAAAAATAATGTGCAGTGTCTGATGAACTTGGTGTAGTTTTCAAGTTGTTGTCCAACACAAGTACAATTACCCAACCCAAAAATCCATAAGGAAAAGGGGGAAAAGAGGAAAAGACAACAGTGTTTCTGCAACCAGTTGTAGTACTGTGAATTCTTAAATAGATTTGTTAGGGCCCGAATGCTTGTCAACAGATTTGCACAAATTGTAGGATTTATTGCGACCTTCCAAATAACTTCCATTAGTATATCTGGATACAACAGAGAAGGAAAAAGTCAATGTATGATGCACCTAAACAGAAAGATATAAGGGAAAAAATTATAAGAGACATTAATAAAAGCTCCTCACTTGAACTTAGAAATAATAATTAAAAAAAAAAAAAGGGAATCTGCCCTAGAAAAGATTAAAAATCGCAAAAGATCCTTTCTACATTATTAACTACACTTTCAGTGACCTCTACTTCACCAATAGTGGTTACTGCATCTAGTAAGCAATTTAAAGGATCCCATTTTAGCTTTGTATATATTCATGAACTCTCACTCCATCACATGGACTACATCAATTCCAGCAGAAATTAATTTCAACTCAAAGAAATCAGATTCCCTAATCTCATGATAAAAAGTCAAGAACTCCTTGCTTTCCATGTGCCTAATATCACTATAAAGCACTCCAACCTTACTACAGTTCAAAAGTTCCCACAAATTTGCAGATAAACATGACACAGACATCTATGGCTGCAGGGAAACACTACTTGCTAATGCTTAAGATCCTGTTTTGTAAAGGTCAAGATAGAGAAGGACAGGGAAAACTGATATGGGCCAGCTTATTTATGAAAATTCTTATGCAAAGAATGTTATTCCTTCATCCCCATCACTTCATGTTTTCATCTCTATAAGTGTAACCTAAGTTATTAAAACTACTATCTCAAAAACCATTGATATCTGATAATAAAGGATAAGAAAATCAATATTTTCTTCTGCAAACTAAACTAAGAAGCAAATGAAAATTTCATTTAACAAAGAGCATACCAATCAACATGGGTGAAGATATTCTCAGACAACATGATCATCACTGGAATCTCTCTAAAAGTAGATGATTCCTACAGAAAATAACAGATGAGTATATCAGTTAGTAAATCAATTTCCTTCTCTCTACATTTTAAATTTGTCTGGAGAAAATATTTCCACAAATTATGGGCAAAACTGATGAGGAAACTTGTCAAGTCAAGCAATTAATCCAAACACGATACGATCTAAGACAAACTTAAGTGAAGTAAAACTTGATAAAAATATCAAATCTTTTTTTTTTTTTTGCCATAAAAAAAAAATTATATATATATACACATTAAATCTTCAAAAAGGTAAAACTTATCCATTACCAATGCCAAAACAAAGTAGAACATAAGTTAGATTTGGAAGAAACCGCTACATTCAAGTTGAAAAAGCAACCTAATCCAGACTTAAGCTACTAATTTGTAATTAGATTTTGGTATTGTGATTCATGTCAGTCAAATCATTTGCTTAACTACATATTTTAGTCCAACTGCAAAAATTTAAAGCCTAGAAATAAACAGTCATACTCGATGTGTTCATCCAACTCATAATATCTTTAACAGATACATATTGACTTATTAGATATATATTAACAGATACAGTCAAAAAAACCATAAAAGTATTTCTCAACTTAAAAGAACTGCTGATTTAAATTCAATAGAAGATTGTAGCCAAATTAAATTGAAAGAAGAATGACTTGTTTATAGATTATGTGATTAATGATAATAAAGATTTAAATAAATGGATGATATGAGAAGTGCTGGACTTACTGCTGCAGCAGCAAAGCGTTCAGCAGATACTGATTGTGTGGCAAAAGCCTCATCTGAAGCAGTAGAAACAATAAATTGTTATTGAGGAGTCTAACACTATCATGTTATGGAAGCTTCAGTAAGCAAAGGATCAGACACAAGCACACTTTTTTTCAAAATATTTTTCTTTAGTTACATAAATAATAAGAATCCAGTAGCAATCATGACCTGAACCATGCACAGTAGTTGACACCAATAATGAGTTGGTGTTATGCTGGACAAAGATCCCACGATGAGTTCAAGATCAGTTGTGAAGTTAAATAATCATAACTTTCAGTTGGCTAACAAGAGAAGTTGAAGAATCACTTATTTGATCCAGAACTGCTCTATCATCTTTACCAGCCTGTCCAAAAGGTAGCATGATAACATATATTAATTATCCAAAATAAAGGCCATATTTAAGTAATTGATGTAAAATTGACTAAAGGAAAAATAAAAATAAAATAAACATAGATATCTAATATACTCAATCATGTAAAGTAGATGCTTTGGCTGTCATATTAAGTATAATAGGTGGCATAAGAAAGCTTCCGTTTTTGTCTTTGTAGATAAAAAAGAAACTTTCCAATTTCTTTCTTTTCTTTTTGGAATAAAAAACAAAGCTTCCAATTTATCATGGGCTACCTACTCATAGGCTTATCCTCATACCTACCTTATAAGAAAGGAAACAATTTAACTGTCATATATGACATAAAGCACAAAGGAGACAGGTTGTTGCCATCATAAGGATATAGAGGCGAAAAGACGAATCTGTAAAAGGAAAATAAGCCGAACTTGAGCTCTCCACTGTACTATATTTGATGGAATAGGTGAAAATATTGTTCATAGCATGCTAATGCTGAAAGGACAGAAACATTTAAGAAGAATTAGAAATTAGAAAAACTAAGTGCAAGGAGAAATCTGAGTACCTAGCTGCAATCTAAGGAGAATATGTAAGCTGAAAAGACCAGGTATCCTCTTGATTGGTAGAAGCAAAGATGTACTTGTCAATCAATCTAGAAAAATACTATTGTGAGATTTTCAATACTCAAAATTTGAAACTAATCAAACATCCCTAATGTTCTTATCAACCTTTCAAGGTTGAAATACTTCAAGCACAGCACAGTATACTTCAAGATGGCCAGAAGAAAGAAAGAAGCAGCAGAAACGGGATATCAAATGTTACTGTCTGTTGACAATTTGTTTGGAGAATAGTTGGTCAATTCTTCTTCCACTAAAGGTGAGGAAAACGTTAAGCAAGAGACAAAGGCTTGTCTCCAAAGATGATAGAGTCGGAAATTTGAAATGTGCAGAAGTGAGAGATGGTAGAGGAGAAGTGAAGAAAAGATGCTGAAAAGACAGAAGATTGATGTGTCCGCTGACAATAAAATTCAAAAGAGAAAGAGAGAAAACTAATTCAGCATGTGAAAAACACAGGGGAAGGGGGGATTGAGGCAAAATAAACTCCCAGCATGTGCCAGTCACAAGTACTGCTGGTGGCAACAGAATTAATAGTACGTTATAGATAGAACTGCTTTCACAAAAATGGATCATTAATCAATAAGATACATCTCTTATCAGTACAAAATGTGCTATTTCTTTAGTTTTTATATCTAGGTGGAAACAAAGATAGTTTTTATATCTAGGAGGAAACAAAGATAGTTTTTATATCTGGGAGGAAACAAAGATAGTTTTTATATCTAAAAGGAAACAAAGATATCAACTACCAATGATATCCAAAGGAAACGACAAACATATAACTACCAATGCTGAACAATTTGATTGATCATTATCAAACTAATTCTGTGTTTATGAAATTTGTGTTAGAAAGCTACCTCTACAAATGACAATGAACAAAACCCTTGGTATACATCTTAGCCACTAACTCTTCATGACTCTTTAACTGCTCTACCTTTCTCAACTGATCCAGAACCATTTCATAAAATGAGAGATTTGGTTTTAGGAATTTTTCTACAGATATTGAAAACTTACAGTCTTTACCATACAGACATACTAAAAAAAGGCAACTGCCATAGCTAGTAACTTGAAAACAAAGTTTGAAGTAACCATGCCTCAGAGTTTACCATTGGAGAGAAAACCCATCCATTTCTTTTAAAAAGGAATCTTTTAGGAACAGAAACACTTAATCAAAGCTAAACCATTTTAGCATTGATCTTAATTCACTTATCTTCTCTTTATAGAGAGTGACATTCTTGAAGTTTTCATAAGAAAATCTCTCAAATAGAAGATATACAAATTTGTGGCAACATGTATTGTTGACAATAGAATCGCTTTTGGATTAAATATAAATAAATAAAATGGGTCATTAATCAATAAGATACATATCTTTTCCGTTTCTAGTATCTATCTTGGAGGAAGAAAATAAATCAACCACAAATGATATCTAAAGGAAAAGACAGACATATAATCACCAAAGCTAAACCATCTCACTGATCACTATTGAATCAATTGAATTTATTAAATTAGCCTCTGAAACCTACCTCTACAAAGGACGAGAGACAAAACCCCTGGCAACCATCTTTTCCACCAACTCCTCATGCTTCTTTAACTGTCCTGCCTTCCTCAGCTGATCCAGAACCGTCTCATAAACTGCTAGATTTGGTTTCAGGCATTTTTCCTCAACCATCTCCCTTAGAAACTTGTAGGCGTTATTCCAATGCCCCATTCCACAATACATTTTGATCAAGATTCGATAAGTATTCACATTAGGTTCAACTTCATTCTCATCCATCTCCTTCTTCATTTTCAGAACCATATCAGTAGACTTTGAGTCAGCAAACATTCTCATCAATATATTATAAGTCAATGTATTACCTTGGCACTTCAGTTCCTTCATTTTAGTATACATTCGGTGAGCACCATTTATATCATGTAACTCTGCTATGCACCCAAATATTAAATTGAAAGTAGACGCATTTGGGGCACACCCTTTCTTAACCATTGAATTGAAAACTTTCATAGCTTCTTCAAGATTCTGATCCTTACAATGACTTTCTATTAGGAAATTATAGGTAATAGTATCAGCAGGACATCCAAGTCTCTTCATCTGATTGTATACCTGCAAGACCTTCTCAGTCCTCCCGGCTTTCACATGAACCCGCATCAGATTATTAAAAGTGATTGAATTAGGATCACAACCCATCTCTATCATCTCAGCAAAAACATCATGGGCACGAGTAATTTGTCCACACCTACACAGCGAGTCAATCACAATGCTGTAAGTATAAACATTAGGCTTGATTCCAGCCATCTTCATTTCCCCAAACACCCTCTCAGCCTCTGAAATATTACCAGCTCTACACCACCCATGAACCAAGCTAGTGTACACTATGACATCAGGCTCAAATCTATGCTTCAAATGGTCAAAAAAAGATTGAGCTTCCATTGCCCTTCTCTTCCTACATAGACTACAAATCACAATTGAAAATACAATCTTATCAGGCTTGCAGCCATAGTCTTCCATACGATTAAAGGTGTGTACTGCCTCCGCAGCCAATCCAGCTCTCACATACCGCCGGACAAGAATGGAGAATGTCTCGATGGTTGTCTCAACATCTCGGGCTTTCATTGAATCGATCAAATGCCACGCTAAATCGAATTGCCTCAACTTTCCGGCGAGGTCAACCATCTCATTATAGGGCTCCGGCGATGGGGGAAATCCCTCGCGCGTGGTGGCCCAGTTGAAAAAAGCCAATGCTTGGAGGAAGGGGATGCCGTGGCGGACCCCACCGCATTTCTCGATGACCCTGCGTACGACGGAAGGGGAAACTGCAAGGGTAGGGGAGATTGTGGAAAAATCATGGGAGAGATCAGATATGGTAAAATTAGGGGTGGGAGGAGTAGCATTAGGGTTAGGATTTTTGCGGTGGTGGTCTTTGATTAAAGCGTGAAATTTGTCGGCTATATTGGTTTCTTCAGGAGATAAAAAAGTGTTAGTGTTTGGAGCAGTTTCTGAATTCTCATCGGTGTGTTCTTGAAGATGAGCTTCTGAAACTAAAGCTGGAGAAGAAGAATAGGGTTTGCAAGTGCGGCGTAAGAGGGGGAAGAGAGTATGGTGAAACTGTGAGCGTACCCTTAAGGCCATGGATGGTAGAGAAGCTCAGAGTATGCAACAGCAAAAGCACAGTGCCGGCAATAACCACAAAGAGCGTCTTCAGTTTGTTGCGTGTGGCGATAATGCGAAATTGCGAAGTTCTTCAGCGAGGGAAATTTTGTCCAACAATGCTAGCTATAAAGAAGCGAGAAGCATTTTGTTAAAATAATAATAATAATAATTATTATTATTATTATCATTTTCAAGTTCTAAAGCCAAAAGCTTTTTAAGTACATGCTTCTCAAAATATATAAAATTATTAAAATATTTTCTGACACTATATAATTATGATTATTTATATTTATATTTAAATATATTAATACGATATATTAAATAAAATAAATATATATTTTATAAATGATAATCACGTATGAATATAACAACTATATAACATTGAATAATATTTTAGTCATTCTATTTGAGTGAACAAATATTTTTTTGGAAAACATTTAGCTTTAAATTTTTTTGATATTTTCTCTTAAGTACTAAAACTTGAAAATAATTATCTCAATAAGTAATAAAATGTTTTAAAATGAACTCTTTTGATAGATTTAATTTTGATCCATTAATAGTAATTATGTGTGTCAATATAATAAAAAGACTTTTTTTTTAATACTTTGGCTACAATTATGAGTTTGAAACATAATGTCAAAAATTTTAATCTAAAATATTTTCCTCTTCGTCTCTTATGGGATAGGATGTTTCTTTATGAATGTCAGCTTATGATTTTTTTTAAGGATGTTTCCTTGTGAGATATGCAAAGGGATTGGATTGTTCTTTTGAGCTTATCTATTTTCTTGCTTCAGTTATGTTCTAGCTAGGAGGATTTCTGATCATCCTCTCTTGCTCCTTTTTTGGCATAATGCATTCTTCTTTTATCAAAAGCAAAAACTCTTGCTAGTTTATGAGTCTAGCTTCTTGACCCTTGATGAATTTGTTTAAACTTTGAGAATCTTGTTGTAAGCTAGAGTTTTTTGCCATCAATTTTTTTAATTTTAGTGAATGAAAATTTAGAGAAAAGAAAGACTATCACATTTCAAAGTCAAGGCATACTATAACTTTAAAGACCAAAATTAAAAGAGAATTTATTTAGCATGTAAACTTATAGGTTTAATTACAATTTTAGTTATCTTGTTTTAACAACTTGAATTTTTTGGTCTTTTTATTTTAACAATGAACAATTTAATGTCTCTATATTCATAAAGTGTGCAATTTTGGTCCTTTCATAATTTCTCAGGTCTAGTTTAAGATGTAAAATTCTTCAATTCACAATCTCACCATTCAGATTAAACAGTTACGTTTTGTGAATCTACCGACAAAATTTCAGCTCGATCAAACGATAGGACTGAGCCCAAAATGTCAAAATTAGAAATTTTTATCTAACAACAGATCTAGATTCATTTATCATTAAATCGAGCTAAAATTTTGTAGGGAGGTTCACAAGACATAGTTTTTCAATCTAAATGGTGGGATTATGAATCAGAGAACTTTATACATTGAAATAAACTTAAGAAATTTTGGCTTAAAGATAAAATGATTAAAATTGCACATTTTATAAATATAGAGGGACTAAATTATTTATTTTTAAAATAGAGAAACCAAAAAGTTCAAGTTGTTAAAATAAAATGACCAAAATTATAATTAAACCAAACTTATACTATACTGTCCATCAAATTAAATTGCATTTCATGATTTTTGAACTTGGAGCTTCTATTTTCTTGATTGCTTTGGTATTACCTTATCATGACTAAGAATTCTCTTGGAAAAGACATATTTTTCCCCTTGCAACCTAAGCATTGTCATTTTGATCAATCCCCATCCATATTTTGCAGATGTCCTTCTTGAAGCATTTTCTTGGTGATGGAACTCATTTTCTTTAGCATTATTTTCAGCCATCAAAATAGTTTCAACATTTTTTTCTCCAAAACTATTGAGCATTGCTTTGCATGGCTGGACTGGAGCCTTGGATTTCGTCTCCCCTTTTATTTTATGGAGATTTTGCTTGTGTGAAGCATATGAAGAAAAACATGGTTGAGTCAAGTGCTGATGCAGATTATGGTTCCATGGTTAACCATGGGAATTTACCTGTTTTCTTGTTGTGGTTGCTAAAGAAACCAATTTTCATCCAACCTTGTTTCAGATTATTCATTGGGCTAACAATTCCACTAATTTTCCTGGTGGTGAGAGTTTCTCGAATGGAGTTCCATCCAACCTTCTCAGGCATTTTGCAAACCAATGAAGTTTAGCTTAGCCACCATTCAACTAGATCATATTGGGTGACAACTTGGATATCTACTACGATATCTGATGTTGGGATGTATATGACTTCAGCCTTTGTACTCCATTTTTTTTTTTTGTTTCTCACGAGGTTTCAGCATGCTCTAGCCACTAGTACTTCTAGCGGGGTGATAATTTTCTCTAAATATAAAGAGGATTTACATCATCATATAAACATGATAAATTAGGTCTTGAAACGCATGATCTTCGCAAACTTGAAGCCAAAGAGAAAGCCATTAAACAATTACTATAACAACACCAGTTGCAGATCAATGCCACCAACACAAGAAGTATAAATGGTTTCTCTCACTTTTCCCTTTCTTTCAAGCGCATGGGTTTTGTGTTTATGCATATACTTAGCTTATAACTAGAGAGATGACATATTTATATGTAACTTAACTTTTATCTGGTGCATCCATCAAACATTAGAATGGATAGATGAGATTTATTTATAACAATTAATTTCCTAATTAAATCATCATAATGTCATGATATGTAATAGCTCATAATTTAATCACTATACTATCATGTGACTGCTCCATGATTTAAGTACTATAATATCAATTATATCATGTAATCATTCAATGATTCAAGCATAATTATTTTAAGAAATTAATTATATTAATATCACCCTAAAATCAAGCCACTAAGAGATAGTTCTGAAGGGCACTAATTCGGATTCTTAACATTACCTCAAAATTCGTTTTATATGGAGCTCAATTTATCAACTAAGTCACACTTGATGGTTCCCGTGTACTCTTTTCTACTTGTAATGTTAATGACATCACTCTATCTTCAAGGGATAAAAAAAAAAAAAGGGAGAAAACTAGGCACATTCTTGTAGTTTCTTTTATTTGCTGATCTGAATTAAAAACAAAAGAAAATGGTTATAACTTATAAGCAATCTTAAATGGGCAATGAAACGATGTATTTGTGCAATCTAAAGGGTAGCTAAAGCATTTATCAAAATAAGTACAAGAAGTTCTTTCTTAGCTGAAAGCTGAAACAATGAAAAAGAAAAGGTTTAATTACAATTTTAGTTCTCCTATTTTAATCACTTGAAATTTTTGGCCCATTTTCTTTAAAAATGAACTATTAAGTCCCTCTATATTCATAAAATGTACAAGTTTAGTCAATTTATCTTTAAGTCAAAATTCTTAGGTTTATTTCAAGGTGTAAAGTTATCTGATTCATAATCTCACCGTTCAGATTGAAGAGCTACATCTTGTGAACCTCCTCACTAAATTTGAGCTCGATCTAACGGTGAAACTCAGCACAAAATACCAAAACCATAAATTTTCATCTAACAGAAAATTTAGACTTATTCACCGTTAGATCGAGCTGAAATTTAATGGGAAGATTCACAAGACATAACTCTTCAATCTGAACGGTGAGATTATGAATCAGAGAACTTTACACCTTGAAATAAACTTAAGAACTTTGACTTAAAGATAAATGGACTAAATTTGTATATTTTATAAATATAAAGGGACTCAATAGTTCATTTTTAAAGAAGGGGATCAAAATGTTCAAGTAATTAAAATAGGAGACCAAAATTGTAATTAAGCCAAAAGAAAAAGTAGGAAAAAGTAAAAAGAAAGTTAAAAACCAAAAANACCAAAAAAAAAAAAAAAAACCCTTTGTGAATGACCCATTTTCCGCCAGATCCTAATTCCAAATCCTCGGGTGCCACTCTCATTTCCCGCCATACACCGCACAAAGTGTCAGGATAGCTCTATTTTCTTTTTTTGCTTTCTCTTTTCCTTTCTTGTAATGCCTAGAAAAAAGAAATCACTATAAGGAATAACCAATATTTATAAACAATCATATCAAGGTCCTTCTTATGACGATTAAATTGACTCACAAGGCAAAACATTTTAATGGCATTCATAAAACGTGATAATTCTATCCCAAACTTAAAATGGGACAAGATAGCAATAGTTTTGTTTTCTTTATTACTAAAACAAAGGAAAACATTGAAAAAAAAATTAAAATCAAAATATAAAAAGTTTAAGGATTAAAATAAGAGTTTATTCCTCTTAAGTTTAGAACTTGAAAAAACAAAAAGACTAAAAAGTGCCAAAAGAAAGCAAGTGCTTGCCATATTGTGCATAATAACAAAATACCATTCAATACTATGCAGTTATTTAATTGGGATATGTGGTTATTCTTTTTATATATGTTGTTATTCTATTTATGTATATGATTATCACGTTTATATTTAAAGCTTAATTGTAATTTTGGTCTTCTTATTTTAGTAATTTAAACTTTTTGGTCTTCCTTATTTAAAAATAAATCATTGAATTCCTTTATATTTATAAAATATATAATTTTGATCATTTTGTCTTTAAGTTAAAATTTTTAGGTTTATTTTAAGGTGTAAAATTATCTGATTTATAATCCCACAATTCAAATTGAAGAGTTACATCTTGTGAACCTCCTCACTAAATTTCAGCTCGATCTAACAGTGAGACTTAGCCCAAAATACCAAAATTATAAGTTTTTATCTAACCAAATATCTAGTCTCATTAACCATTATATCAAGCTAAAATTTAGTGAAAAAATTCACAACAAGTAGCTCTTCAATCTGAACGGTGAGATTATGAATCTGAGAATTTTACACTTTAAAATAAATTTAAGAATTTTAACTTAATGACAAAATGACTAAAATTATATATTTTATGAATATAGAGGGACTTAATAGTTTATTTTTAAAAAAGATGGACTAAAAAGTTCAAGTTGTTAAAATAAGAGAACTAAAATCACAATTAACCCTATATTTAAACATGATAATCATATAATGAACATAATGACTATATAGTAATGAGAGGTATTTTAAACTGAAAAATGGTATCCTTTTAGTACTTTATACTTTTTTATTCTAAATTTTAGAACTTTATAATAATTATCTCTCAAAATAATAATTTTCTTTTTAAGAAAAATTGGTTGTATAATATAAACTAGCAAATATTCCCAATATATTGTCCTTGGTGTTGAATTCATTTCTTTACTTGAAAAGGAGGCACATTGAAACTTGAAAGAATGCAAAACCGTCTTTATCTTTCCTTTTTCTACTTGTCCACACTAATCCAGCTTTTTCTTAAATTTCATGTTCACAAAAAATAAAATTTTGAGGTAAAAAAAAAAGACAAATATTTATTACATATCCTTATATATAATTAATTAAAAGTATTTTTTTTAAAAGTAGTTGTATAAGAAATTACTGACGCAAGAAAGATATCAAATTCCACTTTTTTATGGCAAAAAAGAATACCACTTTTTTGGAATGGAAGCAATAAAGGCTTCTGATTGGATGGTCAGAGGTGAGTCACGGGTGGGGCCTATTATCCAATCCATCGATCTAAATACGACAATGATAAGGGGACAGTATAAGTGCATTACACCTTACGCAGCGAACATTTGCCGGCCCATTTTGAAAAATCATGGGATGCGTCAAGGAGACGCAATCACATGCTATCATTCCCACGTGAACATCATCACTAGCCGTTCAATCACAATCAAACGGTACAAATTTAAAACTCGTTTGACTCCCTCCTCTACCGTGGTCCTTGTTGCAACTAGCAACGTTTCTTCGCCCCTCATGGATTTGTCAAGACTAATCATTATAATATTATTATTCTAACCTTTTCTTTTTCGTATGCCCATATTGCCCTTTGCAGTCAACACCTTAGCTTTGTTTTGCTTTTTTTCTTATGTCCTTTTTCTTCTTTTGATTCTTTTCTCATTTTTTGAGGCTATTCAATGTCATTTGACCTTTCAAAATTATTTGCATTCTTTATGAATAATAAGAAAAATATAATTATGGTTGGAGTTGTTTCATTGGCTTGGATTGGGCAAGTCAATTTTGGAGTTCTATGACTTAAATGAACAAATTGCATATAAATACACTATTGTCTAATATAAAATAATTAAATTAAATTAAATAGTTACATCATATTCCATTAAAAAAATTGATACTTTTATAACTATTAAGTGTGATGTAGTTGACAAATTAAATTATATATGAAGTGAATCTTGAGGTAATGTCAGAAGTTTAAACCTCTGTTAAAAGTATTAGTGGCCAGAGCATATATCAAAACTCGAGCAAAAATTAATCTCACACAAAAAATATCAAAATCATTTTGTAAAAAAAATGATACTTTTATCAAATACAAAAAAATACAAGTTGTTTTTGTTTTTAACATAAATATATTTTAAGCTAAAACTTTCAACTTCAAAACCATGTTAATTAGAAAAGAATTGATACTTTCCACATCTCAAAGCAATGGTTCATGAAATTATTCTCTCACCTAATTTCAATAATGGATTCAATTTGTCTGTAGTTGACAATACAACTTCTCAAGAAAGACATATAAATATTTGGTGTCTCAAGCTAATGCCATGATAATTATGAATTGTAATCAAGTGATATTTACAATAAATGAAGAGAAACTTTTGAGTTCTAGGTGTAGATTTTGGTATTTTCTCCTTAACATTTCTTATATCTTATAATCGAAGAAGAGAATTGACAAAAGAGAGAGTATATATTATGCTCTAAAACTTATGTTACAAATGAATGATGTGCTTAAACTTTATTGATAGCAACCTATCATATTTTTTTACAAATGAGAACCCTACCAAAATAAAAATATTAATGATTTGAGACCAAACAACTAACAAATTAGTAAAATTAAAAAAAAATTACTTCAAGTACACTATGTAATTCACTTAAATAACAATAAAAATGATATTTTACACACTTAATGTAGAGGTACAAAATCCTAAATAATATAAAATTCAAGTGACTTTAACTTGAATTTAATTAAAATTTAAGTAAATTAAATTAAATTTAAATATTGTTATGTATAGGAACATATAAAAAATAATAGGTATATAAATAACACTACTTTAAATGATTAACATGATAATTCATTTTTTTTTTTTATATTTGTGATTTAATGGGGACCGATAGGCGGGAGTAAGAAACAATCCTCCTAAAATCTCAATTATTATCNAAAAAAAAAAAAAAAAAAAAAACTCTAATTATTAGTTGAGCTTGAAATTGAATTTGAATTAGTTGTTTCCTCAAAATAAAAAAATAAAAAAAAAGAATTCGAATTAGTTGCCAACTTGGGACCGGCCCACCGCCACACAATAAAATGTGTCAGACAGGGGCAAATTCGTCATTGTGCTTCAATCCAAATTAATTGGAGTTCTCTGACCCATTTTTAAATTGGTTGGTAGGCGAAAGCCCGCAATTTGAATGCCATAAAAAATTAAAATATTTTATTCAATTTTAATTAATTTAAATTAAGAATAATTATATTTCTTTTTTTTTTTACTTTATTATCATTTTTTTGGCTATGTACTTTATTATGTTAAGCACAAAGAAAAGCAAAGCAAAAAAGCTGCTTCTTCTCCGCACGCTATGAATGGTTGGCTTATTATTTTCAATTTTCTACCCTCACTTTTCTCAGAAACCAAACATCCCTTGTCAGAATCTTTGTGAACACCTTGAATGTTGTGCACGACCCTCTGAATGCTCCAAGAGTTTTTCAACCTGAGCTCCATTCTGAAAGATCTTGCTCGTGTAATTGTTTTTCTGATTTAATCTTCTTGGCTATGGTTTCTGAGCTGCTATTGGCGTCTGAGAAGTTGTTTTCAGTGATTGATCAGAGTTCATTCTACTTCTAACTGGAAATCTAAACTGTTTTTCGGCCTTTCTGGAGGTTTGTAGATCGAGTTTTGTATAATCGGAGCTTAGGTGCGTTTGTGTGTGTTGGTCTTCTTGCTTTTACACTATTATATTTTAATTTTGGTTCCAAGTGTCGTTTGGTTTATGAGAAAATGAAGGAAAATAGAAGAGGTTGAGAATTGGTATTTTAAGCTTTATTTGGTTTTGAATTGTGAAGTGAGACATTTGAACTCAGTTGAAGCTTCTGTTTTCTGGTTTCCTGGAGGATAAAAATTCAAAATTCCAGTATTTCTATTTTCTACGTGCTCTGCGACAAGATCTGTTTGTGTAATTGGTCCAGCATTTTCAAAAAAAAAAAAAAAAATAAAATTGAAGGTAGAAGACCTTTTCAACTTTCAAAAAAGTTCAAGTATCAGATCGGGAAGTTTTAGGTTCCCTTATCTTTAAAGTTGTATTGTTTAAGTCCTTAGATTGGACTCAGTGGGCTGCAGCCGTGTCAAGTTGATGATTTTTAAATTTACAGCGAAGAATGAGGTTGAACATGTCAATGAAGACTTTAAGTGAGGAGCACTATAGTCTCTGTATAGCTTGAGCTAGGGTCCCCTCCATTATGTTCATCTGATTGAGCCATTGAATGGGACCTTCTTAAAGTTTGAAAGGCCTTTTTGGTTGAAAAAGTGAACTTTTAAAAAAATCTATCTTTATCCCATTGCATTTGCTGCTGGTAACCATTCTTTGTGGTGGCAGAACTCTTGAGGGGAGATGTCTCAGACATCCAGGGTCCCCCCTGCTTTCCAGTCTATCAAATCATTGCCTCCCGAATTCAAGCTTACAGTTAATGCAACACCAGATCTTCTGGGAAGACAGGAAGATGTTAAATTAGGGAGGAGTGAAGCAATTTCATCAAGTATTCCTGAAAATGGTGCTCTAGGGAAGGTTTCTGAGGAAGTTCAGGATCGTGCTGGTGACATGGATATTTTTGATGAGGACTCTCCATATGGTGATAAAACTATATCATTAGAAAGCAGGCCCTCAATTGCTGATGAAGATGCAGATTCTGTTCCTCTGCCCCTCCCATCAATCTCAACATTGTCTAGGGAACGGAGGTGGAGTGATACAACACCTTATGCAACAAAGAAGGTACTTATGGCTTCTGTTTTCAATTGCACTCTCCTGGGTTCAAAATTAGTTAATGAGACTTATCATATAATTGTTCAGATGGTTAAGTAACTTGATTTTTCTGAAAGAAAATCCAAGAATTTGTTGCATTTTCTTTTTCAAATTTCTTATTTGGAAGTTCGGGCATTAAATTTTTGTTTTGTTTATTGTGCATTCCAACCCTTGGTTTATAGCTATTGCTGGTTACTTGTTTATCTATAAGAGATTAAGTTACATGCTCCTCAGCTGAAAAATTAAATAGACAAGGATAAAAGTATGAGAGGCCTTGCCACATTTTTTGTTGTTAATTTCTTCATGTGTTTATGTATGTGACTGTCAACATTTTTACTTGGTTAAGAAAGGGTTGTACTTGAAAAATTGTAGATTACTTATATTGTTATTCATTTTTATTAGTTATAAGCTGGCTCAAAACTAAGTTTTGGTGCTTAGGGTGATCATGAATGTAAGCTATTTTATTTTTCCTCTAGTATAAATGTGTTATAACTGCTGTCGTGCATGCGTCTAACGTCACAAGTGCTAGAGATGACTGGGCTAGCCTTTGAGTAACATAAAGCTTAGTTGGCAATAAACTAAGTGGTCTGATTCTCAGATACTGAAAGTTGATGTCAGTTATTTAAAAGGGAGATGCTTATATTTGGGTGAATTTGCTATCATACATGTATGTAAGAAGCAGAAACTATTAGGAAGGCAATGGATTCATATAGTCTATAAGTTCTTGTTGTGTAGTTTTAAAATTGTCTTGAGAGCATCAATTTGGAATATGATCTGAATCAGTCAAACATTAAAGTTACATCTTAGATAAAGGCAAGCTATGCTAAACCTTTAACTGGAAAAAAAGAAAACAAAAGAAAAAAAACTGATAGTTCTCATGAATGTTACTCTATGAGTAACCTCTGGTTTCTTAGGTAAGACACGTTATTTGTGAACTATTTGACAATTTCACAATGCCCATACCTCCCCTCATAAGCTATAACTTTTATTCTCCTAAATGTTCAATTAAATTGGTGCCTTCAGGATGTTAAACATTTAGAAACAGTTGACAGGAAGCTAATGTCTTTGGTGAATTTTGTTTAGCATAGTTAATGTAATCAGTTAAGTGAGGTATGAAAAAATCACACTGGAGAAATCTATATTAGCTTTTTTTGTTTTTTTGGTTGGATAAAAGAAGAATTGTATCAAGAAAGGAAGAGTACAAGTTGAAAAGATGATAAGCTATCCTCTAGGAGAAAACACAAAAAGACAACATCAGGAAAAGAAGAAAAACATCAATGGATATTAACTTGTTAGTTGGAACCTTAAGAAATTCTATATTTCCAGTATCTTTATTCTAAGAAACTTCTCTTCCTTTCCTGTTTTCCTACGTGTTTATGTCAAGTAGCTGAATTGATACCGATTTTTCCTGTCATGTAGTGCTCAAAAATCCACTTGGCTGGGGCAGTAGCCGTAAAACATAGACTTGAAATAATGGACTATTTATTTTCTTCTCATTTTCTTTTGGTAAAATAAGTTTAAAAGTTTTCAAGCAAGGGGCCTCTATCTTATTTGTCTTCTACTATCTCCTTGATTCTTTGTTCAACAGAATATCCTTGGATGGGGGTCTGAAATTTGAAGTAGAGCCATTTTCTGATCTCTTTTGATATTTCTGCTTTTCATTTTATTTTTGACTGAACTCTTTTTATTTCTTGTCCGCTGAGAATGTCTCAGATAAGAGTAATCCATGTGAAATTAGAGATTTACTATCAAAAGCATGTGTACCTTTCTTCTTTCTATATTCACTTATTTATTATTTCAAGGGGTGTGTGTGTGGGGGAATGTATATTTCTGCAGGTAGGTGATGTATCCTTCAATGTTTTGTATCTTTTTCTCATAAGGTTTTTAAATATATTTCAAAAGAAAAAAGGCCATATAACTACGTGAGCAATTTCCAGATCATCATTTTGTGAGTTTGTTTGAGTTGTTGTCAATAAAGATGGTTTAAAAATTTTCATTTCTCTCCGTTAATTTTGAATTTTCACTGTTTCAGAAGCTTCAGTCTTGGTTTCAACTTCCAAATGGGAAGTGGGAGCTGGGGAAGATAATATCAACTTCAGGAACTGAGTCTGTTATTTCATTGCCTGATGGGAATGTAAGTTTTGAATTTCTGGGCAATGGTGCTCCTTTTGTTTTTGGTTTCTTTGGATTAAATTCACTATACTCATTTTCTGCTTAATTGTAGGTTTTAAAGGTGAAAACTGAAAGTTTGGTATCAGCAAATCCTGATATTCTTGATGGAGTGGATGACCTCATGCAACTTAGTTATTTAAATGAACCTTCTGTCTTATACAATCTGCAATATAGATATAATCAAAATATGATTTATGTAAGTCTTTTAAACTTCTTTGAAGTTTCCTCTTCAATTTGATTCCTAGATGTAAGTACCAGATTCTAACATCTTTATTTTTACAACTGTGTGCTATTCAGACGAAAGCTGGACCTGTTTTGGTTGCAGTAAATCCCTTTAAGAAAGTTTCTCTGTATGGAAATTATTATATTGAAGCATACAAGCGTAAAGCAATTGAAAGTCCTCATGTATATGCCATTACGGACACAGCCATTCGAGAAATGATACGAGGTAATTTATCCTTTCCCCATATTTACATATATGGAAGGAATTTTAGTGGCTAAGACCTCTGTCATTTAATTGAATCATGCAATTCTTACTCCGGTTCTTTCCTTTTTTTGTTTTCTCCAGATGAAGTAAATCAATCTATAATCATAAGGTCAGTATATCATTGACAAGCTTTCTGTAACTTCTATGTAAATACTCCATATGTATTGACCTTTAATCAGCAGATTATCAGCGTGTTTGATGTCTTTGCTTATTTTGTTAATCTCAATTTTATTTTATTTCTACTCGTTTAAATAGTGTTTTTATGTTGGTCTCAAAAGTTTTTCCGTATTTTCTTTTCTCTCAATACTCTGGACTAAAATTCATCAAGATTATTGCATTTATGATTGTCTGCACTTTGTTTCTGGAGAATCTACCAAGTAATTTTCATTGTCTACACTCTGCAAGCTACGCAGATTGGTTGTTCCGGTCACTTTGAAATTTGCTTGGAATGGTAACCCTTTTTTTGGATAAAAATTGAATAGTAGTCTTTAAAAAGTTTCCATCAATATCAAATTATTTTGTATTTGCCCCTGTAGAAATGAAACTACACCTGCTCATTGCTGCTCCCTGAAAAATTTGAAGAAACCTTGTATTATCCCTTCTGTTCATAGATTCTAATTTCATATTGATGTTGTATCTCTAATATACGTTCTTCTTTTATCCAAAAAAAAAAAGAAAAAATTATGCTGTATCAACGTAATCCTTTTACCGTTTTTGTTTTCTTTCCCTTTTAACTACTTATATTCATGGAGTTTTAGTTTGACCTTTTAGATATCTGAGTTGCAAAACTTCTTTTTCAATATACTTGGCTGTCCTTGCAGCCTTTTACCTTTGGATTGTCCTTGTTAGGATTGGAATCATTTCCAGTGTTTTCCAACTATACTTGTTGATGTTTTGACATTTGTATAATGAAGGAACTTTGCCAGATATATTGGATGCAGAGAAATATATTAAGAATAAGCTTTTCATTTTCCCTCTGATTATCTTTTTAATGAGTACCAAAGCTTCCTTATGCTGTGGGAAGTTTTTGCCATTAATATCAGGCTCTCTTGTTTTACTCACTGTTATTTCTGGTGAAAAAGTTAGTATTTCATTCATAGGACCATCATATATATACATAGGCTAGCCCCTATAATCAAGCTATCTAATTCCTATAAATAGGCTAGCCCCTATAATCGAGCTATCTAATTCCTATAATTACGCTTCCTATAATTAAGCTATATTACCATATTTACATCCTATAACAACTATCTAGAATCTTACCATATTTACATTCTATAACACTCCCCTTCAAGGTGGAGCATAGATATTAATCATGCCCATCTTGTTACAAATGTAATAAATGCGGGCTCCATTCAAGGCTTTTGTAAAGATGTCTCCCAACTGGTCTTCTGTTGGTACATATCCTGTAGTAATGAGCTTCTCTTCAATCTTTTCACGAACAAAGTGACAGTTGATCTCAATATGTTTAGTGCGTTCGTGAAACACATGATTTGATGCAATGTGAAGAGCAGCTTGGTTGTCACACCATAGCTTTGCTGGTAGTGAGAGCTCAAAGCCAACTTCTTTCAATAGTTGGTATATCCATACAATCTCACATACTGAGTTTGCCATAGATCTGTACTCTGATTCTGCAGTAGATCGGGAGACTACATTTTGCTTCTTACTCTTCCATGAAACCAGGTTCCCTCCCACAAAGACACAATAGCCAGTAGTGGATCTCCTATCATCCTTGCACCCTGCATAGTCTGCATCAGAATAGGCCTCAATCATGCCAGAGAAACATTCTACCTTAGTGTGTCCATGATGCCCATAAAATAATCCACGTCCTGGAGCTCCTTTCAAGTAACAAAGAATTTGTTCTAGGAGCGCCCAATGGTTGACTGTCGGAGAGGACATAAAGTGGCTGACAACACTGACCGAATATGCAATGTCGGGGCGAGTCACTGTAAGATAATTCAACTTCCCCACAAGCCTCCTATACCTCTCAGGATCATGAAATGGTTCACCATCATCCTTTGCAGGCTGTATGTTAGGAGTCATTGGGGTACTACATGGCTTAGCCCCTACTTTTCCTGTTTCTTTCAGCAAGTCAAGAACATACTTCCTTTGGTACAAGAAGATCCCCTTCTTGTTTCTCATGACTTCGACCCCTAGAAAGTATTTCAAAGGTCCCAAATCCTTTGTCTGAAAATGGGAGTGCAAGAAGGTCTTGAGACCAGATATGCCTGAACTATCACTCCCAGTGATCACAATATCATCAACATATACCGCAAGTAGAATGATGCCACCCTTAGATCGCCTGTAAAACACTGTGTGATCAGACTTGCTTTTCTTCATTCCATATTTCAAAACAACTTGACTAAACCTGCCAAACCACGCTCGAGGGCTCTGTTTAAGACCATACAACGACTTCCGGAGCTGACATACTTTCCCATACTCCCCCTGAGCAACAAACCCAGGTGGTTGCTCCATATAGACCTCTTCTTGAAGAGTACCATGAAGAAAAGCATTTTTGATATCCAACTGGTGCAGGGACCAATCATGAGTGGCTGCCAAGGAGATCAGCAAATGAACTGAGGTAAGCTTGGCAACAGGAGAAAACGTATCGGAGTAATCAGTACCATAAGTCTGAGCATAGCTTTTTGCAACGAGACGGGCTTTCAATCGGGCCACAGAACCATCAAGATTGACTTTAACTGTAAATACCCATTTGCACCCAATAGCTTTCTTGCCGATAGGTAAATCCACTAATGTCCAAGTGCCATTATGATCAAGAGCATTCATCTCTTCGATCATGGCATCACGCCACCCAGGATGGGCCAAAGCTTCACGAACTGTTTTAGGAATGGATACAGAGTCTAGCTTGGCCAAAAAAGAATAAGAAGGAGAAGACAGGTGATCATAGGAAACAACTGAAGCAATAGGATAAGTACACTGACGTTTACCTTTTCGAAGAGCAATGGGAAGGTCAGAAGTAGGAGCACTGGAGTCCGGATCTGGCGACGAAGCAGATGGTGAAGGACATGAATCTGAACCTGCATTTGCAGGTTGCCGTCGAGTGTAAACATGGACAATAGGGGGCCGAGTGGACTTTGGAGGAGGTGCATGAGGATCTGTAGGAGGTGCAGGAGTATCTGTAGGAGGTGCAGAACAAGGAACAGTATAAACCAACAAATCATCATCCTCCCCCTGACTATGGGAAGGGGAGGGATGAGAGAAGAAAGGAATGTCTTCTTGGAAGGTGACATCGGGAGAGACAAGGTAACGATGAAGAGTGGGAGAGAAACACTGATAACCTTTTTGGAGACGAGAATAACCAAGGAAGACACATTTAAGGGACTTAGGGTCTAACTTAGTGACTTGGGGCCGGGTATCGCGAACAAAGCAGGTACCCATTGAGAACTGAAGATGGCATTCGATTAATTAAAAAACAAGCTGTAGAGACAGCATCTGCTCAAAAAGATTTAAGAACATTCATTTGGAACAAAAGAGCTCGGGCAACCTCAAGGAGATGCCGATTCTTTCGTTCAGCAACTTCATTCTGAGCGGGTGTGTCAACACAGGAGGATTGATGAAGAATGCCATGCTGAAGCATATAAGACTGAAAGGAAGCAGATAGGTACTCTTTAGCATTATCACTTCTCAGGGTTTGAACAGAAACATTAAATTGTGTTTTTATTTCAACACAGAAGGCACAAAAATATGAAAAGACCTCAGAACGATTTTTCATTAAATATAACCATGTAACACGAGAGTAGTCATCAACAAAGGTAACAAAATACTTAAAACCAGTTTTGGATAAAATTGGACAAGGACCCCAAACATCAGAATGTACTAACTCAAATGGAGACGCAGCTCGTTTATTGACTCTAGACCCTAAGGGAACACGATGATGTTTGGCAAACTGACACGACTCACAATGCAAAGACGATAAATGACAAAACTGAGGATAAAGCTGCTTGAGCGCTTGAAGAGACGGATGACCCAAACGACAATGCACCTCAAATGGAGACAAGGAACTAGAACACGCTAAGGATCTCGGCACCTGAATATCCAGTACATAGAGGCCTCCGGATTCATGTCCTTTACCAATAATCTGTTTTGTCGTAAGATCCTGAAAAAGACAATAATCAGGAAAGAATGAGACACTACAGTTCAAGCTACAGGTGAGTTTACTAACGGAAATCAGATTAAATGAAAAATTAGGTAAACTCAACACTGAGGGCAAAGAAATAGATGGTGTGAGGTTAACAGTGCCAGAACCAAGGACATTAGGGGTAGACCCATCAGCTATAGTCACATGAGATGAAGAAGCATGGTTATGGAAGGTTGAGAAAAGGTTAGGATTACCTGTCATGTGGTCTAATGCACCTGAATCAATGACCCACTTGGATGACGAAGAGAGAAGACATGTAGGGGATTTACCTGTATCAGCAAAGACAGCAGTCGAAGCAGGAGATTTCAGTGATTCCTGGTACTGAGTGAACTGGGCAAAGTCATCGGCAGAGACCGTAACAGTCTTATCAGACAATAAGGCAACATGCGCAGACCGCCCTCTTGGATGCTTGGTGAGAAGTTTCTTACAAGTGCGTTTCGTATGCCCCAGCTCATGGCAGTAAAAGCACTCGACTTCCCCTGATTGCTGACTCTGACTGTCCATATTCCGGTCACGATGATTCATCCCACCTTGAGAGTCACCTCGAGTACTACCCTGAAAATCCCCACGACTAACAAGAGCACTGTTAGTAGCAATGGGCTGAGAAGTCTGCAGGTTCTCTGTGCCAAGGACTCTAGAAAAAATTTCCTGCAAAGATGAGATTTCAGGGTTCGAGAGAACTTGAGATTTAACAGCCTCAAACTCTGGACGGAGGCCTGCTAGGAAACTTATGACTGCCATTTTCTCCCTCTGATCTTGTTGAACTTTGACATCAGGGCTGAATGGGAGAAGCATATTTAGTTCTTCATAGGTTTTCTTGAACTCCATAAAGTAAGCAGTAAGAGGCTTATCCTGCTGTTCTCCCCGATAAAAGTTCTTACATACCTCATACATACGAGATATGTTTCCTCGTCCAGAGTACAAGAAATCTAGATATGCCATCAACTCCTTCACAAATTCACAATGATTGATCAGACCACGTACCTCCGTATCAATAGAATTCCGAATCTGCAAGAATAGTCTTGCATCATCCCGCAGCCATGCTTTCTGGGTATCATCCGTAGGAGGATCAGAGGTAAGATGATCGTCCTTCTCAATAGCCATGACTGTGGATTTATTTTCTGTCATAGATGAAGCAAGACACAAAGAAACCAAGCAAAACCACCCAAACAGCCGAAGCAATACAGAAACAGCGGAATAGCAAACTAAACCAGAATGTCAAATCACCACAATGGAATATCAAAACCAAACCAGAATATCCCCACAGCCAGCACCAGAATGCTCAAAACAGAATGAGAACAGAAGCCAAATAAACCCAAACAGAATTCCCAAAAGACAGAATTCCCAAACAGCAAAACAGTGAACAAAATGGGAGAGGAATAGTGACCAAACCAAAGGATGACGCCGGAAACGAGACGAAAAGCACCGGAGATACACCGGAAATGGGACGATAACGCCGGCGAGACAGATTGGAGGAGAAGAAGATGCCGCACGCTCCTTCACGCTCCGGCGCGTGGGTCGCAGGGCAGAAGCGTTGGCCTGCGCGTGGATGTCACACGCGCCACCGATGGCTGCCGGACTCTCTGGGTCGGCCAGCCGGCCGGTGGCTTCTGAACAATCCGAAAGGGGCGGTGAGGCAAAACAAGCACCGTATATGGGTGCCCTAGACTCACCCTCACAAATTCTCACAAACCCTCTCACAAACCCTAATAGAAGCTTGGACAAATTGTACCAAGCTCTGATACCATGTTATTTCTGGTGAAAAAGTTAGTATTTCATTCATAGGACCATCATATATATACATAGGCTAGCCCCTATAATCAAGCTATCTAATTCCTATAAATAGGCTAGCCCCTATAATCAAGCTATCTAATTCCTATAATTACGCTTCCTATAATTAAGCTATATTACCATATTTACATCCTGTAACAGCTATCTAGAATCTTTCCATATTTACATTCTATAACACTCACATTGTGTGCCCTCCATTTCATATCATTTATTTTTTTATTGTGTTTGAATTAGGACCTATAGTGATTCTGATAATCTGTTTATATAGTGGTGAAAGTGGAGCAGGGAAGACTGAGACAGCAAAGATAGCAATGCAGTACTTGGCTGCCCTTGGTGGTGGGAGTGGAATAGAGTATGAAATATTAAAGACTAATCCAATACTAGAAGCATTTGGCAATGCAAAAACATTGAGAAATGACAACTCGAGTCGTTTTGTAAGATTCCCCTTTAATTGTATTGGTTTTTCCAGTTGACCTGTTTTGAGGGTTTGTAGTGGTGATTTCTTCGATTTTATGCTTTAATCTTATATCATTTTGATACTGAAAGTTCTGATAATTTTCTTGAACGTGTCACAGGGAAAGCTCATTGAGATTCATTTCAGTGAAACTGGAAAAATATCTGGTGCTAATATTCAAACATGTAAGTTTGCTGTTGATTTCTGTGGTTGAAATAATTTATCTTTGATTTTGGTAGTTCTAACTATAATGTTGAATGTTTGCACCTGTTGAATCTATTTGATGCTCCCTACATAACCATAAACAGTTTTGCTTGAAAAGGTAATTCTTCATTTCATTCTTCTGAGCTACCTTAATGTTCTAATTTGTGTTCATATTACATTACTACTTTAATTTTGTATGTAAACAGTCAAGAGTAGTCCAATGCAATGAAGGGGAAAGGTCATATCATATATTTTATCAACTATGTGCTGGGGCGCCAAATTCTCTGAGGGGTAACTACTAGTTTTTAATCTTCTATTTCACTTCTGGTATTTTTTTTATTGCCTATTGTGGATAATAGTTCACTCCCTATGTTGCCTGGATATTTTGGACCATGAAGAATAAAAATCAATCTCAGAGAGGATGATCAGAGCTCTGAGCTCCTTGAAAATAACTACACCCAAATAAAAGGGATTTGCTTAATCTTCTCCTGACGTTTCTTCATGTCTTGAAATGTATTGGTTTCTCCTTTGAAGCTGAATATCCCATTGGACATGATGGTTCTGTTCTCAAGTTTAGTAATACTTTTAGCAAACTCAGTTTCTTCCCTAGCTTGGCATATATATATATCCCAGCAATTTAGATATTCATTTGACCTTAATGATGATAACTGGAGACCTAACGGTAAATAAAAAAATGCAGCTGAATCACCCATCATTCTTCTGCCCTCAGCATGTAGCCACAGCTGGGAACAGTTGCATTCCATTTTTTTGGTTTTTCTGCATGAAGGAAAACCTGTGTTGTTATGATCTTCAATCTGGTTTGAACCGAAGTCCATGTGTATGTGTTGGTTTAGTTCTCTATAACTATAATTCAATGTCAATAACTTGGGTTCTTCATTTGGGGTTCTGTCAGAAATAATATAGTTCTGAACCAGCAAAGGACCTCCTAATTTGAATCTCTTATTAATAAAGAGAACTCTGAAAACGTAACCTCATATGCTTGGGCTCTTTTTCCTTTTTGTATATTCTGTGTTCTGTATACCTGTATATTTTCCTTCTCTTTTATATTCTAAGTTCTGTATACTTGTAGATTTGCCTTTGTTTTAATGGTTGTTTGATTTTATAATCCAGAGAAGCTAAATCTAAAAAGTGTCGAGGACTATAAATATCTGAGACAAAGCAATTGTTATTCAATTTCTGGAGTTAATGATGCAGAAGAATTTCACATAGTCACGGTACACTTTATTCTTCAATGGTTACAGATAATCTGTCTCCATATAGACTTGCGTGATTATTTTTCTACCTTTGCTTTGGCCGACATATTCTTAAATCAATTGTTTGAGATACATACAAAACCATTAACAATTTCCAGGAAGCATTGGATGTTGTCCACATTGGAAAGAAAGACCAGGAGAATGTGTTTGCAATGCTTGCTGCAGTATTATGGCTTGGAAACATATCTTTTACTGTAATTGATAACGAAAATCATGTTCAAGCTGTAGAAGATGAGGGTAAGAATATTCTAGAACCTTTGGGACAGAATTATTTTCTTGGCTTCTTTGTGGGTTTCTGCTAATGGTTTTTCTTGGAGAGAGAGAGAGAGAGAGAGGGGGGGGGGGGNGGGGGGGGGGGGTGTTGATGTCAGATATGCAAAGAGACTGGAATGCCCTTATTAGCTGATTTTTTTGCTTTCTGTCGCTGTTTTACTTCTTTGTTTCCTATGCTTTTCTTTGGGAGGATACCTTATCTTCTGTTTTGGTGTTCTTTTTTCAATGAGAAGAAAATGTTCCAGAACCTCTACTGAGAGCATCTACAGCAGCATGATATGTTACATCATTGACAACCATGTGGCATCAGAAACACTGAATCCTATATGTGGCAATGAAATACTTAATATCTAGCTGTATGGATAGATTAACTGACTCTTCAGTTTTTGGCCTTAGATGTGCACAACAGCTAAATAGTAATATCTATATGACAATTGACAAACTCACTTCTTGGAATAGCATGCCAAACTTGCCTGTAACTATCTTCAGCAAATGCACTTGTTAAATAAGAGATTTGCCATAATCTACGGAGATAAGTTACAATACTTTCTCATGGTGAAAATTCCTGTTTATACAAAATTCTAGACTAAAGATATAATTGATGGGATAGATAATATCTTATGCAATTAATATATTATTGTGAATCTCTTTAACAGGCTGCCACTGCATTAAGGTGGTGAACCTTTATTAGAAAACCCATATAGCTAATAAACTTTTCCTGCTTTCTTTTTTTCCCCTCCTATTTTCTTTTGGGTTGGGGGGTGAGTCCTGCAAAATTTAAATAAATACCTGTCAAAAGGGGGCTGAGAGATAGAAGTACTAAAATTACATATGGATTTGATCCCTAGTTTCTGATGCATAAATTTTGATTGTATTTGTGATACACCCTCATTTATTTTAAGTCAATCAATAAATTCGCTTCTGAAGCTTGCATCATCTCACTTAAAGATGAATTTTTGTTTCTCCTTTTTTTAAGGTCTGCTCAATGTAGCTAAATTGATTCGCTGTGATATTGGAGATCTCAAGTTGACTTTATCAACTCGGAAAATGAAAGTTGGTAATGATATTATTGTCCAAAAGTTGACACTATCCCAGGTAAAATGACTTAAATGTAGTGTATTTAACTTTTGTTTAAAATTATGCATGGAGAACATACAACTAGCCAAGAGGAAATATCTTGGCAGTATAAATGTGTATCACATTCTTCCATCAGCATAAGAAATTTTGTTCAATTTGTTATCAGAAGGGAAAAGAAAAGGCAATGAAAAAATTCATTTGTGTTGAACATTGCTTCATATTTTTTTTTTATCATACTTCTCAGGAGTCCCCACAGCATTTGAAATGTGAAAGGATCTTGCTTTATATGTTTTCTTACATAATTACATTGTTAATAACACTTTAGAACTTGTTATGAGGAGGCCAAGAGAATGTCTAAATGCTTATATTATAGTAGATATGTGTGCTACTGTGAATATTTACCTTTATTTTTCAGATTGTGTAACTCTTATTTCCGTGTAAGTAGGATTCAGTACCTTGGCTGATTTGTGAATAAGGAGTTTATACTTCATTACTTCTCAAAAAGGAAATGGAAAGGAGAAAATGCTGCCTGAGTGCTGAGCCACATACTATTATGTTCGGATATGTTCTATGTTGATAGTTAACGTAATAATTATGCATAACATATAGATAGGTTTGACCACCATGAATTCTGTTATATGCATGATGACTTGAAATTATAATAATACTGTGTATGTTCCTTAATAGCTTACATGTTACACTTTCTATCTTCTAGGCTATTGATGCAAGAGATGCTTTGGCAAAATCAATATATGCATGCCTGTTTGATTGGCTGGTTGAACAAATAAACAAATCACTTGCTGTTGGCAAAAGGCGTACTGGCAGATCAATCAGTATTCTCGACATATATGGCTTTGAATCATTTGACGTATGTTATTATACCTTTGCTCCCCCTTTCTGTAATTCTATCTCTCATTCCTTGTCTTGTTTGGAATATTTTGTTTCTCTTAATGTTCTTCATTTTATATCTGCAGAGGAACAGTTTTGAGCAGTTCTGCATAAATTATGCAAATGAGAGATTACAGCAACACTTCAATCGTCATTTATTCAAGTTAGAACAGGAGGTATGAATCACATGTTTCCTTTGTGTGCATAGAAACTGACTACTGGAACAAAACCAGAATGGATGATGATATATTTTTTTTCTGATAAAAGAAGAAATTCAATTAGAGAGAAAGAAAAGATACAAAGGAAAATCCTCCTTAAGTGAAATATTAACTGCAAAAACAAAATAGAAACATCAAAATAAAATGGTTCTCTAATCTCTCTGCATAGTGGTCAAGGAAATTCCATTAAAGAAATCATGTGCATATTACCAGAGGGAGGCCAAGAACATAATCCTATCCCACAGTAAATCTAAGAAAAGATATCTCTGCTTAAAAATATGAGCATTTCCCCTTAAAGAATGCATGTTGATATTTGTATAGAATTTTGTATTAATATGTGTATTTGTCCATGGATCATGTGGATAAGAAACCAACAGGGTTCCGTTGATGACTCCTAGTTGAGTATTATTCCTTGTTCTCTGTATATACAATTTCCCCCTCCTCAATTTGCAATTTTGCATTGTGGTTTACCTTATAAATTTTTTCTGTTTAAAACTATAATAGCATGTAGCATCAGACTGGTCTTAAATCTGGAACGTAGGGCACTTTGGATAAGTTTTTCTTTTTTTGTTGTGTTTAAAAAAATTTGCAGTTAAACACTGAAAAGAGTAATATATTGAAAACAAAGGGCAAAATCAAGAAATTACAGTAAGAGGAGTTGATATTAGTTTTAAGAATGCTTTCTACATGGATATTCATATACTTGTTAACTACATGGGCAATCTCATCAAACTATTGTGGTACTGGTCCAATGCATGGGTTTTACAATTCTTTTTGTCCTTTACACAAGTAATGCATGCGTTTTTATGAATTTTTCTTATTATGCTACCTGGTACATATTCTAAAAAAAATGATTAGCAAATTTTTTTACCGACCTTTATTCATTTTCATTATCTGAATGGATTACAATATGCTAACATCTATTAAATTCCCAGTAACAGCATTGTTTTAGAAGAAGGAAGATGTTATTTACGAAAGTTCAAAGATCCAAAAGTTTTAAAATTACATTAAAGAGATGAATGCAAAAAAAAAATTAACTGTGATTTATGTAAGAAAAATGAGTGATTATTTATGACTTTGTGAGAGCTTAATTTTCTTTTCAAATTTATTTTAGTCAAGCTTTAAGTGATCAAAATATAAGACTTAAATATGCCATAGATTAGATCCAATGGTTTAGTTTTACAACAGGAAAAAGTTCTTCAACTAACTTCACCTTCTGCGTTCACAACAGATGACTGGAAGTAGTAATTGTTGGGATGGGCATAATAAGTTTATAACAAAAGAAAGCTTGACATTTCTCCATCATGGATCTGGTTTCAATACTATTGGTCATATTGGTAGTAGTATTTAAGTGCTTCCATACTGCAAACAAAACTGAAGACTCGAAAACTGGAACTCTTCATAATAAATGCTTCCGTAATGCAAGCCGAGGAAAACTCATGAATACAATAGCAATAAAAATAGTGTTAAACAGTATTAAATCAAAGTGCACACTACAAAGCATATAGTAACATATAAATGATCATATGAATGCATATGGTATATGCTTCATTTAGACCAATCTCTAGCAAAGGGTAAATTCTTTGCAAATTCAAGTTGACATTTCGTCTTTTACTGAGGTTGTGCTTTAGATTACTTTGTTTTCTCCCTTCTAAACTAAATCTAAATGTGTAATAGTCAGAATACAGGGGGATATGCGTATGCCAAAATTTTTAGATATTTTTTCTTTTTAATTACAATTTAAATGAAGAAATCAGAAATGGCAAGAGTAGAGTGGTGCAACCTTTGTAATACACAAGATGAATGCAGAAATTTTCTGCTTAAAGGTTAAAAACTAGAAATACAGAACAATCAAATCTAAGAGCCAGAAAAGATAAAGGAGAACCTGAGGTATCCTTTACTGACTACCAGAAAAATAAAGAACATGGTTACTTGTAATGCCCAGTAAGGAAGTTTCCTTGTCGTAGAAAATGTAGTGATTATGCATTAGCCACAGAATCCATGTCAAACATGAAACTATAACTCTTCAATACTCTCTTAGTCCTCTTCTGCAATCATCTTCCCAGCCAGCATTACAAGAGCTCCGAAGACAGTCTTTTGCCATAACCAAGTGACACAGACAGTAAGAGTTTCAAGAAAGCATAACCTTAGATCAGAACATCTCAGTGTTTTTGGTTTTATTATTGGAACTGATGTATTTTATAGACATAACTAGATTAACCTTGTTCGTACCTTTGCTTTGTGATAAAAGAAGAAATTTTAATACTAAGAAATAGAGTACAAAAATAGAGCATAAGAAATCTTCCTCAACAAGCTGAGAGAGAATAAAAAACTAAGGGACCAGAAAAATAAAACAATGCAACAAAGGAGATATTTAATTAAAGAGAGGAAAGGAGGGGCTGCAAAAGAAGGAAGAGGATAAGAGATTCTCAGTTATAATGGCACTGAAAAAAAGAAAAGAGAAAAGCTTGCTTATCTCTGTAATAACATATAGATCTGGATAGAAAGCCTTCAATTAAACATTAACAGCTTAAATAAACTTGAAATGACACAGAACTTTGTCTCCAATACCCTCTTGAAACTACAGAGAATGACCAAGAGTCCCAACCATTCCTTTGAAGTTTTTAATAGGTGTCCCATGAGAATCATGAAAAGATAAAGTAGCTGTCCACTGTCGGTTAACTTATATATATTTCATGCTAAGCTTTTAAGCTAACTTCCCTCCTTTAGAATGATACAAGTGTTTCCAACTGGCTAGCTTCTTTGTCCTTTCCACAAAAAAATCTTAATTTGTGTTGCCTTTAAAGACAACAGTAAAGGTGAACCCCAAAGTCGGCTGCAAGCTCAGCCATATTTTTCACTGACCTCACTGCTGCAATTTGACTCTTAGATCAATTAATTTTTAACTCGGAGGAAGCTTTAAAACAGACTGACTCAAGATTTAACTGCTTCAGCTGATCCACATCCTTGGATGAAAAAGCAGAGTCATAGCAGTGAGCATTTATGAGATCCTAGGTTAATATGCTCTGTCATTAACATCAACACCATTGGAAGAGTGTCCAACCATGGCGATAAAAATCTTTCTACTGAAAGCTTCCATAGGAAAGATGAAGATTTATTTATTTTTTTGGAAGATATTGAATACCTATGAAAACTAATAGTTTGCATATTGTTGTGGACTGTTAACACCTTGTTCCAGGAATATATACAAGATGGCATTGACTGGGCTAAAGTTGAATTTGAAGACAACCAAGACTGTCTTAATCTATTTGAGAAGGTACAAGTACTCCCTCTGTATATCTGATAGAAACCCCTGCCCCTAAAAAAACCATGAGCAGAAAATCACGATGAAATTTTTTTCCTTTTTGGATACTGAATAATCCTTGTGGCGAGTATGCAAATCTATAGGGCCTTATTTTTGTTCATTCAGATTATCACAATTGTTATTCTTTAAAGTCGTACACAAGCTTTGATGTGGACCTGATTTTGAATGTGTATCACTTATCTACTTTATGAAGCACTTGAAGCAATGATTTCTCTTTTATGAAGTTATGGTGGATGGTAAAAAGGATTAGATTTGTTATGGAAGCTATACTTCTTAGAACTTCTGCCAATTGTTGTTGAAATTCGAATTTTGAATATATATATATATATATATATATATATATATATATATATATATTCTTTTTTGTCTTAAATTTAAATTTTGATGCATGTGCAGAAACCACTGGGGTTACTATCCCTGTTAGATGAGGAGTCGACTTTCCCAAATGGCACGGATTTAACATTTGCTGACAAGCTGAAGCAACATTTGAAGTCTAATTCATGTTTCAGAGGAGAACGAGATAAAGCCTTTACTGTGTGTCATTATGCAGGGGAGGTATTAATCTTTTCATACTCATATACACATTGGTTACCTTTGTCAAAAAAAAAAAAATCTTGTTATGCTAATGATATACTTCTCTCTCTCTCTCTCTCACACACACACTCTACACATATTGGTTCGATTTATCTTTCATGAGTGCTTATAGATTTCTGTTACACATGAGTATGTCAAGTTGTCTACATGGTTTACATGGTGGTAACATTAAATGTTGCCTTCGGATGTGGCATTCATAATGTGACTATGATGGATGATGGCTGGTGTATAAAAGTCGTTAGATTCTAGATTTTGAATCCACTTGTTTAGCAACCATAGTTTTGATTTGATTAGATGTTATATTCTTCAAATTCCAATTACTGCCTATATTCTTTGATAATCATGCAAAAGGATTACTTCTTTCTTACCAATTTAATTTTGCTTATACTACCTGACTGTTTGATAGTTCCACTTGTTCCTCCCCTCAGGTTACTTATGATACAACTGGATTTCTGGAGAAGAACAGGGACCTATTGCACTTGGATTCCATTCAACTTCTATCCTCTTGCACATGCCATCTGCCTCAGATATTTGCGTCCCACATGCTTACTCAGACTGAGAAACCTGTAGTTGGCCCTTTACATAAGTCAGGTGGAGCAGACTCCCAAAAGCTAAGTGTTGCAACAAAATTCAAGGTACATCAACTGAATCATAAAGTGGTCCAAAACATAAATGAAGGAGTAGAGAAAGATGGAGCGAAAATTGATAATGTATCAAAACATGCATTATGTCTAGATATGAGTATAAATTTTCTTTCCTTCCCCTTCTACTCCATTGGCTTTTGCCCCCATCGAGCATGCCTTGAGCATTCATAGAGATTTCTTTGTGGAGGTGAGTCGTTTTAATCTTGCTTTTATTGACTTTATCAATTATTTCTCTTGGCATCTAGGTTCAATTGTTCCAACTGATGCAACGTTTAGAGAGCACTACTCCACATTTTATTCGTTGCATTAAGCCCAATAACCTTCAGTCACCCGGATCATATGAGCAAGGGCTTGTACTACATCAGCTGAGATGTTGTGGGGTTCTAGAAGTTGTTCGAATATCGAGATCAGGCTTTCCTACTAGAATGTCACACCAAAAGTTTGCTAGAAGGTATAAAAAAGAAAGTGATGATTTTATTTCCTTTCAACCTTCCCTAGTTTTCTCATGTGTCTAACCTTTCTCTTCTTGGCTTGGGAGTGGTGAATCAGATACGGTTTTCTTCTTCTTGAGAATGTTGCATCTCAGGATCCACTTAGTGTTTCAGTTGCAATTCTTCATCAGTTTAATATTTTGCCAGAGATGTATCAAGTTGGCTACACCAAATTATTTTTTCGGACAGGACAGGTAAAATGGATGTTGATAATTGATTTTTTATTACAAAAATTTCCATTTTTTTTTAAACGTATGTTCATAATTGATTCTTTTATATAAATTATTATCATTTCTTTTTATAGTGTATGTTAAGAAGAATGACTTAAATTGACGTGATGATTACAAATGTGATCGTATGGAATTTTATATTAGCAGCAGTCTTCTTGGATGTGAAATTCTTTTGGCTGACTTGACCAACTTAAAATTGAATCTATTGCTTTTAAGATCCAAAATCCTTTATCTGTTATGTTTAACTAAATTGATTTATATTGTCTGTAGTTGTCACTATAGTAATTATTCAGGTTTAAATAATTATAGATGTGCAACATATTCTTTTTATGTATGATTATTTATCTCGTTAGTTTTTCTTTACCAACCGTATAATGTCTAATTAACTATTCAAACGCTTTACATTATTGATTATCACCCCCCTGTGAATTAAAATTCTTGTTCTGCTACTGGGTACAGATATCAGATCTAGTATCAGGAAGTGTACGGAGAATGATGGTTATAATTTGAGAACTAGGTTTTAGTTAATAAGTTTTGAAATTGGTCTTTAGTGATTATGGAATTGGATGAATGTATATACTTTTCTGGATTAGGCATATTGTCCTAGTAGAATAAGGTATGGGCATCCTTCTAAAGATATTGTAATTAACAACCAAATGGCTTGTAGCTGAGTGATACTAAGGTCATTTTCATGGCTTGCATATTTCCCGTTCAAACCAGAGTTGTAGCCAAATTACCAAAAACAAAATAAAATAAAGATATTGTAATTAACTTTTTAGTGTAGTATTTTTTTTCTGCCAGCCTAATCTTTGGTTAACCAATTAGAGTTATTGGAATTTATCCTTTCTTTGCCAGTATTTGCTCTCTCCTTTCTTTGTACTCTGTTTATCTGTAAATCAGTCGTTGGCCTTCATTATTTTCAATTTTGTATCTGAGCCTTACTCAGAACCATTGCACTAATTTGTGTAATCATCAGAGCCTGAATTCAATCTTTGTTTACTCAATTTTAGCCCAATGGACTCCATAACTGCAACAGCTAAGGTTCAGACCTTTAATAAGCTACTTAGAGAAGGAACATTATGAAATTTTTGTATAAAGACTGGTTGAAACTGGGTTAGAAGATCTTGAAAGATTTTTTGGGTCTTTAATTTCAGTGGTTTTGGGAGAAATAATGAAGGTAAAATTTTGTGGAGTTGTGCAATGTTCTCTATCCTTTGGTGTTATTAGATTGAAAAGAATGTGAGAAATCTCTAGGATCAGACTTTGCCTCCTTTCTTATGGGATAAACTAGTCCATCTCACCTTGTGGTGTCCAGCTTGTAGTCTCTTTATAATTCTAGTCATAGACATTCATCAAATTTGGAAGGCTTTACAGTTTTAGACTCATTTTATTGTCCTGTCATTTTCAGATTTTTGTTCGGTGGAGGATATCTTGCCTCCTTTTGTATCTTTGTTAATTTTTCTATGGAAAGAAAAGAATCATTGGAAAGGAAATAGGATTGTACTTCCTGTTTTACAGTGAAGCACATATACGTGCTTCTGACTGTAGTCTTTGTCGTTCTCTTGGTAAGTTAAAATACGGAAAGCTCCTATTTCATCAATCTGGACATGCTTTGGTCCTTTGGAATCTGATTGGTAGCTTTTTAGCCATGTACTTTAAAGTTACAATCATGCCCTTTTTCTTGGTTTCTAAATTATGCAAGGAGGATAAATAATTGGTGAAGGAGCATGAAAGAAGCAGAATTATCCTTATTATATGAGAAAGTTCCAATTTGTTTTTAATATGCCTCTTGGACCATGAATGCAGATTGGGGTGCTTGAAGATACTCGAAATCGTACCCTTCATGGTATTTTACGTGTCCAAAGCTGCTTCAGGGGTCACCAAGCTCGTTGTTACCTCAAGGATCTCCAGCGAGGAATCACTACTCTTCAGTCATGTATTTCCTTTTTCACCGGATACTTCTGTATTTCATATTCTATTAAGAAATATAACAGAAAGGAAACTACTTATTCTTGTCTATTCATGCAGTTGTTAGGGGAGAGAAAGCCAGAAAGGAATATGCAGCTTCACTTCAGAGACATAAAGCTGCTGTTTTTATACAGAAGCGAATGAAAGGAGTATTTACAAGAAACAGAATGAAGAATACTAATGATGCTGCAATTGTCATACAATCAGGTAGGAGTTCTATGTTTTTCTTTAAATGCTAACACAAGATATAGGTTACCAGTTTGGATGTTTGAAAAAGAGTTATAGTAGATGTTGCATCGCAATACTATATTTTATTGGAATGTGGACAGCTGTTGTTTTAAGCCAGTGGTATTTTAGGTAAATTTTCTGTAAGAATTTTATAATTTAATTTTGCTACATTTGCAGTTATTCGTGGTTGGCTAGTCAGACGATGCTCAGGAGATATAGGATTATTAAAATCCGGAGGCATGAAGGTATCTTCTTTTCCAAAGTTCAGAAACTATAATATTCCTATGATGCAACTTTTTTTTTTTTTTTTCTTTCAAGAGGAATATTCTCATAGAATGCTTGTAAATGCTTTGTCATTAAGATAACTTACAATTATGAACTCTAAAACAGGCTAATGAGTCAGATGAGGTGCTGGTGAAGGCTTCTTTCCTAGCAGAATTACAGCGGCGGGTACTTAAGGCAGAAGCTGCCCTGAGAGAAAAAGAAGAGGAAAATGACATCCTTCATCAACGTCTCCAACAATATGAGAACCGTTGGTCTGAGTATGAATTGAAGATGAAATCCATGGAAGAAGTGTGGCAGAAACAAATGAGATCCCTACAGTCTAGCCTCTCGATTGCGAAGAAGAGCCTTGCGATTGATGATTCTGAAAGAAATTCAGATGCATCTGTAAATGCAAATGATGAGAGAGATTACAACTGGGATATAGGAAGTAATCACAGGCGCCAAGAAAGCAATGGGGCAAGATCAATGAGTGCAGGTTTGAGTGTTATTAGTCGGTTGGCTGAAGAGTTTGAGCAGAGGAGTCAAGTATTTGGTGATGATGCAAAGTTCTTGGTTGAGGTAAAATCTGGTCAAGTTGAAGCAAGTTTGAACCCAGACAGGGAGCTTAGAAGGTTGAAGCAGATGTTTGAAGCCTGGAAAAAAGATTATGGGGGAAGATTGCGAGAAACAAAGGTGATTCTGAATAAGCTTGGAAGTGAAGAAGGTGCAATTGACAAAGTGAAAAAGAAGTGGTGGGGCAGAAGGAATAGTACAAGGATAAATTGATTTTACTTGGTTCAGTTTTGGTCTATGCACTGTTTTAAGGGCATAGCCAACTATTATATATTGGAAAATGAGGAAAATACAATAGGGAAGGTAAAATAGGCATGGTGGGAAGAACCAAGGATTAATGAATATGCTTACTGTAATTGGGTTAGTTCTTGCTAGCCACTTTATTTACGAGAAATTTATACTGAGAGAAGTTGTGATGAGTGATGATCATGTATAAAATATATAGTTATTTTATTGAATGTGGTTATTATGTTCAAATATAGACAAAATCATAGATTAACGCTTGCTAAAATATAGCATACATGCATATGATGCCTCAATAATGCATGGGTTTGTCACTACATCAACAATTAAATACTATATATATATATATATATATATATATATATATATATATGACATTATTCGATCCGACCCAGTCTAATCAATGACATTATGAAAAGCAATTCTTTGAATTTACTATACATATCAACCACGGATATGGGTGTGCTAGAGGGTGTTATTTTTATTCTATTTTTGCAAGCACTGCTTGACTTAATATTACAAATTATCTAACAAATTTGCTTGACTTATTTTAACATGTCCATCTTCTACAAGTTCACAAATTTATTTTAAGATGATTTACAAAATTCAATCTATTCAAATGTCATAGAAAATGATATTTTAATTTTTATGTAGCATAATATATTGGTACTTAAACTTACCTTCAATTTTTTATGTATCTTTAATCATTTGTTATGTAGCACGGGTACGGGTATGAAATGTCAATATGACATTTAAAAAAAAATAGAAGTATGGGTACGCTGTGTTATATATATATATATATATAATGAAAAATTTTAAAATTTTCTAAATATTAAAAATATCAACTATTAATACTTAACAAATAAATAATAATTAACAAGTATTAACTGAAAATATAAATCATCAATCAAAATTCAATTAGTAATAGAATTTATTATATTTGATTAAGTATTATTAGTATATTATAATTTTTTTTAATTAGACCAAATGCATTATAAAAAGTCATAGAAAAATAATAAACTCAGAATCTAATTCTCATCATTTTTCAAATTTGTTAGATGCATTAAAATTGAATCATTAAAAATACATTTTAAATAGATAGTAAAAGTTATAATGTATAAAAGTGAAACTTATAATAATTGAATAATGGAATGATGTGGAACCCAATGGCTGCATTCATCGCAAACTGGGATTAGTTGCAACGCTTTAAAACACTTTTTTTAGAAGGTAAATTTTTCATGTAGGGTTTTGAAATGGAAGTTCCCAAGCCCCATTGAAGTAGAGAGTGCATTGGCAAGGACTATTCTAGGAGGAAAAATTGGATCTACTTTTGGAAGAATTTCCTGGATAAGTCCTTTAGTTGCTTCGTTTGCCCACGAATTCACTTCATTTCTTGCCTCCATAGGCTACACAAATATTTGAGTTAAAAGTTAAATTGTAATATGCATAAAATATGAACAAAAGAAAATAAGACAAGTAGAAGATTTTTGCTTCCAAAGATAGAAGCTTGCCATGCAAAATTTTCCAATAAAAAGCAAACAAATAGAAAGTAAAATACAATTTACAAGCATTGTGCAGTAAATTGAGTTGCAAAGATAAAATATTATGTGAAGTAGTTGAAAAATCTGGGATACTTCTATACATGTTTCCCTGGTATGGGTATTAGTATCATGGTAGAGTATGGTATATAAAATACTAAAAATATTTTTAATACACATGTAATTTACTATATAGATACAATAAGAAAAATAGAAATCTCTAGCATCTCATACTGATAGTCTCAAATTTGTCAAATATGCCCACACACTGTATAAGAAATAGAAATAAGAATCTCCACTACTCCAGCTTATTTATGGAGTATCAGTTCAGAGTTACCTGTAACAACGGTAATGATTGAAAAATACAGCAGCGTTTAAAATATAATTATATCTGTATAAATTTAAATTATTATTCATGTGCTGGAAGGTCTTCTATCAAATTCAAACCTCCAACGAACTATAGTAATAAAATCTATAAATATGAATTTCACAATCTCATCACGTATAGAACAGGAAACAGAAACCAGAACCCAATTCAGATATCAGACAAAAAAAAAAAAAGCAGAAAGTTGAAGGAGATAAATAGTACAAATAAGGCTTCAATTTAAGAGTACCCGCTATTCATAGGCAGTAAATTTAAGATAAATACTTCTCCAGAAGATGTTCTTTGGATCCAGAGGTAGTCATGTACAAGACGGTGGCAATAGACAAAGGTGAGAACACAGTTTTTGCTGAAACCGTTCTCCTCTTCAATAACAAGGGCTTCCTTCACTACTTGCAGTGTGACATTCAAGGCATTGGCATCAGCGTCTTGCATGAGTCGTGATTCTTTGACTGCTTCCATGGTCTCAGCTTCAGTTAAACCCTAGAAAAACCCTAACTTTGGCTTCATCTAAATATTGATGTTGGGTTAGCAAAAAATAAAATAACATATTATATCAATTTTGTTATTATAAGACCTTTTTTCTTAATCTGTAGAGTTATACGGCTTTTACCTCACATAATTAATATTTTCTGTACTTTAATAATGTGATAATGTTGAACTCTTTTACAGTAATAGTGAACTAAATTTTGCCAAATGGGCTGCAGATCAATTACTCACAAAACTCTCCTTACAAGAAAATGGTATTGTGTTTGAGATCTCTCATTGACCAAATGAGAGTCTCAAAGTGCTCCACTACACAAAGCTCTAGTTGTGGGTGCTTCATCAATGAGACCCTTGGAGTAGGGATAATTCGCTCAAAGTTTAGTAAGTCTGACTTCATCTAAATGTTAGGGTTATGCCCTCGTTCCCAAGTTAAAAAAAAGAAAAAGTAGTGAACTAAATTTTAATCTTTGAAGTTTTTAAATAGACATTTTAGTGGTTGAGCATATCCACAGTTAGAAAAGATGATCTTTTTTGGATTGTTACGGTTCAAAACCATGAGAAACCAGTTTTCCTTTTTTAGCCGAGCAACCATCCTTTGATTTTTCTCACAGCTTTTAATTGTGAGATTTTTTTTTTTTTTTTTTTTTTTTTTGTGTGTAAAAGTTGTGAGAAACTGTGTGAAAAAAATTCATGAGAAGCTTTAGTGTCATAAGCCACCATATTCCTGCTTGAATTTTCACAGTTTTGTTGTTACATCATCTTTTCCATGAGAAAAACTATGTGAAAAACCATGTGAATATCCCAAAACTCATATTCGTGAGCAAATTAGCACAGAATCTCTGCCGTGAGAAAAAAAATAGTGAAAAAATCACTTTTGTGGTGTTTCTTGTTATCATGTATAACTTCAACAGTTTCATGATTTGTTTCAAAAAAAAATTTAAACACTATTCATTCGAAATGTACTCCTTTTAATGTCGATCACTTGAATTACTAAGTCCTACCATCTTATGTTGCACATATATTCTTTCCTCATCCTTGGACAAAGTAATTTTCATTAATTTTTTATCTTTTCAGATGAGATGAAGAAAATACACTAGATTCTCATTAGTCAATAGACTCATTAATACCCTAGTATGTCCTTGACTTCATTATAATAATAAGGGGTAATTGACTTCATTATTTTCTTAACTTGTTCAACCCGCCGGGATGGTCCTACACAGTTTCCTTGTTCATTCCATGATTTTCAATGTTATTGAAATTCAAAGTCATGGGTCATATGGGTTCAAATTCCACTTACATTCCCAAAGATTTTCAAAGTGAGAAAGCGCTTAACACTAAATCTGATTTAATGACTTTTCACTATAAATTTGAATCATAGGAAAGCAAGATTATAATTACCATTCAACTTTCAAGAGTACTAGGAGATGGGTCTCTCTTCTCTTTACCATGTTCTCATTGTGTTCCTATTAATCACATCCACTTTGTTAATGCAGTCTAGCCCAGTTATTGCAGGTTTGTCTTGTTACTCATATGATCATGAATATTGAATACTGCTAAATCTGTTATAACAAGTTTTGTTAAAGATGTTCTGAATTACATGTAAGTTAACATTTTGCAGAGTTGAAGATGAGGAAGCTGGGCATCAGGCCACTTACACCTCCTGCACCCAAGCGATCACCTGCACCAGGGAACGGACATAACGGCCGTTAGCTCTATTCTTTATTTCGATAATGTACATCTATATTATTTTTTTGAAAATAAAAAATTTTCATCTAATTATATGTATAAGTAGATGGAGGTTGCGTGTAAGCCACAAGATGTGGTATAGTAATAAAAGATTTGAGTAATTTGCAAGAAGTTAAAAGTTTAAATCTCTACGCTGTTATCCACTTAAAAAAACATAAAAGAAAAGATGGAGGCTGCATGAATAGTCTTTTACAATTCTAAGTCATATAATTTGAGTCCCACTTTAAAGATGTGCTGTTACCTATTGCAAATGTGGACATCACCTCCCCCTTGATGGAGCTATCGTATCTAATATCAGAAGCTTGTTGCAAAGGACTTGGAAAGTTGAGATTTCTCATGTAGAGAGGCTGACCAAATAGCAGATTCCTTGACAAAGCTAGGTTAGAATAGCAAGTGATGATTATTGGGTGATTTGGGAGAATCCTCATGGTTTGAGCCTTTTTTTTATTTTTATTTTGTAAGTTATTATTGTTTTTGTAAATTTGAGTATCAACAATGATCATGAGTTATTGGTGGTAGGAAGTGGTAATGGACAGTGGTGATGAGTTGAGGCTGAAAATGACACAATTTTTAAGAAAATACACGCGTCATATGTAAGAAATTAATCGACATACATGGATATGATACCTCAATAATGCATGAGATATATATATATATATATATATATATGACATCATTTGATCCGACTTAGTCTAATCACTGAGATTATGAAAAACAATTCTTTGAATTTCCTATACATATCAACCACAGATATAGGTGTGCTAGAAGGTGTTATTTTTATTCTATTTTTGCAAGCCCTGCTTAACTTACTATTACAAATTATCTAACAAATTTGCTTGACTTATTTTAACATGTCCCATCTTTTACAAGTTCTCAAATTTATTTTAAGATGATTTACAAAATTCAATCTATTCAAATGTCATATAGAAAATGATATTTTAATTTTTATGTAGCATATTGGTACTTAAACTTACCTTCAATTTCTCATGTATCTTTAACCATTTGCTATGTAGCACGGATACGGGTATGAAATGTCAATATGACATTTAAAAAAAAAATAGAAGTACGGATACATCATGTCATATATATATATATATATATATATATGTAAAATGAAAAATTTTAAAATTCTCGAAGTATTAAAAATATCAACTATTAATCTTTAACAAATAAATAATAATTAACAAGTATTAACTGAAAATATAAATCATCAATCAAAATTCAATTAGTAATAGAATTTATCATATTTGATTAAGTATCATTAGTATATTATAATTTTTTTTAATTAGACCAAATGCATTATAAAAAGTCATAGAAAAATAATAAACTCAGAATCTAATTCTCATTATTTTTCAAATTTGTTAGATGCATTAAAATTAAATCATTAAAAATACATTTTAAATAGTTAGTAAAAGTTATAATGTATAAAAGTGAAACTTATAACAATTGAATAATGGAATGATGTGGAACCCAATGGTTGCATTCATTGCAACGTTTTGAAACATTTTTTTTTTTTAAAAAAAAGATGTGTTTCTTTCTTTGGTATGCATTTCGCATTTCGAGACGTCTCCGAAACAGGTACGCCTCCTTCTAATGCGTTTCGGTGCTATGTAGACCATTGTAATAAAAATTACAAAAAAATGACACCCCGTACAAAGCACGGTTCTTGAACTAGTAACAAATATGAAAGGAAGGTCTTCATCCGCTAACATGTTAGTGCAATTTTTGTTTTCTCCAAATGGCTACAAATAAGAAATTGAAACACTTGAGCGTGTAATAAAAATGCATCGACAAAGAACTTTTCTAAAAGGCAATTTGCAAACCTAGCATTGCCCTAAATCGCAACCATAATCAATGCAAGAGAGGATTAATAACAGTCCCAATGAAAAGTGGCACCTCTTGTCTTCCCTAATCGTGAAGAGAAAAAAGATGGTCAGCTATGAACAAAGTAGGTGGTGGAGCATCAAGACAGAAACCCATAATTTCATCTTCCTCAGTGATCGCTGCAGCTTCAGTTCCAGTCTCATTAACTTCAATGAAAGCCTTGTGAAGTATTCTCATGACACGTAAAGTGTCTTCAGGAACACTTACACTCTCCCCAGAATCAATCATCTCAGTGTCTGGAAAATTTAATACCAATCCTTGTCGCCTCAATATGTCTGAAACAACGAAATCTCTCTGAAACTTGAATTTTGGAATCATCAGTGTGTCAATCTGCTTCACTCTCTACAACGTAATGATTTGACTGAAAAATCCTGGTTTTGAATCAATTTCTTTTATCAAAGATTTTAGCCGTGTGGAAGAGAGAAATACATTGAGAATTTCCTCTTGTCATTGCTCACTTTGTATGGCAACTTAAGGAGCTTGAAACAATCATAAGAATGATAACAAAACCACTCAGATTTCATGCACATTAGTGGAGCTTGAACAGTTTCTCCATTAAGAAGGTAAAATGTTTCATTCAGGGTTTTGAAATGGAAGTTCCCAAGCCCCATTGAAGTAGAGTGCATTGGTAAGGACTATTCTAGGAGGAAAAATTGGATCTATTTTTGGAAGAATTTCCTGGATAAGTCCTTTAGTTGCTTCGTTTGCCCACGAATTCACTTCATTTCTTGCCTCCATAGGCTACACAAATATTTGAATTAAATGTTAAATTGTAATATGCATAAAATATGAACAAAAGGAAATAAGACAAGTTGAAGATTTTTGCTTCCGAAGATAGAAGCTTGCCATACAAAATTTTCCAATAAAAAGCAAACAAATAGAAAGAAAAATACAATTTACAAGCATTGTGCAGTAAATTGAGTTGCAAAAATAAAATATTGTGTGGCAACCATCCTTTGACTTTTCTCACGGTTTTTAACGGTGAGAATTTTTTTTTTTTTTGGTTGTAAAAACTGAGAAAATTGATGAGAAGTTTAGTGTCATAAGCCACCATTTTCCCGCCTGAATTTTCAAAGTATTTTTGTCACATCATCTTTTCCATGAGGAAAAACTATGAGAATATCCCAAAACTCATATTCGTGAGAAAATTAGCACAAAATCTCTGCTGTGAAAACAAAATTAGGGGTAATTGATTCTTAACTTCATTATTTTCTGGACTTGTTCAACCGTATGGGATGGTCCTACGCGGTTTCCTTGTTCAACCCATGATTTTCAATGTTATTGAAATTCAAAGTCATGGGTCATATGCATATTCACACTAAATCTGATTTAATGAATTTTCATTATAAATTTGAATCATAGGAAAGCAAGATTATAATTACCATTCAACTTTCAAGAGTACTAGGAGATGGGTCTCTCTTCTCTTTACCATGTTCTCATTGTGTTCCTATTAATCACATCCACTTTGTTTATGCAGTCTAGCCCAGTTATTGCAGGTTTGTCTTGTTACTCATATGATCATGAATATTGAATACTGCTAAATCTGTTATAACAAGCTTTGTTAAAGATGTTCTGAATTACATCTAAGTTAACATTTTGCAGAGTTGAAGATGAGGAAGCTGGGTCCCAAGCCAATATCACCTCCTTCACCCAAGCTAGCAACTCCACCAGGGAACAGACGAGTAACTCCACCGGGGTCCAGACATAACGGCCGTTAGCTCTATTCTTTATTTCGATAACGTACATCTATATTATTTTTTTGAAAATAAAAAAATTTCATCTAATTATATGTATAAGTAGATGGAGGTTGCGTGTAAGCTACGAGATGTAGTACAGTGATAAAAGATTTGAGTAATTTACAAGAAGAATAATTTTTTACAATTCTAAGTCATATCATTTGACTCCCACTTTAAAGATGTGCTGTTACCTATTGCAAATGTGGACATGACCTCCCCCTTGATGGAGCTATCGTATCTAATATCAGAAGCTTGCTGCAAAGGACTTGGAAAGTTGAGATTTTTCATGTTGAGAGGCTGACCAAGTAGAAGATTTATTGGCAAAGCTAGGTTAGAATAGCAAGTGATGATTATTGGGTGATTTGGGAGAATCCTCCTCATGGTTTGAGCTTTTCTTTATTTTGTAAGTTATTATTATTTTTGTAAATTTGGGTATCAATAATGATCATGAGTTATTGGTGATGGGAAGTGGTAATGGACCGTGGTAATGAGTTGAGGCTGAAAAAATGACACCATTTTCAAGAAATTACATGAGTCATCTAAGAGATTAATCGTCATATTATCACTCGATGAATGTTTCATCAACTTTAATTGATTGGTGCTACTAAGAAGATTGATTTGAGAGACAAAATAATTATTTAAGAATTAAAGTAATATAAAAAATAAATTAAAAATTAAAATGATATTTAAAAAATAATATAATAATTNAAATTAAAAAAATTATTTTTTATTTTTAAATTATTAAAATTTGATTAATAACTAAAATATCTGGTTCTTTTTTCTTTGTGATTTTAGATATTTAAGTTAAATTTCTAATTAACCTAATTAAATTAAATAAAAATACATAAAACTAAAAAAAAAATTCACATAAAATTAAAAACTATTAAAATAGCTTAAAAATATTTAAATAATGTTATTGTATATAAAATTTCACCAAATTTTATAATTATAAGTAACATAAAATAATTAAATAAATTATATTATTTTTATAACTAATTTTTTCAATTTTATAGAATATAAAATCTAATTTAAATTATTTAAAACTTTTTTTTTTAACCATTTTATCACTTTTATATATAGTTTCCTTTAAAATATATATTTTTTTTGAAATTGTTAGGTTGTATAAAATTGTTATTTTTTTATGAATCTTTTTTTTTTTAAAAAAAGAAAAAGCAAAAATATGTGAACCATGGGGCGGGGCCGAATAGGCCCGATTCTTAACGGGCTCCTATAAATTTATAATAACATCCTAGCCCAACCGTTTATTCGGCGAATCGCATACTATTGAGTAATTGACGGATAAGGAAAGGGCAACTATAACGACGACGTTTTATCCATCAGACTTGAACACCGCCCCCTTACCCTTCTCCTTCTTCTGTCTTTTTTCTCCCTCTCTCCTCCCTTCGCAATTGAAGGCCTTACCTCTCCCTCCGCCGCCGTTTCCACAGTTTAAGCAATCTCCCCCGCCTGCCACTTTCTGGTTCTTTGATTCTGCCTCTTACGGTGAGTTATCCTTCGTTCAACTTAATATTTATTTGGGAGTTGTAGTTGAAGCTTTACTTACAGTAGCTGTTGTGCATTTCAAATTAATTACAATTGAGATCAATCAAAATTCAATTAGTAATAGAATTTATTATATTTGATTAAGTACCATTAGTATATTATAATTTTTTTTAATTAGACCAAATGCATTATAAAAAGTCATAGAAAAATAATAAACTCAGAATCTAATTCTCATTATTTTTCAAATTTGTTAGATGCATTAAAATTGAATCATTAAAAATACATTTTAAATAGTTAGTAAAAGTTATAATGTATAAAAGTGAAACTTATAATAATTGAATAATGGAATGATGTGGAACCCAATGGCTGCATTCATTGCAAACTGGGATTAGTTGCAACGTTTTGAAACACTTTTTTTTTTTTTTTTTAAAAAAAAAGATGTGTTTCTTTCTTTAGTATGCATTTCGCATTTCGAGACGTCTCCAAAACAGGTACGCCTCCTTCCAATGCGTTTCAGTGCTATGTAGACCATTGTAATAAAAATTACAAAAAAACGACACCCCGTACAAAGCACGGTTCTTGAACTAGTAACAAATATGAAAGGAAGGACTTCATCCGCTAACATGTTAGTGCAATTTTTGTTTTCTCCAAATGGCTACAAATAAGAAATTGAAACACTTGAGCGTGTAATAAAAATGCATCGACAAAAGGAAATAAGACAAGTAGAAGATTTTTGCTTCCAAAGATAGAAGCTTGCCATGCAAAATTTTCCAATAAAAAGCAAACAAATAGAAAGAAAAATACAATTTACAAGCATTGTGCAGTAAATTGAGTTGCAAAGATAAAATATTATGTGAAGTAGTTGAAAAATCTGGGATACTTCTATACATGTTTCCCTGGTATGGGTATTAGTATCATGGTAGAGTATGGTATATAAAATACTAAAAATATTTTTAATACACATGTAATTTACTATATAGATACAATAAGAAAAATAGAAATCTCCAGAATCTCATATTAATAGTCTCAAATTTGTCAAATATGCACACACACTGTATAAGAAATAGAAATAAGAATCTCCACTACTCCAGCTTATTTATGGAGTATCAGTTTAGAGTTACCTGTAACAACGGTAATGATTGAAAAATACAGAAGCGTTTAAAATATAATTATATCTGTATAAATTTAAATTATTATTCATGTGCTAAAGTAAAGTCTATGAATATGAATTTCACAATCTCATCACGTATAGAACAGGAAACAGAAACCAATAACCCAATTCAGATGTCAGACACACAAAAAAAACAAAAGCAGAAAGTTGAAGGAGATAAATAGTACAAATAAGGCTTCAATTTAAGAGTACGCGCAATTCATAGGCATTAAATTAATAAGGGTGGAAATATGTGTTAACTTGTTTTCGAAGTCAAGAGCTTTGGTCTCTGCCTTGTATATGGTTTTAACAGTGCTCTCAAGAAAAAAGGTTTATAGTAACACTTTGATCAAACGAAACCCCATTAACGAAAGAAAGCAGGGATCCTTTACCACCTACAGTTGATTTTTTGCTAAAAACTTTAGCAATGAGTTTACAATTCTTTGCATTAAGGTCGGCGACGCTTTCCGATCTTATCAAAGAAAGCAACTTCTCCAGAAGATGCCCTTTGGATCCAGAGTAGTCATGTACAAGACGATGGCAATAGACAAAGGTGAGAACACAGTTTTTGCTGAAATCATTCTCCACTTCAATAAGAAGGGCTTCGTTCACTACTTGCAGAGTGAAATTCAAGGCATTGGCATCAGCGTCTTGAATGAGTCGTGATTTTTTGATTGCTTCCATGGTCTCCGCTTCAGTTAAACCCTAGAAACCCTAACTTCTGGCTTCATTTAAAGGATGATGTTGGGTTATCAAAAAAAATAAAATATTATATCAATTTTGTTATTATAAGAACTTTTTTCTTAATCTGTAGAGTTATACGACTTCTACCTTATATAATTAATATCTTTTGTACTTTATTAATGTGATAATGTATAACTTTTTTAATAGTGAACTAAATTTTGCCAAATGGACTGCAAATCAATTAGTCACAAAATTCTCCTTACAAGAAGATAATATTGTGTTTGAAGTTTTTCATTGACAAAATAAGAGTCTCAAAGTGTTCCCTCACATGAAACTATAATTGTAGGTGTTTTGACAATGAGACTCTTAGAACAAGAATGACTCGCTCCAAGTTTAGTAAAGTCTGACTTCATATAAATGTTAAGGTTAGTTAAAAAAAGAAAAAATAATGAACTAAATTTTAATCTTTGAAGTCTTTAAATAAACATTTTAGTGGTTGAGCATATCCACAGTTAGAAAAGATGACATTTTTTGGATTCTCACGGTTCAAAACCATGAGAAACCAGTTTTCCTTTTTATAGCCCAGCAACCATCCTTGACTTTTCTCACGGTTTTTAACGGTGAGAATTTTTTATTTTATTTTTTGTAAAAACTGTGAGAAACTGTGAGAAAATTGATGAGAAGTTTAGTGTCATAAGCCACCATATTCCTGCCTGAATTTTCAAAGTCTTTTTGTCACATCATCTTTTCCATGAGAAAAACTATGAGAATATCCCAAAACTCATATTCGTGAGAAAATTAGTACAGAATCTCTATTGTGAAAACAAAATAAGGGGTAATTGATTCTTAACTTCATTATTTTCTGGACTTGTTCAACCGTATGGGATGGTCCTACGCGGTTTCCTTGTTCAACCCATGATTTTCAATGTTATTGAAATTTAAAGTCATAGGTCATATGGATTCTAATTTCACTTGCATTCCCCAAAGATTTTTCAAGTGAGAAAGCGCCTAACACTAAATCTGATTTAATGAATTTTCACTATAAATTTGAATCATAGGAAAGCAAGATTATAATTACCATTCAACTTTCAAGAGTACTAGGAGATGGGTCTCTCTTCTCTTTACCATGTTCTCATTGTGTTCCTATTAATCACATCCACTTTGTTTATGCAGTCTAGCCCAGTTATTGCAGGTTTGTCTTGTTACTCATATGATCATGAATATCGAATACTGCTAAATCTGTTATAACAAGCTTTGTTAAAGAAGTTCTGAATTACATGTAAGTTAACATTTTGCAGAGTTGAAGATGAGGAAGTTGGGTCCCAAGCCAATATCACCTCCTTCACCTAAGCTATCACCTGCACCAGGGACCAGACGAGCAACTCCACCGGGGTCCAGACATAACGGCCGTTAGCTCTATTCTTTATTTCGATAACGTACATCTATATTATTTTTTTGAAAATAAAAAAATTTCATCTAATTATATGTATAAGTAGATGGAGGTTGTGTGTAAGCTACGAGATGTAGTACAGTGATAAAAGATTTGAGTAATTTACAAGAAGAATAGATTTTTACAATTCTAAGTCATATCATTTGAGTCCCACTTTAAAGATGTGCTGTTACCTATTGCAAATGTGGACATGACCTCCTCCTTGATGGAGCTATCGTATCTAATATCAGAAGCTTGCTGCAAAGGACTTGGAAAGTTGAGATTTTTCATGTTGAGAGGCTGACCAAGTAGAAGATTTCTTGGCAAAGCTAGGTTAGAATAGCAAGTGATGATTATTGGGTGATTTGGGAGAATCCT
>QAOA01006013.1:2203408-2220199 GCA_003255065.1 Cercis canadensis
TTTTTTTTTTTTTTTTTTTTTCCAATTTTTCTTGGACTTGCCCTAATCAAGGTGCTGGTATTTGGCAAAATAATACTGCAGTTACTTGTAGTTTCTTCTCAGTTGGTTCCTGTTACTGCCAGCTGAAACCTTCATTTCTTCTTAATCTTTGAAACTGCAGAACGTGAAAGCTGTCTTTGATGCTGCTATCAAGTTTGTTCTACAGCCTGCAAATTCCAAGAAGCAAAAGAGGAAACAGAAGACTTGCCAGATTCTGTAATTAGCATGCCCTTTGAGATCCTTCTCTGTTTATATAGTATAATAGGATCCACTTGTCTTTATCTATATCGACCATTCTTTCTGATTATTTCTGGGTGCTTGCTCTTCTTTTATGTTTGGGTTGGGAGTTTCAAAAATTCTCTTTTTAATATGAACAGTGAGTAAATTGACTATTGCATTCTGAAAGATGAAAGCTGAAGTTCTGATATGTTAAGCTTGATCTGATGAAAGAAATTTTCAGAGCTTTGTTTTGGATCGTTATATATGTTAAAAAATTGAGATAGCAGTCTTTTAGCTAACTTAAAGAGAAATTGTTGCATGCACATGCACTAGTGGGTGTAGTGCACCAAATGAGTGGATGTGATACAGCTCACATTTCTGTCCAATTATTAGCATCACAGTAATGAAAAAAATAAAATATAACAGCTAACTATTTTCTAAGTTACTATATTGCTGTTGTTTAGTAACTTTTCAAAGCATTAACAGGAAAAAAAACATTATAAATCAGTTTTAGAGGTTGGCAGCTCCTATGGTTATCTTTAGACTCTTTAAGGGACTGGTTGCACTTCACCATTCAGGCAGTTGTTTCACAAAGTTTGCCAATTTAAGTACATACGACATTGAGAATTAGATAAGTGAATATGTATAGACAAGATAATGAATCGGACATCATAAAGTTATTCTATTGAGGAAAGTACATAAACTTTTCGAATGTCTAATCTTTCAACTTATACCAAGGCAACTACTTTTGCTATGTAATAACATCATTTCTCAAAGGCCAAAATATTTTATACAAGCTTGGCCCTATTAGATTGAGGGCTCAAGGGCTAAAGAATAAGCCCGTTTATTCATAATAATATATTTAATATAAAAATAAAAATAAAAATGACAAAACCGGTATGTAAATAATTAAAATTATTCTTTTATCTCCAAATTAGACTTACATTTATAGTTTCAAACATGAAGAAATAAGTTGAGGATGAGGTTTTGTGTAGTGGCATCACCTCTCAGCATAAAAAGCTTCAAGCTGGTCCCCACTCTCCTACCATACAAAGTATGCTTCCCTCTATCTATAAAAAAAGAAAAAAAAGGTATGAAATAGCCAAATAATAACAAATACGTACTAGTTTCAATTTTCAAACATCTACATAGTTTAATAATAATAATAATAATATTATTATTATTATTTTAAGAAAAATAAAATATATTATTAAGAAGGCCAACCCTTATGGCCTTGGTCCTTTTGGTTGGGCCAAACCCAAAAGCCTTTTCATAATCATATGGTTACTCGTTGTAGCATATGGTTCATTGCTTATTACTCAGCGAAAAAAAAAGGGTGAATAACTTGAAAATTTTCTCTTGCATTTAAGTTATTGCATATATATATAAATTCAAACCGAGCTGTAATGAGACAGTTATCACAAACTGAGAGATCCAGAACCCTTTGATCGCTATGTATGGCATACAAAATTACACATGGGTGGGCAAATGTCAGATCATGCTGAGCTGACATTAACCTTTCTCACTCACAAACTTACTCCATGCCCAGTACTCTCCTCTATATAAGAGGGTAATAGAGCAATGGCTTTCCCTTGTCTTTCCAACAAAGCCACCATGCCCTTCTCTTCAATTTGGCTTTTGTCTTTACTTTCCCTCATTCTTATTAGCTATACTACTGTTCATATCGAAGCTGCCAATCATATTTACCAAACTCTTCAAACTCGTTCTTCTTCCATAAATGAAACTTATAGAACTGCTTATCATTTCCAACCTGCCAAGGATTGGATGAATGGTATTTCCTTTAACTAAGCTTAATATTTGTTTGTTATCCACCTGAGTTTCTCTCCATCTTCTTTCTTTCTTTTCTGTAGGGACTATTTTATATGCCTAACAGTTTCTCTTTTGCTTCTTTGTTTGACATGTTATGCTGTTGTGGACATCTGGGTTTATTTGGACTTGTAGATCCCAATGGTTAGTTCTATTCTCTCTTTCAGTCTTGTTCCATAGTAACTCCTATATATTTGTACATTATGTGGCTATATCATTGCATATATACAATTTTTTTTATATGACGGTACATAAATTTGAATCTTAACATTTTGTAAATCATCTAAATTTTTCCTTATTAGAACACATCTAATGACTTGAGTGCAAACATTTCTACCTCTAAACTAATAGGACTTCAGAGGTGAAGTCTTTTCTATTCTGTTTTTTCATTCTTTATTTTTGGTCCAAGTTAATGTGCTTCATTTATATACGGATCTTTGTACAGGACCAATGAGATACAAGGGACTCTACCACTTCTTCTACCAGTACAATCCTAAAGCTGCAGTTTGGGGAAACATTGTGTGGGGCCACTCTGTATCAAGGGATCTTGTGAACTGGACCCCATTAGATCTTGCTCTTATTCCATCTCAACCGTATGATAATGGTGGCTGCTGGTCTGGTTCGGCCACAATTCTCCCTAGGGGCAAACCAGTCATGTTGTATACAGGACTTGACCTCAACAATCACCAAACTCAAAATTTAGCCATGCCAAAAAATGCATCTGATCCATTTCTTAAAGAATGGGTTAAATCACCAAAAAATCCTCTAATGGCACCAAATAATGTTAACAAAATCAATGCAACCTCATTTAGGGACCCTACCACTGCTTGGCTTGGCCGTGATGGGTGGTGGAGAGTGCTAGTAGGAAGTGAAAACCGCCGCCGGGGAGTGGCACTCTTATACCGGAGCAAAGACTTTGTTCATTGGATTCAAGCCAAACACCCACTACATTCAGCCAAAGGCACTGGAATGTGGGAGTGCCCTGATTTTTTCCCAGTATTGGTTAAGAGCCCATTTGGTGTTGACATATCCGTAAATGGTCCTAATGTTAAGCATGTGTTGAAGATTAGCTTATTTGATGCTCAGCATGACTCTTATCTGATAGGAAATTATAATACAGCCAAGGATATCTTTATTCCTGATAAGGGTTTCGAGGACAAGAATTTTTCAGTCTTAAGATATGATTATGGAAACTTTTATGCCTCAAAAACATTTTATGATGATGCAAAGAAGCGAAGAATCTTGTGGGGTTGGGTCAAAGAATCTTCAAATCGAGAAGATGATATACAAAAAGGATGGTCTGGAATTCAGGTAATTTAGTTCTGATTTCTTTGGAGTATACATGTTATCTAACTTTCTTATATATTAAGTAAGTATAGTGCCTTTATAATGAAAACAAGTATAATTACTTTTCTATTATTTTCATTTTTGGCATTTAGATTTTCTAAATTCCAGGCAAAGCTTTATTAAAAAGGTTTCCATTTTTATTTTGAATTTTTGGTGTAATTATATTGCATAAGCCAGCTCATGAACCTTAATTCTAGACTAATTAAGATGGGTCAAATAGATAACTAAATATAAAGACATGTTTTTCTAGGGGATTCCAAGGACTGTTTGGCTTCATGAATCTGGAAAGCAATTGGTGCAATGGCCGGTAGTGGAAATTGGAAAGCTACGTACCAACCCTGTGAATTGGCCTTCCAAAGTGCTCAAGGGAGGTGAACTCCTAGAAGTTTCCGGTGTGACTGCAGCACAAGTGAGTTTTAGTTGTCTTTGTTCACTGAAGAAAATGACTCATGAGTAATTTGTAATTTGATCTGTTATTTCTGCCCACTGGTGAATAAAGGAACAACAATTTCTTTATCAGCAAAGAAAATCATATGGGACATACAAAAGAAAATTCCTAACTTTATATTAGATCGTTTGAGTCACTCTCTCATTGATTTAAATGTAATGGGTATCATATTGATGAAATCTATATTAGTTTGATTTCACCAGACTAGTCCCATATTGTTGCATATTATTTGAGGTAGTGCGTAAAATTTGAGTATAGAAGTTTAAGTAAATTAAGTTAAAGGTTATGTAGGTTCACACACGATAATGTTATGCTCTCCCTCTTGGCCCCCTTAACCTAATTGAAATATCGAAGTGGAGGGTTTTCCACATGTACCTCATTTGCATTAAGTCCCAAATGAATCATGAAATATAGGTAAGCTACCCACGATGTAGGTGTGGTTTCTTTAACATTTATTGTCAATCACTTTTGCAGGCTGATGTTGAGATTTCATTTAAAGTGAATGAGTTTGGGAAGGTACAAGAATTTGAGCCTAGTTGGATGCTGGACCCCCAGTTTGTTTGTAATCAAAAGGGTGCAGCAGTAAAAGGTGGGTTAGGATCATTTGGTCTGCTAGTTTTCGCTTCAAAGGGCTTGCAAGAACACACAGCAGTGTTCTTTAGAGTATTCAAGACTCCCAACAAATACGTGGTGCTCATGTGCAGTGACCAAAGCAGGTATGTGCCTATCCATACCAAACCTCTAATTTGTGACTCTTCTTTTATACAAGCAATGCATTTGACAGGTCTTCATTGAATCACAATAATGACTTGGCCACTTATGGAGCTTTCGTGGATATGGACCCCGTTCACGAGAAGCTGTCACTAAGAATCCTGGTAAGTTGCAACAAAAACAACCAACAATATTTACAATTACACTAATCTAACAAGCATGAGTGATCCTTATCTAATCAATGCTAGATGGTGTTAACATAAATATTGTTCCATCTCTACAAGGATAAAAAGGTAACCTAATTTAATTAGCATATAATTTATCACATCTTAAGTCTTAACCATTGATTTAATGCATTATATGTTTTATAAAAATCAAAATTTCAATTCTATAACAAAGGTTCCATACTTCCATTTGTATATTTTAACTAGTCTAAGAATCATCGGGAGATAATTTTATAAAATATTTATTGTTATTATTATTATTTACTACTACTATTACTGCTACCACTATGATCATTACTATTATTCATATTTATTCTTTTACTATCATCATCATTATTATTGTTTTTCAACATTAAGAAACTTAGGATCTCCTAGGAAATTTCTTTTGGTGTACAAGATAAGAAAAAGAAAAGCACTACAGCCTAACAAAAGCAAGTTTTCTTTTCCTTCATACTAAATGTAGTTAAAAGGGTAAAAAATAAATATTACCTTCTTTAGGGATATAGGATGAATGTTACACTTTCAAAGAATTCATCAAACTTTTCTGCCTAAAATAAAAATAAAATATTACAATCACAACTAAATAAATTATTAATAATCTTTTAAAAAGGTTAAATTGTCATCGATTTCTTTAAAAACTACCTGTATCTTTTTTTAAGGTTTAGTTAATGAAATGTTAATATTGTATTTAACTGTCGGGTGATGAGGTTTTCAGTAAAGCATTTTGAGATGTTTGAAATTACTCGAAGGTTACCAGATGCAGCAGTGCCATTCGGTTAATGTTGTAAACCAAGCATGCACTTTCCTAAAGTAGTACTAGAGTTTCCTTAATTTAAAAGATGTCCAACCTTCATTAGCTTCAAAGCTACTATTATTCAAGATCATGATTACACATTTCCACATCGACATGGAGATTGCTTTTTCTTTCTTTGACGCATTTTTTCATCATTTGTTTCTATCCTAATGCATACATCACTATCCCTTTCACAGATTGACCATTCTGTAGTGGAGAGTTTTGGTGGAGAAGGAAGGGCTTGCATCACAGCGAGAGTTTACCCCACATTGGCAGTCAATGATGATGCACACCTGTATGCTTTCAATAATGGAAGTGCCAATGTCATTATCACAAGATTTAGTGCTTGGAGCATGAAGAAAGCAAAAATCAATTGAAAGAGTAATGCTACTTGTACATATTGAAAAAATTCATATAACTGTAAACTTGCACAGTTTGTAAAATCTGAATTTAGCCAGACTTAGTTAAGCTCTTTTTGGGTATATTCAGATTTTCTTAACTGTGTTAGTCTACATTAGTGAGTTTAAACAATGTACAAGTTACAATACTCTAATTGAAATTAACTCATTTAGAGTTTCTATGAGTGTCTGTTATTAGAAATCCAGTTGGGTTATTGTATTAGTATTTCCTATTTGAAGGATATGAAATAATAATAAGAATATATAGAGTCTAAAAGTCTCTAATATCTAATATAAATAGGAATTTTATATTTATGTCTTTGCAAGGTGTGTATGAGAGAGCCTTCATAGTTCGTATGTACTAAGTTATTTGTAAAAATAGGGTTTATAAAATTTTAGTCTCCCAATTTCGTAGAAAGAATACTGCTGCTGGACGACTTTTTTTTTCATCTTTTAGATTCACTAGGGAATCAAAAGTGTATGACTTGATAATAATGAGCATAGAAGTACGTCGCTGTACATGGCCAGAAGCCCTACTATAGTTCTGCCTTCTCTATAATAATTTTTAATACTACATTTTTATCATCTATCATTTATTTCATAAGTGTTACGAAGATATTGTAGGGTGTCTCTAAAAATCACCCAGAGATAGATTTAATTTTGGCGCACGAAAGCTGACACGAAAGCTGACCCGAAGATCGTTAAAAAAAAAAATATTTGCATTCAGTTGATATAAGAAAGTGATATGATGTTCAACAAAAAAAATTATAAAAAATACGTTGTTTCCCTGCATAACCTTTTTCCCTTCAATGCTATCCAATCTACGCTCTACAGAAGATGATTTTATACCATTTAAATTAAACTGAGCTGTCTTTAAATGCATATTGGGTGCAATTAAAATAAGGACTATTCTACATCTTGTAGGTATATTATGTCCTTCTAGAAATAAGGGATATGTAGGTAGCTTGAAGATCTTGTATAGCCATAATACATGTTATTTCTCCTACAATTAATTTCTTTGTTTTGCCATATACTTTTATAAGGTTCTATTTCGGAAATAGAAGAGGAAAAGAAAATNCTTTTATAAGGTTCTATTTCGGAAATAGAGGAGGAAAAGAAAATTATAATAAATTTAAACATGATACATGTATTCTTATAATATCTCATTATTCTCAAAATGTCATTATATCTCAAGGGGAGATTCCAAAAATTAAGCACTAGACATTACTTAATTTGGGGATGTTTAATGTTTAAATTTTATTAAAATGGGTGGGTTAGATAATAGGAGCTACCCCTATAGTTGTTAAATCTAAGACCATTATGGGTTGTTGAATCGATGACCTGGACTCCTTTTCATTCTAGTTCATTATTTGTAAGTGTCTGGCTTTCACAAGGGTTGCAAGGAATGAACTCTTATAGTGCATGATAAAAAAAAGGGGGAATTCTTTTTTTTATTAACTCTTTTGTTCTAAATTTTTATTTTAATGGAAATTTCACTTTTACCATTAGCTCTTCCAATGTGTTTGTGTCTCAATTTTCAAGCAAAGGGCTTTTGGTTTTGTTTAAAGCTGTGGTCTCTCGTTGCAGTGAAAGTTTATGACTGAAGAAGGAAAAGAAGAAATATAAATAAGAAGAGAGTGGTAGAGGGGTGTTTTAAAGCCGTAAGTCTTGCCATGTCAACACTCAGTACTAAGTTAAGACTAAATATTTTTCCAGAAAAACAAAAAATAGAGGGAAGACTAACCAATTGAAGTGTAATAGTGATGAAATATGATGCGACATTAGTAAAAATAGCTGTGCTCTATTAATAAAAATTGCTATGAAAATAGCCACCGCCTAAATATAATAATTGACAAAGATTAGAATGGATAACAATGATAATACATAAAATGAGGCTTAAGTACATAACTGGGAGAAATATGACATTTCAGCTTAGTACTACCTAGGTAAAATTTTCATAAAAAAAAAGAAAATAAAAAAAATCAACCAGGCAGAATAGATAAAAAAAAGAAAAAGTAAATTGAGTGATAGAAAAAAATAATATTGAGGACAAATTACTCTAATACTATTGGATAGGGTGCTAGTAGTATGCTTGAGATTCCAATAAAGGACAGACAAAGACTTATTTAGAGGATTACCTCTAAGGCCTAATTAGGCCCGAAAGAAAGTTACCAAGTTCTAAGAATTTACTCGAGGAGGGTTGCCCACCAAGCATGACTTTTGGTTGAAAGGGAGATTTGAACTTTGCACATGGGTGATGTAGATCCATAATCTGGATCTCTTCAACCAAATGAACCAACTAACATTGACAAAAAAATATTTATTGAAATGAGGGCTGTTCAAAACCCAAACCAAACCGATGGAATGGTTTGGTTTAAATTTTTATATGGATTAAATTGGGTTGGAATTTTTTAGTAAATATTGAGTTAGGTTGGGTTTGGGTTAGTAAAAATAGTAAACCAATCTAACTCAACCTAACCCAGTTATTTATTATTATTTTTAAATAAATATATTATATAATATATGAAATGTATATATTAGTATCACCATAAAATTAGAATTTGAAACATCAATCCATTTTTAATTGTGACTCTTTGAAACTAAAATCTTAATAAATTTTTCCTGTAAAATTCCTAGATATTCTCTAGGCTCTAGAAAAAATATGGTACCTCTCTCTTAGTTCTCTCTCATTCTATCATTCCTCATGTCTACGTTTCTTTCTCTTCTTCAACTCTTCTATAAATACTGTTTTCAATCCTTCTTCAATTGTCTTCAATATTATTGTAGTTGAGATTTTTATTATCATATGTTTTCTTATTTCTTTTAGAAGTATAAACTTTTTTTTTTTTATTATTTAAATATTTGTAACGTTCTTATTTTGAGAAATTTTACATAACTTAATTTGGCTTGAATCGAGAAACCAATCCAACCCAAACTGATTTTCATGGTTTGGTTTGGTCAAGTCATAAGTCTTGTGGTTTAGGTTATAGAGTGTAAAAAAAATTCTTAAATTAGATTTGGGTTGAGTCTAAACTCAAAGCAATCCAGCCCATGAACACCACTAATTGAAATGAATATTTTTTTCAGTATTTTTTTTTGGTCCGGATGGTATAGAAAGAAAGGGGAGAGAAGGTAGCACATCAAGAATATATGGAAAACCGGGAAAAAGGGGACTCCATAGTCAACAGAAAATGCTTAAGTGGACATTTCAAGAAACTGAGACATTTTATTCTTTTCAAGAACACAACACTTAGATTTGTGTTTTTGTAGTGGGCAATTTTTAGATACTATCATTTAATCTTTCGGAAAAGCTTTTGATACTAAGAAAGAATCTAATTCATTAATTATGTATTAATCTACATTGAGATATATCAAATGATGCCATTTATTATATTAAGAAAATTATTTTGGAAAAAGTGGTGTGTAGTCATCTCAAACCTTATTTATTATATGAATTAATATATGCAAAATTATTTTTTTAAGTGCAAAATGCAGTTTATTACGAAGTTTTGATGATACTTTAGAAACTACTAAGCATGTTGCTATAAAGTTTTGGCTATGCTGAAGATAGTTAATTTAGTTCATCGATCGCGGTGATGAAAAATCAGTGACATTGCAATTTACAAGAATTTTTCTTTCTTTTTTCCTCCTTTTCGTTTATTTTTACAATAATGCGTATTTTATATGCATGCCCTTGAAGAGCGAACAGTGTATTCTTACATGCATCTATGTATGTGAATTTATCATTTTCCCTATCAAACGCAGATTCTGATACAGTATTTTGTTGTGAATCATCATGTATTCAAGATTCAGAATTTATCATTTTCCAATAATATATATATATATAGAAAGGAGATATCAAACATTGAACTCTCCCTAATACATAGTTGGTAAGTTTTCAATTCTATGGATCACTCTTCACATCCTCAGCGTATCTGATCATGATTATCCTTCAGTCCTTTCCTTTTCAATTAAAATGTTGATCACTCTTTAAATCCTCAGCGTATCTGATCATGATTGTCCTTCAGTCCTTTCCTTTTCAATTACAATGTTAAAATGAGCCAATATTTCTCTGAGCTGTATATATACAACGCATATTCTGCTTGTTCCTCTTACTTACTGCCTGCAAATTACAACCTAATCCCTTATTCTCAAACTTTAGTTAGCCTCCATAGATTTTGCACCATATATCCTCCCCATCGTCTGAATCAGAATCCTCGTTCTTTGACATGAATCAAAACCAAGTTCAATGCAAATATTGCAACAAAGGGTTCAATTCTCGCCGGGGACTCAGTAACCATATGAGAGGTAAGAAGCATAGAGACCTGAAGTCTGGATCCGATTCTGGAAGAAAATGGGTATGTCACTCTTGTGGGAAATCTTACATGACCAAGAGAAGTTTGGATCGCCACAAGAGGCAGAAGAAACACAAGGATGACTCGGACATATCTAACCAATGCAGGATTTGTCTGAAGACTTTTAAGTCTTTTCAGGCTCTTAATGGTCACCAATTGGTTCACAAGAATAGTCTGCTGAAGTCACCAGCTGTTGCTACTGCACCAAACGTGGCTAATCCATGACAGTCAGAAATAATTGATCGCTGGGTGAAAATTGTGTTTGGGGTGACAAAGACAGAGGAAAAGATTATATTTGATTGATTTGCTAATGAAAATTTCTGTGACTTATCTTGTGAACATAGTCAATGTATCAGTCCTGAGTCTACAAGTTCCTGTAAGCCTCATTTGCTTAATGAATTTTTATTTTGTGTTAATTTTTTCAGTAAGTAGAATTGGTATGAGAAAGAAATTTTAGATGTAAAGATTTATAGTCTAGCAAATACCAACTTGCAAGTTTGTGGTAGATCTCTGTTCAAGTAAAAAGATATATAATTTTAATTTGTGAAGAGCTGTTTTAAATAGAGATAAATTTTGCTTCAAAAGGGACTTTGTCTGGTTATAAAGATTTAGTTATAATCCAATATGAAAAAATCTTGTATATTTTATAAAAGTAATACTTTCATAGATACAAATATGTACAAGATCCACGAATAAAATGTGAGACCATGTGAGTCATACATTTTTTTGTATCTATGAAAATATTACTCTCAGAATATACAAAAATTGAAAAAACATAGCTTAAATCATTGAGATGAGAGAGATTGGAGAGCCTTCTAAAACAAAAAAAGATAGAGCTCGAGGTAGTCAGCAATGACGGATGCAAATGGGAGGTCAGCAGGGGCACTGCGCCTCTCATGTTCCAATTTTATTTTTAATTTTTTATAAAATTTCTTAGAGAAATCAGAAATGTTTAATATTTTTATGTTTTTGTAATTTAGCTCCCTATTTTTATAATTTGACTCTCCCGTTAGGTTATTTTTGGATCTGTGGGAGGTGACTGTTGCAGCATGCTCAAGAGGTTGAAACATAGGGTTGTGTGGACTCCACCACCTCAGGTATGATGTTTTTCGGGCAGCCCCGATGATACGGAAAGACTCAATTTTGAATATGAAATTTGCTGCTAGAAAAGGGAAGACTCATGGCAAGAGTGTTAGCTCAGCTTCTTGCTGAAGTATAAAACTGTTCGACACTTTGACTTGTGTTTTTTCATCTTTTACAAGTGACCTCTCATCATTTGAGGAGAATCCAATCCCAAACAATACAAAATTCAAAATTCATATTTATATCATTATATAAAAACTTTTAAACTCACTAATTTATTTATTCTTTAAAAAATTCAAACTCTTAAGACAATTTAAAATTACACATTTAAACTTTAAATACCAATGCTCACCGAAATTCTTAAAGGGTTCTAGAAAATTCAATTAATTAATATATATTTCCAATACTTCTCTTAATTTAAAATTTTCTTTGTCATTTTTCATTCTCGCAATTGATATATAACTCTCCATCTTTTTTATTGTTGCTTGAATCATCTTTTAACTCTTCATCTTCTATTCAATTTTTCTTCCAAACCATCGATCATGTCTTCATAAAAATAGCTACTGCCTGTTGTGAATGGCACTCCACCTTCCTTCTAGCAATCTTTTGATATGAAAACTAATTCAGCACCTCAACTTTCATAATATTAATTAAAAATGCTGACATGGCTTAAATAAATCCACAAAAGCTTTAAATTTTTACTTTTTTTTTGATAATTTAATGAAATTAACGAAAGTTCTTATTTAATTTAGTAATTCAATTATATATCTGATTATATAAAGTTCCTTATTTTGAGTTTATAATAAAGTAAAAATTATGCTTTGAAAAGTCTGCTTCTCATAAAATTTTAATATATAGTTTCAGAAAATATGATTGATTTTTTTTTTTTTCAATTCTAATTGAAAGAATCAATTTCAAAAGTTAATGTTTAAATTGGATAGGCTATCAAAAATTAAAATGTGACCATATAATCATTGAGGTAATATATTCTCTCATCAAGTACATGAAAACTATTTAGCCATTTTGTTTTTCCTAAAAACTATATAATCTATATTAGTATTTATTTATGTGATCCATGACATGTAAAATTTGTTTGCTAGCACACATTATTTGAGGTCCTTCAACTATAGTCTTTTCCTATTTTGTTCTACACTTGAACTTCTCTTTTCCTAAACACGCAGAAACTCATAACCGCCCTTTCAAAGAGACCTAAGTTGAGTTAAACTCTTCTTCCTAACTGTATGTATAAACTCCCTTCACATATTCTCTAGGTTTAAAACGTCCACCCAATTGACTTCTACGCAAGCAAAAGAATTTCCTTGTCTCTCCAAACTACTGGGAATCTCTCTATTACTTGTGAAAACATGGCTTGTTCCATGGCTTCTTCTTCAAGAACCCAGATCAAAGACTCGAACGGAGCCTCTTTCTGCGGACCAGTGCAGCCTTACTCGATGTCTCGTTCAACTTTTTCACCGTCACCTCGAACATCTCCTTTCTTGCCTAGCTCCTCCTCACCCTGCAGGTCTCCGGTGTCTTCGTCCTCGTCTGAAAGATTCTCAAAAGCGAGGAAGAACTGCATGTGTTGTCCTTCAAGCCACCCAGGTGCGTGCAGGTACTCAAAGAACAGAGGTCTTCAGCATCAGAAAACGACGTCGTTACCTAATACTAGTAGTAGTGCTAATTTTCGGAAATTGGCGATAAAGAACTCTCTTATAAAGATGGGAGGGATGGCGGCTGAGGTAGCAAAAAAGACTTTGATTATTTTGAGACCCTCACCCGTTGATCAGCCACGTCTAGCAGTGTTTAAACACAGGCCCAGCCGATTATCTGTCATGTCACAAGCTAAAGAGTGCTCTTGAATGTTCTTTTAATCATTCTTTAGTGGAATTCGTTTTTTCTTTTGTTACTTTTTTATTTTATTTTTCTGAATTATTAACACTCATACTCAAGTTTAATATTCGTTTGGGGACTTGAAGTTTCTTTGCAGTACAGAGTAGCATTTAAAAGAACAGTTATTTGTAAATGTCTTGAGTGAGATCGTTGTAATTTGACTTTACGGTTCAATAAGAGTAATTTTAATTTTAAAGATACAAAAGCTAAATTTAAATTTAACATTAAATGTTACAGTTACCAATATTATTGAGAAGATAGAAGACAGGAATTAATTTATTTTTTTCTTTTTGAGAGGTTACTGTTCTTTTTCAGCATATATCAAAAGATGGAATCGAACATGTTCCTGCTTAAAGAATAAAGATTGTTGTGCCCATTTATCCCTAATGCTTCTCCACTGGTGCTTCGTAATGCCCCTCATGGGAATTGGTTCCAGTAGTGATCCGCTTCCATTTTAAGCTAACCAAGAATATATGGAGTTGGCCCTCTATGAAGAGATATCTGTATAAATACCTCTTCCCGGTGACAAGTAGCAAACTCACAGCACTTACTAATCAAGGGTAGTAGTAGTACTACTTTTCTGAATATATCAATTAATGGGCAACACAAACTCTTTGGCCGCATCAGTATCCGACTTTTTGGGCGTGAAGATGAGAGCCAATTGCTTTGTGAAGGTGGAGGTTTTCAAATGGTCTAGTAAAGAATTTCCAGAGGAGTATGCTGTGATATATACCTCAATTTTTGACGACGCAAGTAGTTGTGTTCTTCGTGTAAGTGCCAACCGTGACAAAGCACGATTCACACTTTACGACGGCTTGTGTGTCAACGAAGAAGTTTTAATGGATGTGGAGGTTAACACTGTAAGAGACGACAGTGGTAATTACATGCTAGGGCCTGAAAAAGTTGACTACAAAGGGGACATCAAAGCTACGCCCAAGCATGATGGCCAAATCCTCACATATGAATGTGATGTAAGAAGAGCTCATATCTTTGTAAGTAGATATAGGATCGATAACCACTCTCATTCAAGTATGCCCCGAGAGCATCTACTTGTGAATCACTTCCTGTCTGCCTTCCGTGATCCTATGGAATCGCTTCATTTTATAGTGGATTTTACGTGCCACAGGAACAAAGGTCTTCAGGTGGAGTTAGAAGGCCCTTTACAAAGAGGAAAACTATATATAGATCGAAAAGTAGAAGGTAATCCCGCAGATTCTTCCAACAATTCAATTGTTAAGAGTAAGTACGTGTTCCCGTTAAAGGACTCCAAGAATGTTGCAGCTTCATATTTGTCAGCTACTGGCGCTATTAATAATGTGAATGCAGAGACTCACGGTAAGTATAATAATTCTATCTTCAAAAACTGTCATTTTCATGGTGGAAGCTAGCTAGCAAGGAGCTATGTCACTGGGTTTATTTCTAGTTGGGAGGTGATTTTATTACATAATAATTTTAAGTAAGATTTTCTGTTACTTGAATTATAAGTACTATACATGTAAACTACTAAGGGTGATTTAGTATTAAAGAATCTTATTCATTTGTAGTAGGGTTAGAGTTTGGAACATCTGTGCTATTACGTAACAAAAAAAAANGCTATTACGTAAAAAAAAAAAAAAAAATACTAAATATATGTAATTTCTTGGCATATATTTTTAGTATATGATTTTGTCCATCTTCTTTTCCTGGTTTGTTTTCAACTAGTTCAATTTGGTGTATCCTTGAGCTCAGTATTCTTTAGCAAACTCCTCACTATGCATATTAATTTGAGCTAAAGTGGAGTTTGGTGGCAGAGGAATTGGTCGTCTACCAGTTTGAACCACTTTCTACAAATTAATTTCTCAGGTATGCTTCCACCTTCATTGCCCAGATTGGGTAGTTTTCACCAATGAAGGATGGAGGAGAGGGAGCAGAGTAACTGCTTGGATAAAAGCTCATTGCACTTAAAGATCATTAAAGCTCTTAAACCATGTTAGAATATCAAAGGAGGCTGAAGGAAGAAGGGAGGAAGAGATGAAGAGAAGAATATGTTCTAAAGAAAAAGGGTTCACTAACTTTACTTGATTTTTCTGCAATATATACAAGATACACATGAGTACATGGCCATTCTGGTCCATACGAAACATAACCATTTCAGACTTATCTAAACATAACCCAAAATCCCATGAGTAACTAGTGTCCCTGTTTGCACTCTAAGTTTTTTGTACAAATTACAATACATGGGGTCTTGACTCTTGGGATCTATGAAAAGAAACGCTTCTATGCACCTTGGAATAATAAGCTGGGCCCTAAAGAAAAGAGGGAAAGGAATATATCTTAGTCACGAGTCAACATTTTGTGGAATCTCTTTGGAACATTGACAACTTTTTAGTAGTTGAAAATTTCTGCTCCGAATTTAACAATCCATGATAATGACTAGTGTTCTCCATTGTATTCAAGATAGTTTCATTCATTAAAATATATACAGGCTGCTGCACCTTTCACCTAATATTCCTGAGCTCCATCCATGATAATGGGATGTTTTAGGTTATGTTTGGGAGTTTGAAGTGAATAGAAAAAAAAGGAGAGGATAGGAAAGAGAGGGAAAGGAATGGAAATAACATGGAGGGGTTTTTTCTCTTATTTGTTTGGATGATTAAAATGAGCAAAAAGATAAAAAAAGGAAAAGAAAAGTCCTATTGTAAAATATTTTTACTAGTTTGCCATTTATTATTAAAATAAACATATTTAATATAAAATTAAATAATATAATAACTTATTTCTTAATAAAGGGGTGATGAATTTTTAAAAAAATAGAGAGGTATAATAGTCATTTTAACATATTTTTACTCCAAACCCTCCAATTTGGAGGAACACAAAAATGGACTAAAAAATGAGTGTGAGGGTTGCATCTTACCTACCAGTTTTCTATCATTTTTCAAGATAAATCTTTCAAACAAGGGAGAGGAGAGATTTATTTCTCCCATTTCTTTTCCTTTCCCCTCTAAAGTAACTCCCAAACAAACCCTTAAGATGCAATGAAACACATTCAGGTAACAACCAATGGTGGCATCAAGCTAAATATCGCTTAGTTGATGGTCAAGTATTATCTGGAAAATTGGGCAAAAGTTTCAATGTTACCCTTTGCCCTCGGAGTCAGTAATCCAACTTAAAGAATTTTGAGAACTTCAAGCCTTGAAGAGCTTTGATCGGAAGCAATTCATAATATGTAAATTAACTGATCTCTCAAGTGCATTAAAATTCTGAAATTTTGTAAGATCATAATTCGGCTGAATGAGGAAACTCAGCATGTTAATAGAGAATGAATCCGTATAAAAATATCCAACTTCCACTTAACTACTCCATACAAATATCAATCTTCTGATAAGTATATATGCAAACTGAATTTATTTAAATGTCACCATTCGTTTCTTTACCTTAATCCCTATATTTCCTGACTATAATTTTTTTTTTATTATTA
>QAOA01006013.1:2222293-2247477 GCA_003255065.1 Cercis canadensis
TTAGTGTGAAATTGAAAAAAAAAAAATGTGTATATTTTCATTGTTTATTATGCTATGTGGAGAGATGGATGATAATAATTTGGCCACATAGATAGAACATTATGTAACTCAATATTTTCACTTTGGCTAAATTAAAAGAATCCATGACCATATTATTACTTAGTGGCTATACAATTTGTACCTCAGTATTGTCATTTACTAGATAATAGTATGAACTAATAGATTACTTGTGCCCATGTCTATCTTAATAGAGATGTTTCTAAGTGCTAAGTGATGATTTTCTTAAATGAAAATAACAAATAAGGCTACAAGCATGGAAATGAGGCTTGGTCACTCTTCATCTTATGTTATATATAGATCATGACTCTTTCTCCTTAACTCTTATAAATATTAATCTCATGCATTTGCATTGCATCTTAGGGGTTTATTTGTGCTGCTAGGAGTCCATAGACCTTTACTTGTCATGGTAGGATAAGGCGATTCATCTCCATATGAGGTGGCTCACTTTATCCGACCTAGGTAAGGATAAATGTCATATTGAAAGTTGTAAATTGCGAAGAACGGGTGGAAAGACATAGGTCACACTAGTTGCCTCATACATTGTATATTTATTTCCTTGCCTAGTAAAGATGTATGACATAGAAATTGTACATTTAATTCTCTTTCTAGATAAAGATTTGCTAATTGCTTAATGTTTGTTATAGTTCATTTTGCATGCTTTCAATAAGGGCTTATGGGATTTGGACTAGAGTTATTGACCCATTTTTTCAAAATCTCTTTCAAAAAAATGCTTTCAAAATTGAACTATGCAAACTTTGATTCCTTATAGAGGATATGTAGGCACTCGAGGGGAAGTGAGTCAAGTCTACATTTCAAATAACTTCCCTAGTTTTACTGTCATCTCTCATATTTCAAGAAAAACTCAAAAAGCAAAAGGCTCTAAGCCTCTCTCTTACTCTTCTTGGCATTGTGCCATATCATTTTACCTACTTTTTGGCTCTAAGCCACTAAATGACCTTGTGCAATCAAGTTTTACTTTCAAACCCCTTTTTAAAAACTACGAGGGCTTTGATTCCTCCTTGACCATAAATAGACACCTAAAATTGTTGGGCAAATTCAATTTTGTAAATATTTCATTTTCTCCATTTCTTTTAAACTGTTGATAATTCTCATTTAGTTTCTAGCTCATTCCTGCATAGTCTACACAATAATGACTTTATGTCATCCATTGAATCACAAAGCTCCCTACTTTTGTGAGGAGAGGCTTCAAGCACTAAAGCTAATTTGGGACATTTCTTCCCTTTCTAAATATATAATGTTTATTTTATTCATTATTTTTCCAAATGCATGCTAGTTGTTCAGGGATAAAAGAAAAGGAAAAGTCCAATTTACCCCCTCCAACTATAAGTCATGTTTGATTTACCCCCAAAACTATAAGAAGGTGCAACAAATCCCATCAACTATCAAAATGTGTAAAAAAAACCCCTAACCTCTAGACGATCGTCCAAAAATATATGGAAAATGCCACGTGTCACACATGTAAGAGGAAAATGAAAGTTATACGTGGCATTTTTTGTCCATTTTTGGACAGTTGTCTGGAGATTGGGATTTCTTTTATACATTTGATAGTTGATGGGGCTTCCTTGCATTTTTTTATAGTTTTGAGGGTAAACCGCACATGACCATAAGTTGAAGGGGGTAAATTAAACTTTTTCTTAAAAGAAATACATTGTTGGCCATAATTATATTTGCACAATTAATTTTTAGTAATTGTTCTTCGATCGGGTGTTGTGGGATTCATAACACATTTCCCACACACAATTAGACTCCCGAACCCTCGCAAACCATTTTTTGAATTTCATAATGGGTTTTTCCAATTGTTCCCTTATTTTCTAAAATAATTGAGATTGATGATGTGGCTTCACTTAGGAAAAAAATTGATAAGTTATTAAGATGTGGCCTCACTTAATATGGCATTAGGATTAATGATATGGCTTTACTAAAAAAAAATTTGATGATGTGGCAAGTATTGTAGTATGAAAATCACTTAGGTTCTTGAAAGAATTTTTGTATCATATAAGTCCTTGAATGTTTATTTTGTTTGTCAAAATGGTCTATTGTCAAGTTACAGTTAGTAGAACTTGATAGAATTGTACACATTGACCGTTAAGCACTAATGTGAAATGTTAAATGTTGAAGTAGCAATTTTGATTGGCCATTATTAATGGAACGATGTGATTTTGGTCAAACAAAAATGGGAGAGAGAGAGAGAGAGCAGAGTGAGAGGGATAAGGTTTTAGAGAGAGAAAGATTTGAGTTTGAGAGAGGGAGGAGGGTAAGCCCAATTCCGTCCCTATAATAGTGCCGCACAATCTTATTATGGGTTGACTTGCAACAAACTCATCGGAGAACTAGCTTTTCTTCCCCCCATTATCTTACCCAATTTCACCCACCTTATACCATCGCTTGAAACAAATTAAGAAGGGAAAAGTCCAAAAAAACCCATAAACTATGCACTATGTGCGGTTTTCTCCCAAAACTTTAGAAACGTAGGAAAAACTTTCTTACACTTTTAAACTGTGCGCTTTACCCCCAAGACCTCCGTCCATTAATAGACAAAAATAAGCATGTGCCGTGCACATGATGTGATTAATCTGTGCCATAGTGTAATTTATAAGGGTATAAATGAAAATAAATTTATAAAATTGGGGTCAAAAAGTAATATTCAAAAATATTTATGACCAAATAATAATATTCAAAATTTGTCATGTTCAACCTCCAGCGAGTTTCTCTTAGCCACACTCTTCTTTCTTTCTTTCTCTCTCTCTCTCCCCCTCTCTCTGCCTCATTGCTAAACTATATATCATTGCACTCCATGTAACCATGAATTCATACACCAAATTCCAAGGCATTCAAATGGGCGCAAGCTTGAAGGAGGAGTAAGCATGTAACATCATCGGGTTGGCATTTATAGCTTACACTCTGCATAATATTAAACAAATTCAAAGCATCTCGAGTCCAGTTATTACGAATGTAGCAGGAAATCAACACATTCCAAGCCACAGTATCTCTCTGAGGCATCTCATCAAATACTTTGCATGCTTCATCACATTTCCCACATTGGGAATATATGTCCATGAGAGCTGTGAGCAAAAGGCTATATGATTGATGCCCATCTTTCAAGATACAACCATGAACCTGGACCCCTCCGAGTAAATATGGAATCTTAATACAAGACTTAATAGCAAAAGAAGACAATAATGGGTCTACGCAAATATAAAATTTAATTTTTTTTAAGGAGAAAACAAAACAAAACAAAAAAATTGCATCTCAAAGCTTCCAGATAAAAGCTTCACATGTGTAAACAAGTGGCAAAATCTTTTATTGGCATAGACTATACAAGAATCTCTCAAACAATAGAATCATATATTTCTAACGTAGTCAAAGTGTACGTACCTTCAATACATCCTCCATCGATATATGGATTTCCCCCATAATCGCAGAAACATAGATGCCCGTGCCGAGGAATACCTAATGAGCTATTACAAAAGATATTACGGCAGGAGCCCAAAATATTATATGGATCTTCGAAAGTAATCGGCATCATCCAATCAAGCACTGTAGGAACCACACCCACAGTTTCTATCTTGCGCGATGGATAATTGTACCACAAGCTTTCGTCTATAATCATCGCAGAGCCACACTGGTTATTGGTGTTTCCACTCAGAGGTTTGATTGTTACGTTATATTCTATGAGATAAGAGGCCGGCGCCATCTCGCAGCAATACTTGCCAAGGCAACGAGAAGGAGTCTCTTTAATATCTTTATCTTTTTTGTTACAGAAGGAGGCGCACCCACCAACTTCACTCTCGTTTGAGGAAAGAAGAACGATTTTATTACAACCAAAGGCAACAAATTTGTTCCACTTGTAGGAGTAAGCGAAAGTGCTTCCACTCAGATCTACGTATGCGGATTTGTCTTCATAGCTGTTATAGAATGGATTCATCACAGTAATTGTGTTGTCTTCAATATCAATTTCTGTCACCTCCAGATTTTTGGACATGAGGAAGGGTTTCTGATTATTCTGGCATTCTATTTCGAACCACTTGGTTAAGTAGCTTGAATTATAAAAGCAGGAAGTACCATAGCTTGAATTCATGTAAAAGGGATAAGAGATGACAAAAACCTCCTGGTTCGTCCTCAAGTAAAGGGTGGTTAGATTTCTCGTCTAAGGAGGTTGGAGGTTGGTAACAGTTTGGAACCGTTGCAGGGGATGTTACCATAGCAGCAGAGACAACAGGTGAAGAAGAGCCACCAAGGACCGAGGTCTCGGAGCTCGCAGTATCGTGGAGGGAGAAGGAAGAAAGTGATCATGTGCCACTTATAAACAGTACACATGCATAGCACGTGCTTCTTTCTGTCCATTGTTGGACGCCTGTTTGAGTCTTAAGGGTAAAACGCACATTTTAATAGTTGAAAGAACTTTTTCCTATGTTTTTAAAGCTTTGGGGGTAAAGCGCACACATCGCATAGTTTAGAGGGTTTTTTTTTTTGGACTTTTTCTAATTAAGAATCCCATTCTTTCTTAGAGCTAGTATCAAACAAGGCTCCACTATGATGCTTCCATTCAATTCTAGCCCAATGCCTCCTATCTTGACTAATAGCCAAACTGGCAAGGACTTGACAATTGTTCTGTTTCCATAATTTTCACAATTCTGCCTTTTTCAGATTATAACATGTGTAGTAATGCCAATAAACAACACTAGAAGCTCTAACCCTTGAACTGGGCATTATTATCATAAGTTTGATTCCCACAATATCAAATGCCCACCAATCCTTACCACAATTCATCACAATGCCCATTTTGGCATTTGATCGAATAGCTCATGTGCCTCTATCATAATGAATCCCATCCAAATCACTTATCCAATCAACCCCATAATATGGATTCCCATTAGACCTTCCATAATACCACATATACAACTCCATTCCTCATCGCTGAGAAACCTTTTCACCACCAACAATTCAAGTTCAGCATTATCCCACAAATTCTGGTTTCATGGAGGAACAAAGGAAAGAAGAACCTTGGTACTTGGGGCTGGAGTTTGAAGAATAAAGGGTGACCATGTTGGGTTTGGTTGGGTTGACATCCACAATGCCAGAGCTGCCATTTATGCCGTTTCTGTTTTTTCATTTATTTTAATCTTGGAAGATACTCTAAGCAAAGCTTGACCTCTTTTTTTTTTGGAATGAAAGCCAAACAACATCGTTACATTGATAACATCCTCTTAGAATAGCATTTAAGACTCAACAGTAGCACTTAATGGTCTATGTGTGCAATTTCGTTAAGTTCTACTAACTGGGACTTGACGGTGCATGGACCATTTTGAACGAACATTTGAGGGCTTATATGATACAACAATTCTTTTAGGGACATGAGTGATTTTCATTGCATCTTTTGAGAATCAAAATGACATTTTACTCAAATATAAAATATTGTATGGTAGTAGTGCGCATGTTCAGCCGAGTTTGGTTAAGGGCAGTTTTCAAATTCCTCAACCGAGTCCCACATGCAAACCAATTTTAACTAAACGTAGCCCGTTTTAGCTCGAAAAAAATGAAGGATGGGTTTTAAAAACCCTAGCCCGAATAAAACCAGGCAATTTTGGCCTGCTACCCATTCGTGTGTTAGGGTCGAGTTAGCTAGCTTTTTTTTTTTTTTTTNAGACGATGTCATTTGGCCTAATTCCCTAATTTTCCTTCTAAATTCAAAATCTTATATTCTATTGTTTAAGAGTTTAGGTTTAAATTTTATTAAGAGTAAGTGAAATGAAATTATGAAATAACTCAATTACTGTGAGAATTGAGAACTTTAATTATTATGTGGTTGGTACTTTAATTATTGTACTATTATTTGCCTATTTAGATTTTAGATTTGTTTATCAACAATAGTATGTGTTTCTTTAAGACTTTAAGTGTAATTGTTAATGAGTTATGCATTATTATTTACCTATTTTTGTTTAATTAAGATTTAATAATTAGGTTTATTAAAAATTTAGCCTAAATAGTTAAAATCATTAAGGAAAAAGACAAAAATCTTGTTAGTTTTTAGCCTCATTTCAATAATACAATTAAAAATAAATAAGTGACTTGTGGGTTGACCCATTTAGCTAAAAATGCTAGCCTGGGAAAAGTTTGGCCCGGCCCAAATAAAGTCGGGCCAAAACGGGCCATTTTGACAAAGTATCATCCGTTGCAATCCGCATAAACGGAACTTCCAGATTAGTGTTTTTGACAACAGTTTGGTCGGTGTTTCGCTCACCCCTTCAGTTTTAGCCTCTAATTTTTAGACAAAATTGTCCTCCACAAAACTTGCAAAAGTTGTTCTTCGCATAAACTTAGCCCGCGAGAAATTAAATTTCAAATTTATTGATGAATACAATACAAAGTAACTCAGTGGAGGCAAACTCCATCTCCACCAACAGTTAAGTAATTGAGTTTCAGATTGCTATCCAGATTGCAAGGCAGAAGCCACCCTGTGTTGGAATTGTGCGATACGCTTCGCGATTCTCTCGTGGAAACAGAGCCTCAATGGCTCCANAAACAGAGCTTCAATGGCTCCAATTCCATCGCATATCTCAAACTCTGGTACCTATCTTCTTCCATCTTTCTGCTCCTTCAATCAATCCTTATTGTTTTCTGCTTGATTTCTTAGCAAAACCAGAAAGATCCACAAAATGTTGATTCAGAAAGTGTTGCTGTTTTGTTGTTTTATTCTTAGTTCAACTTGAATTTTTCTTAATATTCTTAATTTGTATGGTTTTATATGTTTACTTGGATATATTAATCTTTTTTCTTTTTCTGGTATCTGTTGCCAAATAAAGTTTATGATTCTGTTTGGTTCAAGGGAAAATAAGTTGTGGAAGAGAGGACAGAGACTAATTTTGATTTTGCATGCGTCCTGTTTGTTCGAATTACAAGTCATATTTTCTTTACCTTAAGAGAGAGAGAGATTCGTGCTCTTCTTGTTCCTTTGAACATTTGGTTTTTAATTAGGGGATAATAAAGGAGAAAAGAAAAAAAATAAAATTCAAAGGACCAGTTAAATACTGAAGGGAGATGCTTGTCCTGCATCATTAGGAGAGACAAAAAAAGTGAANCTTCAATCAATCCTTATTGTTTTCTGCTTGATTTCTTAGCAAAACCAGAAAGATCCACAAAATGTTGATTCAGAAAGTGTTGCTGTTTTGTTGTTTTATTCTTAGTTCAACTTGAATTTTTCTTAATATTCTTAATTTGTATGGTTTTATATGTTTACTTGGATATATTAATCTTTTTTCTTTTTCTGGTATCTGTTGCCAAATAAAGTTTATGATTCTGTTTGGTTCAAGGGAAAATAAGTTGTGGAAGAGAGAACAGAGACTAATTTTGATTTTGCATGCGTCCTGTTTGTTCGAATTACAAGTCATATTTTCTTTACCTTAAGAGAGAGAGAGATTCGTGCTCTTCTTGTTCCTTTGAACATTTGCTTTTTAATTAGGGGATAATAAAGGAGAAAAGAAAAAAAATAAAATTCAAAGGACCAGTTAATTACTGAAGGGAGATGCTTGTCCTGCATCAGTAGGAGAGACAAAAAAAGTGAATTTGGAATTTTGGTATAGCGAGATTTAGTTCTTTTAATCCCATGTTTAATTTTTTTCTAATGACATTCTTGCTTGCAAAGATTTAATTGGTAGAAGTTTTAAAACATTTAATCAATAATGCTTTGCATTTGAACTACTCACTTGTTTATTGGCTTTTGCTGTTATATAGTTCAATAGTCTGTTGACCTTGGTCATTTTCTTTGCGTGAAAGTGTTGTAGTTCTAGTTGACATTGTCGTTTTTGATAATAGAAGTTGATGTTGGTTTTGGTTGGCTTCATCTTTGGATGCTGATTTAAGTGAAACAGTTTTAATTTTTTGTAGGTCATAAATTACTCACTGGGGCAAAAATTTCATTATATAGCTCTATTATATGTAGTTTTTTCCTTTTCCTTTGTATTTTGCATTTACATAATGCCTGCTGTAAAATTCAATATTGTTGACCTAATCTAATATCTAAGGAAAGAAATTTAATAGACCTTTTACCGTCCAATGCACCTCCATATGATGTAATATAAATCTAGCTATCCCTTTTGTTTACCCCTTTTCTCCACTATTGGTGTCTGAGAGTGCCATATACATGGAGCTTCATGTTGATGGATTACTATAGATAGGCATATTAAAATGCCTCTCTTCATTTTGCTCTTAAAGGATCAACCCCATAGGTTTGTGATTTAGATCCTGTACGCTGCAAATGATAGCTTGATGCTAAAATTTGTTGCATTTTTAGATATTTAGCCACTACAAAACGCTTCAGGCATTGATTTAAGCATTTCTGACTTGTCTCTATTTTTAAACTTGTTTGGGCTAAGGCCAACATTACATATGATTGTAGGTAGAAACGGAGTCTGTCTGATGAGAAATACATGGAAAGAGGAACAGCACCCATCTCTCATCAATTTTATCTCCACTTTCCTCAGTGGAAATTCTTTTCGCCTTAATTGCGTCCCAATTGCCCCGGTAATTGCCAGTTCTTTTGCTATGTTTTCCCCCTTTTCCTAAATTCTGGTTCATTACTGAAATTTGAGGCACTTCCTTGTAGGACTTTATTTTCAATTGTGGGGGTTTGTCTGTAGCCTTCATTTTCGTGACGTACTGGGATCGCAACAACGTGTCTTCTATCTTCAACAGGTAATGTGGCTGTTGTTTTTGGAACTGTTGCCTGGCGTTTCTTGAGTAGTTCTGCTGAGTAGAGTTCATAAATTTTTGTTTGATCCAATTCTTTTGTGCAGAGTTCAGAAGCTAAGGATGCAATTTGCACGTTTTTATGTTGTCATCACCCTCCCAGCAAGGGAGCAAGTTGATTTATTTTTTCAATCATATTTCAAGTGAGTTTTGTTACTTTGTGTTCTAATTGATTATAATTTGCTGTGACTCTAATTGTAAAAGAATAAGGATCGTGGATATGTGAAGATTTGGGATGGTGATGGGCAAGCCAACATTTGTGCCAGTTCGGGACTCAGAGATGGGCTTTGAAAAGATGGTAAAAATAGCTTATTCTTCTGGAGGTAGGAGCTCAATCTCGAATCTAATTTTAATATGTCATACCAACTCATGTTTCTTAATCTCATACTAATGGCAGTTTGCAAGCAGCAGAAAATTGGAGAAAGATTAAATGCTGAGGTCAGTTGACTGATTTCTGTATTGATGCAATGTAAGTTCTTAAAAATGAAACTAACATATCGGTATATGGCTTTTGTCTTATTCATGAAGAGGAAGGAATCAGTGCAAGCAATGGACTTGTACCTTAAAATGGTTACACTCATCCCAGGCATTGACAATCATGATGCTAATGCGGTAAATTACTCAATTATTAAACTAATATTCAATTTCGTTTTACGAATTTTACATGCATTCATCCAACTTTGCTGAAGTTCAGATTCTTGATAAGATATTAACATATTTTAAACTTGTTTAGGAAGGTATAACTACCATAGTTTGTGCATTCTTTTTGTATGTTCACAGAGAAGTATACATAACGAGACAAAATTGTCATGTTATATTAAGCTTGTGCTAAGTCTTCCTGTTTATTGGGATCATATCAGAAATTATAATTTTATCACTTGTCAAATCATGGTAAGCAACAGTGAGGAAAACAAAAGTACTCAATGTTTTCTTTTGTGGTCACTCAATTCAGCTCAATCAAGCTGTTGGTTCTGTCCAAGCAATCGCCAAAGCATCCAAAGAGCAAATTCTGGAGAACACTGATCTCTCAATTGACAAGGCAGAGATGGTTTCCAGGGTTTTCAGGGAGCCAAAGTTTTACCTAAGTCCCAAAATCAATAACAGTGGATTTCAAGTTTGATTTTCTTTTCCCCCCATAAAATATTTGATTCTTAGCTGTTTTACATTGAGTCTATTTTGTTCTTTGTTAATTTCTTTTTCTAGTTAAAGTCTTGTACAAAATAGTGGCAGCAGTTGTAACACAGACCCAGCCAAAGGTCAAGAATGCATCTGGTTGAATGATTGACATCATCCTTTTCTCTGCATTGTAGTGATACAGCAGTTTCATTAGATCTTGATTTGAATTTTAAATTGATGGTTAGATAGAGACTTGAATGAACGAATGTCGAAAGAATGGGGAATTAGTAAAACACCCAACGATAACAATTGGGTGACTATTTGTATCTATAGAAAATGTAAAATGCTAAACCTAAGCATCATTGATATCCTTTGTTGGACTTAGACCCTTATTACTCTTTTTCTTTTTAAAGAAAAAAAATTTCCCATTTTGCATTAACCATTTTGTCCTCTTTTAAAAGCCCACTATAACCATGTTATGCATGTAATCAATGAAATTTTTTCTTTTTTGAATATATTATGATTCCCTGTATACCAATATTACATGAGAAGTACCCTATATCTCCTATGTATATAGTAATGATTAATTTGCACACAATTTTTATGCATAATCAATTTCTCTACGTTTTTTTATGCCATATNGATTAATTTGCACACAATTTTTATGCATAATCAATTTCTCTACGTCTTTTTATGCCATATGATAACTGATTCATCCTAGCTTCATAAACGCATTCATGCAACAGTGTTGGCTTTACTGGTGTGAAAATCTGGTTTGCATTGATAGGTTCATGTTAATGGAACGAGAGATATATTTTTCAAGGTGAGGGCTATGCTAACCCCTTTTTAGAGCAGGGTAGGGCTACTCTCCTATCAGTTGGGTGGAATTTAATGAGACTTATAGTGTGATTTTGGTGTTATTGTGAAGATTTTAAAAAATTGAGTCACTCAGTATGTGTTAAAATACATATTTTTTTCTAAAATGTAAGAACGACATGATATAAAAAAACGTGTAAAAAAAAAACTTAAAAAAGTTATTTCTTGGTATGTTTTTTTTATATCGTGTCATTATTGTATTTTATAAAAAAATTGTGTGTTTTGACATATACTGAGTAATTCAATTTTTTGAGATCTTTACAATAATACTAAAATTACTAGGTGGGTTCCACTTGAACCCATCCAACTGAGCGGAGAGTAGTGTCCTCTCTAAGAGGGAGATAACATAGTACCACCATTTTTCAACCAAATATACTTTGTGGTGAATATGTTGTCTTCAAAATTTAATCAAATTTAAGAAGTATCCAATCTATCTTAGAGATATGCATCAGCTCCAAATTTTAAATTCAACAATGAATGACAATTGTCTTGCGTCACATCTCATTGCAAGTTAGTTGAAGGAATTGCACTTTAAAAGTGGACACGAATTTCCTTCAGTAAGAAACCAATTGATAATGTAATTTTTCTGACATTTGAGTCTATAGAAACAATTGATTGTGCTGTAGACTCAGTTTTAACTAGCTCACCACATTTCCCTTTCACACAAAATCTTGCATAACGTATTAAGATGCCTTTCTATGAGATGCCACCCATGTCAAAAACTATATTGATCTTACTCCGAGAAGTGAAACTTGGAAACACATCATCATTGACAACTTTTATGTGTTTCCTAAGCTACATTCTTTTTAAGAAGGGGGTGTAGCACTACCCACCCCTATGATTGAGTAGTTTTTGGTGGAACTCAAAAACCGAATTGTGTCATTGCAAAAATTTTTTAAAAAAATTGAGTATTGAGTGGGTCTCATCTGAACTCACCTGATTAGGTGGGAAGGTAGTGCTACCCCAAAAAGTGTCAAATATAACTTATCAAATACCCAATTTTCAATGCATAGTTGTCATAAAAGTATTCTGAATTATTACAGTTCCAACATACAACAGCTTCATATGCTCATCTATAATTGCTATTCAGAGGAAAGCAAAGGGAATGGGATGACAACATTTTCAGGCACAACAGTCAACAGAGAGGTTTGAGAGACTGTCTTTAAAGCAGTCAACAGTGAAGATTCTGAAAAGATAGAGCAGGCAAAAAAGGAAAAAAAAACCGAATCTATATGAGATTAAGGAGTATGTGTATGAATGTATATTGAAAAACTTACCAATTAGAGATAAATTATTGCTTATATGTCACCGACAACTAAATGGAAATTGAATTTCTTCTAATATTATAACAACTAGTATTATTCCCGCGCCAATGCGCGGGCCGTCGGGTAGCGAGGCACGGGCCCTAGGCAATAGGATAGAATTTAAATAATCATAAAAGCATAAATTATATAAATCTATGTGATATAATATATCAATTATAGATTTCATAAATTATATAAATCTATGTTTATTCTATTCTCTATTTCTTCTAATATTATAACAATGGTTTTATTCATTCCAGTTCTATTATTAGGATCAGTGGAGTCTCTAGGAACATTGACAGAAGATTTGACTTCTATTATAAGTGATTGATTAATATATTTTTGGGAGGAAATTTCAGGTAATTGATAGGAGGAGAAATTTTATTATTATAAAAGAAAATAGAGAATAGAATAAACAGGAGGGTTCCTTCTACATGAAAACAGAATAGAAAACATAATATTACAAGAGCTCTCTAATCTCATTGAATATTGTTGTTCTCAAGCCTACAAAAATAGAAATAAAATATAAATAATAATAAAATGTTAGGGAAAAAATAGAGATGTGGTACCAGGATGAGACATTGGTATTTTGCTTTCTTTAAGATAATTCACGCCTTCTACATGTGATTCTTTGTATATCTACCAAGTACAATGGGTTCTAAACGTATTAGTCTCTAGGATACAACAACCCAGTACCGTTTATCCTTCAATATTTTGCACAAATAGGACGAATGAATTCTCTCTAACACCCTTCTCTACCAAGGGTTTACTCACATATAAGACAACACTTAAGCAATGAACACACACAAGATAATTGAATTGCTTAATTATTCTATTTTGTATCTAGATGCACCAAGTGTTTACTCACATATAAGACAACACTTAAGTAATGAACACACACACAAGATAATTGGATTGCTTATTCTATATTGTATCTAGATGCACATATATATAGAATATGTAAAGACCCATTAGCTTCTAGGTGTTGGGCACAAATCAAGCAATATATTCCATGATCAAAGCTATATGTTGGCCACTTAAAAATGTGAAACAAATCAGCCACGTAATGGCTAACGTTCGGCCTTTAGTGGCTTCAATCAATTAGCCTTAAAAACATATTATAATATAGCAATAGAAAGGATTCAGATTAGGTCAGTGACATTTGGGGAAGAAGTAAAACGGTGCGTATGCGGTGTGGTTTGGGTTTTGGGCAGGTTGAATTCTCAAACCCGCTAACCGAACCACATAAAATCGGTTTATTGGTTTTGGGCCCGAACCAACCCAATCAACCCGCATAAACTGATCTGAGTTCTACAATTTGGATGAATTCATCGGGTTGACCTGTCCTGTGAACACCCTAGTATTTACCATTCAACAAATATATCAAGCTTTTTATATACAAAAGAATGATACTAAAGATGTGCTTGCAGCTACAAGCAAGTTTCTAAAACTTCAGCCATATCCAAATTTAAACTTTTTGTCTCACACTTCCCAAAAGACAGCCCTATGAAGAGAAATAATACAGTAGATAACACATATCAACAGCAATGATCTGCCTAGAACAACACCTTACACAGGTGTTAACTCATACCAACTATTACTATCATCTAAGAAATCCTATACTTAAAAACCTGTTCACATGCTAACAAATTCTTTGATGGATTCAGAAGAGCTACAGCGCCGCAGTCTGCACTGCAGAATTTCCCATAAACTACCCTAAGCTTGCTTTCTGGAGCTGCAGAGTGAAGACTGACCATGAGCTTTGCACATTCCCTGGAGAACAGAAAGAAAACTGACATAATGAATATAAATTCAGTTCATATATTAAACACTATCCCAATTACACCAAAACCCATGTATTATCTTAGTTGTACAGTAAGGAATAGCATATTGCCTTAGCTGATCCTCAAAGTATCCTGTATAGTGCTTCAAAGTCTCTGTCCACAAAGGGCTTATAACAAGTGTACATTGTGCCACATATACAGCAGAAGCAGCAATCAAAGACGGGCAATACCGAAAAACAATGGGATAGTGCATCAGACTAATTAAGCTCAGCCAGGAAAAACACCATATTCTCCATCTACATGGCAGAAAATTTAGAAATGAGTCAGGAAATTACAGTGCATTTATCATACTTAGACACTTGAAAAATCTTGAAACTAGCTAAGAGAATCCAAGAATTATATATACCTCCTTACCAAAGGGTGTAGAGGCTTTGGTATACCGGACGAGGAAGACATATGGTGTGGGAACTGTCAAATAACACTCTAGCTTCCAAAGGATTGTTTTCTCCATGTCCAGAACCTGTTCTCTTACATAGGCATTGCCTGATATGTAGACAAAGTCAGTAACCTACACATTTCAATACCCATAAATATAATTAAGCACCATGAGGTTTAACTTAGGCTAGCCACATTAATGAAACATAAGACAAAAAGAATCTACCATTGGTACCCAGATCTCCTCATATTTGCTAGCTATCAGCATTGAGCTGATGCCAACCAGCTGAAATTCTCTCCGAGATACAATCTCCATGGAAAGAAATCGATCCACCATGTTGATTGTTAGATAAAGAGTTTCTGGCCTGAGCTTAAATTTATGATGCACTTCTATCAACTAGTCCACAAGAATTGATCTCATCTGGGCATTAATATGTGGTTGTAAACCCATGTAATTGAATACAAGGCTCTCATCCTGTGTCATTAAGTTTCTTTAAGTCATAAGTCAACGGGTGCTTGGTTCAACAGTGAGTACCTCATTCAATGTCTTGAGGCCATGGGAATCTATTTGTAGGGCATCCCATGTATAGCATAGATAATAGAACATTACCTCATTGAGCTTGTTGAACTTGTAGATCTCATCAGTGTATTCAACTGCAGCCGATTCTTTGTCAATGTCAGCTGCATCAATGTCCTCTACCAGATCCTTTGGCTTGTTAGTGAGTTCACAAGCAGCCTAAGTTTGATCAATTTTGTTAAACAGCAAAGACCAACCAGAAAAAAAAGGAACCAATCCCAGAAGTAAAAAAGAAAACAAAAAGAGAGGAAAACCTTGTCTCTAGCAGTGAGAATTGAAATCAGGGTCTTGACATTTTCCTTGATGACCCTTCTCTTGTCTTGCTTCCTGAAGCATGCTCCTTCTCCTTTTCTTTTTCGGAGTCATCAATCATGACACTTTCATGTTCTTGTGGCTTTTCTGTAACGATTTTCTCAGCAATAATAAAGTCTTTGTTGCTGCCTGCAACCCCATTAACAGCTAGCACATCATTCACAAGTTCAGTTCTTCGCTTCTGCAAAATCAACAATCAAATAGATTTAGCGAGTTTGACAGTTTAAGAACTCAATGCACAAAAGAAAAATGAAGAATCCAAATTTCACCTTGTTCTTCTCTGCTGTGCCTTTTGCATTACGCAATAATTGAGAGCAGTAGTTCCTGTAAAAAAAGATTTCAAATTTAGGAAAGGAACGATCGAAAAGGGAAATAAGAGACAAACGGGAAAAGATAAAAAGGGACCTTGTGATGTTCTTAGATGGGTTGGCAGCACAGGGCTTCTGTGCTTGCTTAACCTAAAGATTATCCAATTCCTGCAACGGTTGTCTTTGCCTGGAAGCCATGTCTCGTTCTTGAAGATCACTGCCGGAAATGCCTCTAAGACAGGGACGACAGAAAGATGACCGTTGCAAACAAAAACCACAATTTATTTTCATGCTACTTTCCTTATTCTGTAAGGGATTCCGTTGAATTTAGTGTATTGTATTTACGATTTTAGGTTTCCTTATTTCTTTATTCTTTTCTTGTCTTTCAAGAAAAGCTTAATTTCTTAATTTTTTTTTTTAGTTTCACAAAGTATAACTCTCCTAGTTTTACTAGGATTTTAAAATTATTAAAATATTGTTTTAAGCTTAAACCTTTATTTATTTATTTATTTATTGAAAGATGACATATTATAAAGCATCTAAAGCCAAAAAATCCACAATGAAGCTTGGCGGAATATCATGCCAAGCAGAAAAAAAGGATACAGTAGATCCATACTCAGCTAATCTATCAGCTACCTTATTAGCTACTTTTGGAACCCAATTGAAAGAATGAGACTGTAACCTAGTACACAAGTGAAGCACATCATCCCGAATCAAGCCAAGAGGCGTCAAGTTTCTTTGGCTATGTTTCAAAGAAACCACAATGCTTTGAGCATCTCCCTCTAGACAAAGGTCTCTCAAACCCCATGCAACTGCCAAATGAACTCCTTCCCTGCAAGCTAAAGCTTCAAGCATCTCTATGGACGTTGTAGGATATTCTGATGTTTATCCTCTAAGGGTAGTTTTGTAATTCTGCTATATTATGTAATTTATATATTAGTGTGTGCCTGTGTGTAAATATAGAAAATAAGAATAGACGTTTTAGTTCCTTCTTCCTCTTTGTTCTGTAAAATTCAACTTGGTATTTATTGGTCATTATGGTTATTATAGTTATTTCTTATATGGGCCCTGACCAGTGGTTAATGGACCTGCGGCCCATGGTCCTTTTTGTAATTAGCTTAAGTTAGTTAATCTGATTAGTTTTAGTTAGTTAAGGGCGGTTTATTTCTTTCTATATATGTACTGTTGCTTTTCAACTGTTAATAACATATATCAGAAAGTATTTCTTTCTTTCTCTCTCGTGTTCAAGACTTCTCTCAGTCTCTCTTCTTCTGCTGAACTCTGACTTCATGGTATCAGAGCTTCTTGTAGCTCGATCTCTGTTTGCATTCTCTCATCTATTTTCCTCATTCTCTTAGACATTTTCTGAATCTTCTGAGCTTTGAAGATACGGCAAACAATTCTGTGAATTCTGCTACTCCCTCCAATGGAGGTTTTGGGAACTCTGAAGATAATCTGGTTGATTCTTTGAATCCGTTGTATTTGCACTCCTCAGACAATCCTGGCGTTGTGCTTGTCTCCAAGCAATTTAATGGAAGAGGTTTTCATGCCTGGAAATGAGCAATGGTGATTGCTCTCTCTGCAAAGAACAAGCTAGGGTTCATCAATGGTGAAGTACACAAACCAAATTCTACTTCCTCTTTACTAAGTGCTTGGAATCGTTGTAACTTCATGGTAATTAGTTGGATTTTGAATGCTTTGAGCAAAGACATCGCAGACAGTGTGATTTACATTGCTATTGCTCAAGAAATGTGGTCTGAGCTTAATGAGCATTTTGAACAAGCCAATGGATCTTTGGTTTATTAGATTCAAAAGGAACTATTTTCAATTTCTCAAGGAGCAAACACTGTCTCCTCCTACAATACCAACATTAAGAGAATTTGGGATGAGTTAAAGAATTTTCAAGTGGTTCCTGCGTGTTCTTGTGGTTCTGCTAGAGTTTTAGACAAGTACCTTGAGGATTAGAAGCTATTTCAACTACTCATGGGACTTAATGATAGTCTTTCAGCTGTTAGGGGTCATATTCTCATGATGTCTCCTCTGCCAACAGTTAATCAAGCTTATTCCATGCTCATTCATGTTGAAAAACAAAAGGAAATCTCTTCTCCTATTGTTCCTTTCTCAAGTGACACTGTGACAATGAGTGTAAACAATGGAAGAAATAGCTATACACCTCAAAGGAATGACTTGAACAAGAGATCAAATGTCACTTGCAATTATTGCAAGAAGCCAGGACATACAAAGGACAAGTGTTACAAACTCAATGGTTTTCCTGCTGATTTCAAGTTTCAGAAACCTAAGAAATTTTTTGGTTCAGTTCAAGGAGAACAAACAGAAAATTCTCAGAATTCTCCTGCTCTTCAATTCTCCACTGAGCAATATGGTTAGCTGTTAACTCTCCTTAATCAACTCAAACCTGCTGATCAATCAAAACTGCAGATGGCTCCACCTGACACACTTGCAGCTGCTAATTTCGCAGGTAACATGTCAACTAATACAAATTACAGTGCATCTTCTCATAGAGCTCACATTTGGATCATAGACACTGGTGCATCTAATCATATGTGCTTTGATAAGAATGCATTTTCTAGCCTGACTGATATCAACATACCATATTCTATTGCTCTTCCTAATGGAGAGACTATTCGGGTTAGCAGTATAGGAACATTTGTTATTTCTTCACAATTGATTCTTTCCAATGTCCTCTTTATTCCTTCTTTCAAATTCAATCTATTATCTGTCAGTAAACTAACTTCCTAGTACCCTTACTCAGTGCATTTTTCTACTCACATGTGCTACATACAGGCCCCTTCAATGAAGAAGGATTTAATCCTTGGTAAAAGGCATGGAGGCCTGTATCTTCTTCGACAATCAGTCAATTCTCCTAAATTTCCCTTTGTTTTCTCTTCACATGTCAGTTGTAACTCTGCTTGCAATAAAGATGCTACTCTTGTATGGAATTTACGTATGGGGCATTTGCCTTTGTATAAACTCAATTTGTTACCAATTGATATGCCAAAATCTGTTAATCATAATACTTTTGATCCTTGCAATATCTGCTATCAATCCAAACAGCACAAGTTACCATTTCCTTCTAGTCACATTTCCACCAAGGCTCATTTTGACTTAATTCATATTGATGTATGGGGTCCTTACAAATACTCCACGTATGCTGGTCATAAATATTTCCTCACTATTGTTGATGACTTTAGTAGGAATACTTGGGTTCACTTATTGCAAAATAAATCTTCTGCCTTCTCTATCATTCAGTCCTTTGTTCATCTAGTTAAAACTTAGTTCAACTCCACTGTCAAAGTCATTAGGATTGACAATGCATATGAGCTTGGAAATAGCTCAGCAGGCAATTTTTTTTTTCCTCCCTTGGTATAATTCATCAAACTTCTTGTCCATATACCCCTCAACAAAATTGGGTGGTTGAATGTAAACATCGCCACTTACTTGAAACTTCTAGGGCCCTGCTATACCAATCTGGTTTACCTAAACAATTTTGGGGTGAGTGTGTTCTCACAGCCACTTATTTCATCAACAGAATGCCTTCTAAGGTTCTTAAGAATCAAACACCATACCAAGTTCTTTTCCATCAATTGCCTTCATTCTCTCACCTTATGCCTTTTGGTTGCTTATGTTTTGTCTCTACCACTGCTTAAGGTAGAGACAAGTTTATGCCTCGTGCTTTTTCAGGAATCTTTCTTGGATATCCCTTTGGCAAAAAGGCCTATAAGGTCATTAATCTACAAACTCAGGAAATTTTTGTTTCTTGAGATGTTATTTTCCATGAAATTATTTTTCCTTTGCTTTCATCTCCTATTTCTGATATCTCTTCTTCCCCATTACATTCTTCTGTGGAAGATATTCACACTGATGTTCCTCACTTTGATATCCCTGCACCTATGCCTTCTGATATTCCTGCCGGTATATCCCTTCCTTCCTCTCCCTCTTCTTCCATGCCTACTGCTAACCAGGACAGTCATCCTCTTAGAAAGTCTACTAGAATTATCAGGCCCCCCACTTCTCTCAAAGACTATGTCTGTGGTTCTGTCATGGACACAACTTCTGCCATAAACACCATTGCTCATGATGCCCTCTTTGGTTCTTGTTGCCACACCATCACCAATGCCTGTTTTGCTTCAAAATCATTTTGTTTCAGTACTTTACCTACCAAAACCTAGCATCTTGCTTTTAATCTCCTTGTTGATGTTGAGCCACAAACATACAAGCAAGCTGCAAGCAATCCTTGGTGGGATGAAGCCATGGCAAAAGAATTTGAAGCTCTTGAGCTCAACAAGACTTGGGATGTTGTCAAGTTACCTAAGGGTAAGAAACCTATTAGTTGCAAGTGGGTTTACAAACTCAAAAGGAAATCAGATGGTTCCATCGAGAGGTACAAGGCTAGACTTGTGGTTCGAGGATTCACTCAAAAGGAAGGTGAAGACTATTCTAAAACCTTTTCTCCAGTAGTTAAATTCACTACTATTAGAATTCTTATTGCCTTTGCTGTTAAAAGTGGTTGGTCATTATTCCAATTGGATGTCAACAATGCATTGTTGCATGGGGATCTTCATGAGGATATCTACATGCAAATTCCCCCTGGCTCGTCAGTTTCTGATTCATCTTTTGTTTGCAAATTAAAGAAGTCATTGTATAGATTGAAACAAGCATCTAGGCAGTGGTATGCCAAACTATCCACAACACTGCAACAGAGAGGATATGAGCATTCTCCACATGATTACTCCTTGTTTATTAAGAGATCTTCTACTTCCATAGTCACTGTAGCAGTTTATGTTGATGATTTACTTGTCACTGGTGATGATCTCACTGAGATTAACTCTCTCAAATAGCATCTAGATGACACATTCTACATCAAGGACCTTGGCATCCTTCATTATTTTCTTGGCCTTGAATTTACTCCTTTACCTCAAGGTCTCTTAATCTGCCAACAGAAGTATACCACTGACCTTTGCATTGAGTTCAATGTTTCTGCTATGCCCCAAGTGGCTTGCCCCTTGGCTAATTCTATTAAATTGGACCTTGTAATGCCTGATCCCTTGCCTAACCCTACTGTCTACAGAAGATTACTTGGCAAACTTAATTTTCTGCTGATTACTCGGCCTGACATAGCATACACAGTCCAGTTTCTTAGCCAATTCAACCAACATCCAAGCCAAGCTCATCTGCAAGCAGCCATTCATGTCTTGCAGTACCTCCATTCTTATCCTCTTCAGGGCATCCTCATGAACCCCACTGCGGATTTCACTCTCCTTGCCTATTGTGACTTTGACTGGGGTGCTTGTCCCTTCTCCAGGAAATCTGTCAGTGGCTACTTCATCATGCTTGGTGGCAGCCCTGTCTCATGGAAATCCAAGAAGCAGACCATTGTTTCTTTATCATCTGTAGAAGCTGAATATCGCTCCATGAGGAGGGTCACCACTGAATTGGCTTGGCTCAGTTGCCTGCTTAGTGACCTTGGTGCTCTCACTGTCACTCCCATTCCCCTGAAGTGTGACAACATGGCAGCCATTCACATTGCTCGAAATCCTGTTTTCCATGAGAGAACCAAGCACATTGACATTGATTGTCATTACGTTCGTGAGCAGCTGTTGAATGGACTCCTCTCTCTTTCACATGTCCTTACTCAAGATCAATTGGCAGACATCTTCACCAAGCCTCTCCCTGCTCCAAAACATCATGAGACTCTATCCAAGCTTGGATTGTCTCCACATCTAGCTTGAGGGGGGTATTGGTCATTATGGTTATTATAGTTATTTCTTATATGGGCCCTGACTAGTGGTTAATGGACCTGCGGTCCATGGTCCTTTTTGTAATTAGCTTAAGTTAGTTTAAGTTAGTTAATCCAATTAGTTTTAGTTAGTTAAGGGCGGTTTATTTCTTTCTATATATGTACTGTTGCTGCTCAACTGTGAATAACATATATCAGAAAGCATTTCTTTCTTTCTCTCTCGTGTTCAAGACTTCTCTCAGTCTTTCTTCTCTGCTTTCTCTTCTTCTGCTGAACTCTGACTTAAGTATTAGAGCCTAAACTGGCCAGGAAGAGGAAATCACCAGTGATCAGAACCCATATCCTACTTTTACTGTTTTAGGCTTCTACATGTCTGAACCGAATATCATCACCCATTGCCCAAATTTGTTCGTGTAGCTGCATGTTCTATTGAACTCCTTCAAAGCTTTCTATAGATGCTTTTTGGGTTGGTTTCAAAGCTCTTGGCCTAAGCTTTCTAGGTTGGTCATTTTTTCAGTTGTGTTTCTGTAATATTTCATCTAGTTTGAAGATGTTTGAGATTAATAGTGGTAGTGTTGAGGGGATAAGTCAGGCTCTTGGAAACACCACCAATGGTGGTGTAAGTCATTTTTGCAACTTCTATTGAAAACCCTACTCTTTAGATTAGTCCTGAGAAGCTAGATGGAACGAATTATCTGGCCTGGTCTAGAGCATGTACTCTTTCTTTGACAGCCAGACGTCTGTATGATTATGTTTGTGGAAGAAAGAAAAAACCAGCTAAAACTACTCCCTCTATTGATCAATGGGAGGCAGAAAATTCTCTAGTCATGTCCTAGTTGACTAATTCAATGGAATATGACATAGGCAAGACCTACATGTTTATGGATACAGCTGAAAAAATATGGAGAACAATGGCTGAAACTTACTCTAAAGTTGGTCACCATGCAATTATCTATGAACTACGGAAGAAAGTTCATAAGATAAAACAAGGTGACAAGACTGTTTCACAGTACTTTAATGAAATGAACAATTTGTGGGAAGAACTTGACTACTATCAAAATCTTCAAATTTCTAATCTTGATGTTGTCAGTGAAATTGGAAATTTGAAAGAAGTAGAGCGGGTCTATGATTTCCTTGTAGGGCTGAATGTTGAATTTGACCAGCTTAGAGCTCATGCCCTTGGAAGAGAACCATTCCCAATACTAAGACAGGTCTACTCATACATTCAGCAAGAAGAAAGTAGGAGACCTTCAATGCTCTTACCTGCATCTTCGGATAGATCAGCATTAAATACAAACTTCTCTAAGAAACCTAGTAATTCTGCCCGCTTCAGTAGACAAGGATAACCTGAAGTGTGATTATTGTGGGAAGATGAGGCACAATGTGCAAAATTGCTGGAAGCTCAAGGTAGGTTTACAAGAGGACAAGGTGTCAAGAGAACATGTCTACCTAGATTTCAGGCACATTTAACTGAAGGAGCAGAACCTAACCCTACTCGTTCTTCTCAGACCAGTGATAGCCTCTCTAAGGAGGAATTAGAGACTCTTAGACGCTTGATGACAAAGCTAGATACCTCATCCTCATCAAAGGTTGACGCATCTACCTCTTCTTCTAATTTTGCACATACATGTATATCTACCTTAGCTGTAAATGCTACGGCTGCTCCTAAAGATAGACTCTGGATAATTGATTCTGGTGCCTCTGACCATATGACTGGAACTTCAAATTGTTTCTTCTCATACTCACCATGTTTAGGACATGAATCAGTACAAGTTGCAGATGGCAATTTTTCCCCTCCTCCAGTATCTCATCTCTTCTTCGCTGATGATAGTCTTATTTTTACTAAAGCTTCTTTGGATGAGACAACAGATTAAGCACATTTTACAGGTGTATGAGATTGCATCTGGGCAACAGATAAATATGGACAAGTCTGCTATTTTTTTTAGCCCAAATTATAGCCAAGGGTCTCAGACAGATATTATGAATTTGATGGGGATTTCTATAGTAGCCTTTAATGAAAAGTATATGGGTTTGCCAACGAAGGTGGGAAAAAATAAAATAATACTTTTCAAACATTGAAGGAAAGGGTGTGAAAAAGACTAAAAGGGTGTAAGGAAAAATTACTCTCCAAAGCAGGTAAAGAGATTCTTATCAAAGCTGTTGCTCAAGCAATTCCTACCTATACCATGAGCTGTTTTAGGCTTTCTGGTTCTCTATGCAAGGAATTAAATCAGTTGATGACTAGATTTTGGTGGGGAAATTCTCCAGATGATTCCAAGGTCCATTGGCTAAGCTGGGAAAAGCTTTGCCATCCAAAGAAGATGGGGGGCTTGGGTTTTAGAGACTTGGAGACTTTTAACATGGCAATGATGGCAAAACAGGGATGGAGACTACTCCAGTGCCCGAACTTGCTTGTAGCTAGAACACTAAAAGCAAAATATTTTCACAACCAAGATATTCTGGATGCGGCGTTAGGCAATAAACTGTCCTACACTTGGAGGAGCATTTGGCATGGTCTTTCTCTCCTTAAAAAAGGTTGTTTGCACCATATAGGAGATGGTACTACGGTTAGGGTATGGGTGGATTTGTGGCTTCCACATGATGAGTCATTTGTACCATTTATACTGGTGAATGTTCTCCCTGTAGATGCTCGTGTTTGTGACTTGTTCAGACAAGGAAGAAGAGATTGGGACAATGAGCTTATAGCTAGTGTTTTTTATTAGCATAATGCCAAAATCATATGTAGTATACCACTCAGTCAGTGGATAGGGGCTGATACTTGGTATTGGTCCCATACACAGAATAGCTATTTCTCTGTTAAATCGGCCTACAAGCTAAGATTTGGAAAGGCATTGAGCTTTCAAGCTGGATCACAGGGGAACCCAGAGGTGTGGAAATCTATATGGTTTATCCATATACCAAGTAAGTATAGGGTGTTTTTGTGGAGGTGCTATAGAGGTATTCTCCCTTTTGTTGAGGCTCTAAATATGAGAGGTTTGGAGTTTACATATATTTGTTTTCTTTGCCATAGTTGTGAGGAAACTATAGAGTATGTATTGCTCCATTGCCCATATGCTAGAGAGGTGTGGGCTTTGACTACAGTTCTGAGTAGCGCCAATATAAGTTCTTGGAGCAATTTCCCGAACTGGTTGGAAACAGTGATAAAGGTACAGACGGTAGAGCATGTGCTATTGGCTTTTCTAATCTGCTATAATCTCTGGTTAAGACAACATTGTATCAGATTGGGTAAGCATGTTCGCCCTATACAATCGGTTTAGGAGGAGGCAGTTGCAACGAAGGAGCTATTGGTAGAACACTGCACAGAGAACTCTCGTGTTGCAGCGACCAGAGATGATAGATGGCATACACCACCTGAAATCTTCTACAAACTTAATGTAGATGGAGTGTTATCAAGAGATGGAGGCAAAGCAGTAGAGGGTCATCAGAGACAATTGGGGTTCTCTCATGGCAGCATGGGCATTACCCATTCGTGGAATTATTGATGTTTATATTATGGAAGCAATAACAGTAAGGGAAGGTGTAAGAAAGGCGTTAAAGCTAGGTTTTCAGGACCTGTATGTGTAAGGGGATGCCGAGGTTACTTTTCATGCACTTACCACAAATCAACCCATGCTTTCAGGCTTAGGCATGGTTTTTTTTTACATTCATCAACTTGTTCTTTCCATGAGATCAATTAGCTTCCAATGGATTCCTAGGGTAGCTAATGGGGTGGCTCATAGACTTGCTTAATATGAGAAATATTATCCCACAGAGACAGTTTGGCTGGAAGATGCTCCAGTTTTTCTGTTAGATGTACTTGCTTTCGATTCTTAATAAAATGACATTGTTACATATATATATATATATATATATATATATATATATATA
>QAOA01006013.1:2247600-2386725 GCA_003255065.1 Cercis canadensis
ATATATATATATATATATATATATATATATATATTGTAAAGAAAGATATGAAATATAAAACACTTTTTGTTTGGTACTACTAAAATATGCATAATATTATGTAGTTATTATGTTTAAATATAAACAAAATATCATATATATAGACGAAATAACTATATAATGCGAAGAGATATTTGATAATTTATCTTATATAGTGTGTTAGGCACCTAATTGGAAATAAGGTGCTTGATGCACTTAAATATCTTTTTTTTCCTTCTGAATTTTAGAACTTGGAAGTAATTGTTTCTAAACTTCTACAAAACACTAATCTATAAAATAAAACAAGTAATTATCTTTTCTCATCCATTCGTTTATCATTCTTACTTCTTTTAGATTTTAAACACAGCTTAAATTTTCGTTTAAAAATTATAGGAAGAAGAAAACATGATGAAAAAAAATCAAAAGTTAAAAGAATATGTAAAGGCAAATTATGTCTTTGCATATTGCATATCTTCATTGTTAATTTTTTTCACTCCATTACAAAGCATGAGAAAAAGTATCGCCTATATAATGAAAATGGTGTCCTTTCGTACAATATATATATATATATATATATATGCACACACTCATCCTTTTCATTCTTCTCTATATTTAGTTACATGAAAAGATAGGGTAGATTAATAGACATTAGTTACATTTTTTTTGTTTTAATAAAAATTAAATTTTTTTCTTAATATCTATAAAATTACTCAAACTAAAAATGTAGGGCACATATTAAACATGTGTACATGAGAAAAAAAAATCAAAAATTGATTTTTTGATAAATATTGAAAGTGTGATAATGAAAAATTAGAATTCCAAAATATAATTTTATAATAATTATCAAATTAAATTTAAATTATAAATATGTTATAAATTTTTTTATTTGAACCCCTACAAATTGAAGCATTTAAACTCAAATGGTAAAGATAGGTATATTGATATTGATTTACTTAGTGAGTATAGCATAGGTAAAATGGTTTATTGATATTGGATTTGATAACTATGAATACAATGAATTATTTTAAAACCAATCCTAATTGAATTGATTCTCATCATAACAAAATCCATTTGATTGAGACATGTACCCACCAATTCAATATAGATCCAAGATATTTCATCGAATCATTGATAAATGGATTCAATTTGTCCCTTAACCAAATTCTTATTGAAAAACAATTTTCAATAACTTGTTGATCTCTATCTCTCTTCCCAAATTTTCAAATTGATTATTTTAATTTCCTGGTTTAGTGTGAGATAGAAATATGCCCACCGAACCTTAACAATTATGAATCAACGAATGAAAGTGAAAGAAATGAAGTTTAACCCTATCCCCTCGCCTTTTTCGGCAAACCAATCATATCTTGAAAGGAGATGGAGTTTTGTGTAGGCTTTTTAGATCACATTCCTCACTAAAATAATCCATACAATTTTTTTTAAAATTGAGCCAGAAAGATGATTCTAGGATTTCAAAGATTAAGGTAGACTAAACTTTCAACATCCTAAGAAAGTTATCTAGTCATGTGGTATGGACAATATTTAAGTTAAAAGTTAGTTCATATATATTATTATACATTGATAACAATAAATTATTAAATACTTTTTTCATTATTTTCTGTCATAAGTTAAAGGAATTAGAATTGTAATATATATATATATATATATTATTAAAGCACAATTAAATTAAAAAATTAAATGTTTTTAACATAAATAAATTAACTATAGCTGTTCTTGAATTTTATTCATGGAAAATGCAATAAAAATGCATAAATTTTTTATTTTTGGTAAGAAAAGTACATATTTTAGAGCTTATTATTGGTAGGTTCTAGAGCTTGGGAATATTTTCCAAATGGTGTCCTTTCCAACTTTATGGAATAGCCGAATTTTTTTTTAGTATTATGTGGTTATTATATTCACATATATGGCTATTTTTTGTGCTATATGTGGTTATCCTGTTTATTTTTTTTAACATGATAACCACATATGTAAACATAATAATCATATAACATCGATTGATATTTTGGTAATTTTACCCAATGTAGCAGACTCTTACTAGATAATTTGTTGCTTTTTGCAGTTTTAGTTTTGGCAGCTTCTAGAACTTGGTTGGAATTAACTTTAAATTTTACAAATACATATATGTAAATATGTCTTCTTCTTCAAGGAATCTTGTCAAGCGTAAGAGTGGCTTTTTCTCTCTGGGTGAACAGTGTTAGAGAGAGGCGACCAGTAAAACCGAGAGCATGCAAGGTAACCTGTCTTCACCGACGTCGCTGGAAGAGGAGAATTTGAGGGCGAGGAACTGTAAGAAAGTTAAACAAACATTACCCTCATGTCAGGAAGCAAATATGGAGGTTAGGGTGCCAAAGGATGGTGAGGTCTCTGAGGAAGAGTTATACCTCATGGAGGCCGCGAATGAGTCTCCGCTGGTGCAACTCGTTGTAAGTGACCCTGGAGTTATCACAGCTTCTGCAATGGAGCTCGAAAAGGAGGAACACTCATAAAGAGGCCCAAAGGATGAGTCCAACTCGTATAAGGATATGCTGCTGGATTCTCACAGCAGGCAGAGAGATGTTTCGTCCCCATGGACCACTACGGATATAGAGGAGAGTCTCCTATATGGTAGTGAGGATGAGAACGTCCCTATCGGGGAGGATACTCCTTTCAACCTATGCCCTTCGATAGAAGTGACGCAGGAGGAACATGAGGAGTATTGCAAGCCTTAGAGATAGTCTCTAATTGTCAGGCTATTGGGGAAAAGAGTAGGAATCCGAATGATGACCAACAAATTACAGAAGATGTGGGAGAGAGAGGGCACGCTCAGGGTGGTTGACCTCAATGAGGACCACTTCCTTGTGACCTTCTCAAACCAAAGTGATTTGCGTTTTGCCCTTACTAGAGGTCCTTGGTTGATAGCAGACCATTACTTAATAGTTCATCGTTGGTGTCCGTTATTCGACCCCGTTGATATGCAGGTTAAACGAGTTGCGGTTTGGCTCCGTATCCTTGGGCTGCCTATAGAGTTCCATAATGAAAATTTCTGTGGCGCATTGGTTCTCTTCTTGGAACTACTTTACGTGTTGATAACCTCACTTCACAAATTACTCGGGGGAAGTTTGCTAGGATTTATGTTGAGATCGACCTAAGACGTAGTTTAGTTCCAAAGTTTCAGTTATATGGCAAGGAAATCCCTATTGAGTATGAAGGGCTTCACTTAGTCTATTTCAAGTGTGGCAAGTATGGACACTGGAGCGACTCTTGCATGGTTCTCCATCCATTGGTGGTTCCGGAAGGGGTTTCAGGGAGTGCCCAGGCGACGGAATCGAATAATATGGGAGATAATCCCATGATCCCGGAAATGCCAGAAAATCCCAGTGATAAGAGTCATACCCATTTCCAAGGCAGCAAAGAAGGGAGTCATAACCACTTTGGGAAGTGGATGCTAGTTCAGCGACCTCAATGCCGCAAATCTGGTACTTCGAAATCTAGCGATAAGGTGGTAGAGAAAGAGCTTCAACAAGGTAAGCCTACGTACTCGGGCTCTGATATAGGCAAAAGAGTGGGTGGGTCCCGTTTCGATATTTTAAAGGATAACACCTCAGAAACTACTCCTAGTCAGGTGGGACCAAGTGATAAGACAACTTCACTGAATTTTTTGGAACATGTAGAGAGAACCATTCTCACATCCCATCCTTCACTTAATCACCGTACTGGGCAATATAAGTCCTCTAGACCAAACAACCAAATTAAACTCAACTTAGCTGTGCACCGTAATAAGAAAAGCTCAACTGGGGTGGTTAAAGTTAGAACTACTGGTACATCTAAACCGATGGGCTTAGATAAAGAGAGTCACCTGGGTAATAAAGGTAAGCAGATAGAGAATATTTCTCAGCCTGAGAAGCGGTTAGAAGTCAATGATCCGGAATAAGTACAAGTGTGGGTTCGTGTCTTACGAAGTAAGTACAAGTGTGGCTTTGATTTACTTCCTAATATCCATGCAAAAAAATCCTAGTTCTAATCTTTGGAAAGGGGTTTGCAAGGCTTGGCCTAAGTTGGAGGATCATCTANCCAAACAACCAAATTAAACTCAACTTAGCTGTGCACCGTAATAAGAAAAGCTCAACTGGGGTGGTTAAAGTTAGAACTACTGGTACATCTAAACCGATGGGCTTAGATAAAGAGAGTCACCTGGGTAATAAAGGTAAGCAGATAGAGAATATTTCTCAGCCTGAGAAGCGGTTAGAAGTCAATGATCCGGAATATAAAGCGATACTGAGAACCTTAAATCCTACTATGAAGGAAGACTTAATGCATGTCTATGACCGTCTTGTTGCAGAAAATTCCCCAGTTACTCCCTTTCCTGTTATGAGTTCAATAATGGAGGAAGGAAGAACTCGTGAAGTCGTCCATCCTAAACCTTCGGATTCTTCGTTGCACTCGAGACTTAGCCTTGTTTCTGGCAAGGTTGAACCTCTTTTGGATAGGAAAGCTCACCGCAATGAGTTATGCACGCAAAATATTTTTTCTGCCTCATCCTCAGGTGACAACGCTGTTTGATGTTACTGGGTGTAACTGTTTTGGAGCTCTGTGTCTTCTTCTTTTTTTCTATGGATTTAAAACCCAATATGCTAGTTCGGAATTGCAGAGGTGCTGGTAGTGTTGGGTTTTTGGCTTTCTTCAAAGACTTGGTTCGCACTTATCGTCTTTCTTTTGTCGCCCTTTTAGAAACCCATATAAGTGGGAAGAGGGCTAATACTTTCACTAGAAATTTAGGGATGGATTCTATGTTTCGGGTTGAAGCTAATGGTTTCTCAAGAGGTATTTGGTGTCTCTGGGATTCTGCAGTTTGGCAGGTCTTGGTGTTGCACTCCCATAAACAACTGGTGCACATGAGGGTTGGCTTCAATGGTGAAAATCCTTGGTTGTTGACGATAGTCTATGGTAGCCTAACCCCAAGTCTGAGGGAGGAGCTGTGGACTGAACTTAGGTCTTTAAAAGAGACGGTTGAGGGGCCTTGGTGCGTTGCAGGGAATTTCAACTCTCTCTTTCATCGCTTAGACAAGCAAGGGGGAGCAGAGGTGAGGATTGGTAGCTGTCGAGCTTTTCAGGATTGTATTCATGACTGCAACCTGGTTGATAGTGGCTTCCAGGGAGCTCAGTTCACTTGGCAAAGAGGTGGTACCAAGGAACGACTAGACAGAGTTTTTCATAATATGAAGTGGGGGTTTGCCTTTGAAGAAGCTGTTGTAGTTCATCTCCCCCACTTCAAATCTGATCATAACCCTCTTTGGGTTCACTTTGATAGTGGGAGGGAGGGTATTAGACGTATTAGGCCTTTCAAATTCATTGCTGCCTGGCTTCTTCATGAAACCTTTGGGGGCTTAGTTAAGCAAACTTGGGGAGTTGAAAGCAGTTGGGGCTCTAATATTGAGAAATTTACTTTTGCTATTAAGAAGTGGAACTTTGAAGTTTTTGGGAATATTGCTCGAAAGAAGCAACGGTTGCATAGTCGCCTTCAAGGTATCTACAACAAGCTCAGTAGTGGTCCTAACTTATTCCTTGAGAATTTACAAACTAAGTTGTGGAAGGATTATGAGATTGTTCTTAGAGAGGAAGAATTGCTTTGGGCTCAAAAATCCAGGTGTAAATGGATTAAATTTGGTGATAAAAACACCAAATATTTCCATGGTACCATTATCTTGAGACGTTGCAGGAACAAAATAGCAGCCCTTCTTAATGATGAGGGAGTGTGCATTCATGATGAAGGAGCTCTCTGCTTGTTGGCTACTTCCTTCTTCAAGAATCTGTATCAAGATGATGGTTTGTTCACTCCTTTCTTAATTTCAGGTTGTTTTCCTCAAATAAGAGAAAGAGACTTAACAAATTTACAAGCGATGGTTACCATTGATGAAATCAGATCTTCTCTTTTTAGTATGGGTGGCTTGAAAGCTCCAGGACCCGATGGTTTACATGTCTTATTCTTTCAGAGTCAATGGGACGTAGTTGGCCCCTCTTTGTGTTCTCTTGTTCAACAGGTGTTTGAAGACCCCCAAAAAATTAAGGCCATTAACTATACTTTGATTACTCTCATTCCTAAAGTAGATAATCCTGAGTATATTAAGCAATTCCGTCCTATTAGCTTGTGTAATGTGGCGTATAAAGTGATTACTAAAATTGTTGCTACTAGATTATGGAAAGTTATGCGATACATTATCTCTCCTAACTAGTGCAGCTTTATTCTGGGGTGTCAGGGCTCAGATAATGTCATTATTGCGCAAGAGGTTGCTCATAGTATGAGATTCCGGAAGGGGAAGAAAGGCTTTATGGCCATCAAAATTGACCTTGAGAAAGCTTATGACAGAATCAAATGGGATTTTATCCGAGAAACCTTGTAGGATTTAGGCCTCGCCACTGACATTATTAATCTCATTTGGTCTTGTATCTCCACAACCTCCATGAATGTGGTTTGGGGAGGTGCCTCTACGGAGGAGTTTTCTCCCTCTCGGGGTATTCGCCAAGGTGACCCCCTCTCTCCTTACCTTTTGGTGCTTTGTATTGAGCGCTTATCTCATTTAATTAACTCTACAGTTACTGAAAGGCATTGGAAACCTCTCTCTCTTAATCGTAATGGTCCCCCCTGACCCACCTTATGTTTGCTGATGATTTATTCCTCTTTGGGGAAGCGTCCGTAGAGCAAGCTAAGGTTATTAATAATTGCCTCAAGATTTTTTGTGATAGCTCCGGACAAAAAGTCAGCCTTGAGAAAACTAAAGTTTGTTTTTCTAAGAATGTTAATCACTTAAAGGGGCAAGAAATCGCCAATTGTTTGGGTTTTGGTATCACTAGTGACTTGGGGAAGTACCTAGGGGTTCCCTTGACTCATAAGAGAAGCAATAAGGGTTCTTTCAGCTATATTACAGAGAAGGTCATGAGCAGGCTGAGTAACTGGAAAGCTAAGTCCCTCTCTTTTGCAGGAAGGCTTACCTTATCCCAGTCGGTTATTTCAACTATACCTGTCTATGCGATGCAGACGTCTAGTCTGCCGGCCAGCACTTGTGAGGAAATTGACAAGCTTAATAGAGGTTTTCTTTGGGGTTCTTCTCAAGAGCAAAGAAAGATCCACCTAGTCAAATGGGATACAGTTTGTAGTATGAAAGATCATGGAGGGCTGGGGTTGAGGCATTCTAAGCTTGTCAATACAGCCTTTATGATGAAAGTAGGTTGGGGTTTGATCAACAAGAGGGATGATTTGTGGGTTCGTGTCTTACGAAGTAAGTACAAGTGTGGCTTTGATTTACTTCCTAATATCCATGCAAAAAAATCCTAGTTCTAATATTTGGAAAGGGGTTTGCAAGGCTTGGCCTAAGTTGGAGGATCATCTAATGTGGTGGCTGAGCAATGGTAAGCAAATTAGTTTTTGGAATGACAAGTGGATCCATGGTCTTCCCCCGATTAGTAGCTTGACTTGTTCACAGCTTGATCTTAGTGCTGCAGATGATAGAGTGGACCAGTTAACCACTCCTGAGGGCCTTTGGGATTGGCAGAAATTTCAGGCTTTGGTGCCTCGTGAGGTTTGTGATCGCATCGCAATTATTAAACCCCCTTGTGGTCAAAATGGTGAGGATTTATTAGTGTGGGACCAATCCCACGATGGGGACTTTTCAATTAAGTCTGCCTATGGTTGTTTGACTGGTGATGTCTTGGGCAATCCCTCTTCTACTCTCAAAAAGATCTGGAAATGGGAGGGACCCCAAAGGATCAAGACACTATTTTGGTTGGCTTTTCATGGCAGTCTTCTCACTAACAGTACCAGATTTCAACGCCATTTGACTGATGACTCTGTGTGCTCGTTGTGGTAAGCTAGCTGAATCTGTAATGCATGCTCTCAGGGACTGTGATAAGGTTTCTCCTCTTTGGATGCGGCTGGTTAAACGCAGGGCATGGAGCTTTTTCTTCTCTCTCGATAGCAAGAGTTGGCTTGCGGGTAATCTTTCCAATGAATGGGGAAATATTGCTCATGGATGGGATAAGTTGTTTGTCTGCAGCAGGTGCTTTTGGACGACGCTGCTGGTGTAGCTTGGCACAGGGTTATTCTGTTGTAGTTTCCTCTCTGTTCGTTGGGCCTTTGCCCCGTAGATAACCAAAAAAAAATATGTCTTCTTCAAAAAATGTATATGTTAGCTAATAATGTTGAGTATAAAATCCAAGTGAAGTTTATGCCATTTATTGATTACATGTATGATCTCAAAGAGGGATTGCTAGCTGGAATGGAATCTAGTCTTTTTTTGATAATATGGTGAGAAATTAGTGCTTTTTCCCTTTTGTTTTTGCCTTCCGGTAGTTCTGGTTGTGCTCTTGGGAAGTCTCATTGCATTTTGGTTCCTTGTATCTTCTTGCTGTTTTGCAGACTATTCCTTTGTATTCTTATTGATTTATAAATGAATTCCTATCTTTGGTAAAAAATATTATGTCCCTCAATTGATGTATATGTTTGAGTAATGTTATTTTCAGAAATAAAATATACGAGTTATAAAAAAAAAAATCATTTGTGATAAGATTTGAATTTAAAAAAAAAAAAAAAGGAAAACAGTATTTTCAGTTGGGAAAGTACTGCTATATATTTAATAATTACTTGATGACATTTCATATTTAATTAAATATTCTATAAATGAGATGCTTAGCTTTATATTATTTTTTATTGGATTACAAGGAAGTGCAATAAACTGAGTTACAACTTTATGGTTCCTATGACTAGAGAAAGTGCAATTAAACCTACAGGTCATTGGCACTCTTTATGTTAATTTTACTAGGAGTATTAATTAAAAAAGAAAATGCTAAATGCCAACTTATTTCTGATAAAAATAAATAAAAATTTCTAGTAATTTGTTTCTTCTTTCCGCAGTACCTTGCTATAACTTTTATAATTTATAGTTTCTCATCATACCATAATCAGAGAATTATGATATGCTTTAATGTGGGTGACAACAGAAAAGGTAAAAGAGAATAAAGAAATTTATTAATGTATGAAACTATACATCTCATGTCTATATCATATTTAATTTCCAATGCTGCTCTCAACTCTTATTTTCACATAAGATAACACAACCAATATGAAATGATCAAATTATGATCGGATAGATAATCTCATTTATCTGTTAGACTGTTACAAAAGTAGGTTGTGAACAAAGGACAAAATAATGATATGGTGCTAATTTTTCTTAATATAACCTCTCAGATATTGAATTCGATCCATATCAGTCACATATATTACTGAATTTATGAAGGATCCGATTAATTGAGCTTACTTTTGATGTCTAATGAAATTTGGGGTTGTAGCCCAACGGACAATAAGAATTGTGGGAGTGGGAGCTATTAAGATTGACAATAAAAGAGGAGAGGCATTGGTTAAGTAGAGCCGCCTCCAATTTTAAGGTTGTCCCTCATTCTCTATCTCAAGTTAAAAAAAAAAATGAAAAACAGATTGACAATAAAAATCCTTATTAATATCTTGGAGTTGGAAGAGTAAGGGAAATGAAGGAGATAAGAGGAAGTGGAAGGGAAAAGTGAATAAGGGGATAATAAAAGGAGATTTTTCTTGTCTTTGATTGGATTTTTAAGGAAAATGTGAGGAGAGAATAGCCTCAAATTAATAGCTTTTAAAAAAGGGTCTCAAAGGCTTTTTTCTTGGTAAAAAAAAAGGGTAAATCAGGATGGTACCTGATAGACCTACCAAAGAGCATTGGGCAAGAATTTGAACACAAAATCTTCTGTTGAGGTGAGTGATCTCTTATCTCTTTGACCATAATGCTTGATGGTAAAAGGGTTTTAAGGGTTAACTCCAAATCATTTTATTCCTTTTCGTATTTTCAAAAAAGAAAAAAATAAAAGTCCTAAATATAGAAGTTATCTCAGCCTCTGTTTTTTTGTCTCCTTTTCATATGGAAATACTTTAAATTACCCATGGAAATGCAACATGTGTAAAGCTTTTATCCACTACAGATTAATGTAGAATCAGGAAATTTTTTAAACCATGTACTAATTATTTATCTTTTGTCACAAGAACCACTTTTCATCTTGGATTAGTTCAAAAGAAACATTTTATGACGTGATATCTTCTTTGGTCATAAAAATTAGATAATTTATGTCCAAGGTTTTATTTTTCATATGTACTCCTTTCTTCTTTCTCTTGTGCTTTATCTTTATAAACTAAAGAGAAAAAGAAAAATTAAAAGAAACAGTTTTATCTTCAAGATAATCCACTCTTATTCACCAAAGTCCAATATGCTAAATGGGCTCTCAGAAATTCACCTGTAAAGTGTCATCTTTGAGTTTTATTAATTTTCTTTTGGTACACAGGGTATAAAATCTTAGAAGCTAGTTCATACTTAATTAATAGCTTGAAATGGAAAAATTAGACTCTCAACAAACAAGTTTGAATCTAGTGCCTTATAATAAAAGAAAAGAAGGATCCTAAGGAGAATGCTTCCAATAAAAAAATTTAAAAATTACTGTAGAACCCCAAGACAAGGCTGGTAGAGTTCGGCTGGTAAAATTACTGGGGTTCATTTAAGCTGTCGTAGAGTTCGGCTGGTTTTGAAGAAAATGAGTTGTTAAATACTTAAATTAGAAAGTAATTTTTATATATGTGCATAAAAATCATTAATATGTACAATAATACTATTTGGTGTGCCAATTATGAACAGATAAATTATTTTGTTTTTGAGAAGTACCTAGAGAAAAGGTTTATCAAATTCTTAAGACGGATAAGAAAAACATTGAGCACTTCTCAAGTTGAATAATCACAAATTTTTAATTGATTAACAACAAAAGTTCATTATCAATCTTAAAATTTGTGGCTATCCTCAATTTCTCATTTGATCATTTTTCCCATTATTTTTAGTGTTTCGTAAATATATCATCTGTTTATATCTATATCTATATAACTATAAAAGGAATATGCAAATGCTCCACAGCTCACTGTGTGATACTCTTAGCCATTAATACAAGTCATAAATATTCACATTTAACATAATTATAATTACAATATTAAAACAAATAATATATACGAAAATTGTTAAGTACTCTTCCAAATTTTAGCCCCACAATGAATGTTGATTTGTTAATAAGAATTCAAAAATTAGGGTTTGGAGTTTGTGCCTACATAAACCTCTATATATATTATGCTCCATAAAAAGCTCACCCCCATTGGTTTACGAATTTGTCAACTGTTTTCCTCCATCTGAAGAAGCTTCCAGGTTTGCTCTTTCAAATCATTTTTTTGAAAATTGTAATTATCTTCCTCAATATCTATTTCATTATATTATTTATATCAAAATTCTTATGAAGCCGTTTTGCTCTCTCTATATTCCTTATTCGCTTGATTTCCTCCATCTCCAAAGGCAACAAGATATGCTCTTTCCCTGTAATTTTTTGGTTGCTGTATTTTTGTTTTTTAATGTCTATTTCATTCTAATATATATTGGAATCTCTTGATCCAATCGTTTTGCTCTTTCATTATTACTTATTATCTTCATCGACTTCATCTCCAAAGTCAACAAGGTATGCTCTTTCTTGGTATTGTTTTTGTGGCTGCAATTTTGCTTCATAATATCTATTTCATTTTAATATATCTCTCAATCTCCTTATGAAACCATTTTGCTATTTCATTATTTCTTTTCTTTTCCATCTCCTCCATCTTCAAAGGCAACAATGTATGATCTTTCTCTATATTTTTTTCATTGTAATTGTGTGCCTCAATATCTATTTCATTCTAATATTTCTCTCAATCTCTTTATGCATTTGTTTTGCTCCTTCTTTATTCCTTTTCCCCACACAAAATGTTTTACTCCATCTCCTTTATCTCCAAAGACAATAAGGTTTGTTCTTTCTTTATACAATATTTGTCTCTCTAATATTTGGTCTTAAATCTATTTTTTTTTTTTTTTCAGCATCTCCTCTATCTCCTAAAACAACAAGGCTTGTTCTTTCTCTGTACACCATTTGTTTATGTAATATTGGTTCTCAAAACATTTTTCTTTATTATATATATGTTCATCTCATGATTTTCTTTCTCGATTTCTAACATTATATGATTAATAGTTAAAAAATGGCCCTAACAAGATCTCAATCCATAAAGATGGTGCCAAAAAGACAATTTCACATTGACAATTTTGATATAAAAAAAGAACCCGAATGCAAAAATAAAGAAATTGAGCATAGAAGATGAAAAACATATTGGGCATAGAAGTTGAAGAAATTGAGTATATTTTTTTTTTCTTTTTGTTTAAGGGCTATTGATGATTATCAAAATGAAAATATTGTAATTTTATTATAAATATATTTTTTTAATTTGATTTATTTTAATTATCAAAACTTTCCTTAATTGTCTCCTTTAATATTAATGTGAAAGTTGAAATTTTTCATATTATATGATAGTCAATCAATTATAATTACCAATTGATTGCAAACATATAATATTATTGATTTTTATATTAAAGTAATTAATCAAATATCTCATACAAATATCAATGGTAATCAATCATTACATAATTATGGAAGTAATGAAATTTGAATATTTAATTATTATTTTTGTTTTTATTTAATATTCAATATACATGCATGTGAAATTACTTTTTTGGCCTACTTTGAATTTGAATTCCTACTTTAATGATGATTGAAATACAATATTAAAAATAATGAATTTAAGTCATAAATAAAATCAATCAACATTGAAGAAGTATATCAGAACACTTTAGTGCTTAACTATTTTCCAGCCAATCAATATGTAATTTTAAATTAGTTTCAAATTTATTATAATTTTAAAATTTCAACAGTAAGAATTACATATTTGAGCCTCTGATACTAATACAAAACCCTCCAACATTAGGGATAAATTTTTAAAACTAACAAGATAGTAGACTTTAGAGATATTCTTCAAACATGGGTTTATAAGAACTAAGGCCATTTTTTGACTTTCCAAATTAATTGTCAATCAATTAATTACAATTGGCATGTGATTGAAATTGCTATATATGTTTTCAAATTTGCTAATTATTAAATAACAATTATTTATTCAATTTTAAATTAGTTATACCATATTGCTAATTTTTAAGTATCAAATCAATATTGAATATTTGATTTTCATATTAAAGCAATAAGTCAAACATCCCATACAAAAATAAATGGTAATCAATCAATCCCTAATTAATTTGAAAGTTAAAATTTCTCAAATTAAATGGTTATCAATCAATTATAATTGTCAAGTTAATTGCATAATATTATAATTTTTTTCATATTTATTTATTTAAAACTATCCAGGAGGGTTAAAATATGGTAATATCAATTTTTTGTGCTGATTTTAAATTTTATTTATTAGGAAAAATAATTTTGTATCTTCATATGAAAAATCATAAATTTGCATTGCTAGATGATGAATATGGAATTTGGAAAATGAAAAATTTTAAGTTAATGAAAAAATTGATATTGCATGCCAATGAATCTATGCTTAGTTTTCAGAAGTTTCATTTTTACAGAGTAGAGCTTGAACACTGACTATGAATTAAAGTTACAAGCACAAATAAGTAATTTATAAACAGAATTTTCATAAATTAATAAATACAAAATTAATATAAAAATGAAAAATTATACAATAATTTCAATCACATGCTGATTATAATTTATTGATTGGTAATTAATTTGGGAAAAAAATTAATTTTATTTTAAGATTGTCATTGTAGTTAAGATTACAATGAGAGAATTTTAGAAGTGAAATTCAACAGTCACGCCGCCTAATTTAACTGCCATCAATGCGTGACAAAAAAAAAATGTCTTTAGTTGTATTTTAATCCACATACATTTTAACAGGTAATGTCCTAATTAAGCAAGGTAATAAAGATATTGATTTTAAAGTAATAAAAATGTGCCTTAACAAGAAATAGATGGTAATAATCAAATTAAATTTAATGATTGCAATTAATACTCATTTCAATTAAAATCAAATTATCTAAACTATGAGAATTAATCAAAAATGTTATAAATTTCAATGCTCAAATTTCAAAATTTTAAATTCCTATTCAGTGAAAGAAATTTAAAATCCCAATTTTTTTAATAAATATATTCAATCAACATTGAAGTGCAATTCAAAAATCTTTTGCAATTATTAACTTACCTAATTAAATGTCAATCAATTAATTATAATTGACATGTAATTGGAATTTTTGTATATTCTCTAAATTTTTTTTTATTAATTTTGTATTTAATTAATTTTAAATAACCCAAGTTTGTGAAATTTCTTAATTAGACATGTAATTTGAAACACAATTACAAGCTATACTAATATTAAAAGAATAGTTTATTGGATGACAGTCTGACAACTGGTACTATAAATGAATTTATTATCAATTTAATAATTTAAAAATTATAAAAAAAAATCAAAATTTTGAATACATATTCAATGAGGAAAAAAATAAAAATTTGAATTTTGGTAATAAATACATTTCATCACCATTGAAGATGAGTTCAAAAAAATTTTGAAATTATTAACTCTCCAAATTAGTTGCTAATCAATTAATTATAATTGGCATGTGATTAAAATTAATTGTTATATTTTCTTTTATTAATTTTGTATTTATTTAATTTTAAATAACCCAAGTGTGTGAAATTACTTAGTTAGGCCTATAACCCTATTTGAAACCCTCCAACAATAAGTATTGCAACAACTTTGCAATTGTTGTAGACTAAATTATCTATTAGAAAAATAATTTTTTGTTTGTGCTTCTATAAATTATTCATAGTTTACACTTCTTGGGATTGTATTTTATTATAGGTCTATGTTGTTATCTCATACAAATATGAATATCCAAGTGGTAATGCCACTCCAACACATGTTCAAGTCAGGGTATGTAGAGTATGGATCATACTGGCATTGCTTCTTTCCTGATCTTTGACCTTGTTGCTTTAGAATTTCTGTGTAGATATGTAGTTGATATGTGTTATAAAGGAACTTAAAAATAATTTTCTTAACAAATTAGTGAAAGGGAATTCCTTCCTTATTAGCTTAATACATTAATGGGGTAGAGATTTTTGTTCAAGATTGAGATAAAGGATAATAACTTAAAACAAGGCTGGTTTGCCTAGTTTTTAGGAGGGAATTTACTCCTTGCAATAGAAGAAGTACTTAACATGTCTCCTTAAAAAAAATGAAGACATTGAAGGTGCAAAATAATGTCATGTAATTAAGGTGGGACATTCATTACAGGAAGGTTTTTTTTTTTTTAATTAAATGTCCTATTTTAAGATAAGCAAATGGAACATGTTGGTTTTGGGTAGCTGATAATTGGGGTGGGGATGATAATGGAAAGCAAATTTAGTCGTCTATCCACCCATGAAGGGTTTTGGGATAAAAAAGAATACATTATAGAATTTTGGGTTGCACTAAATTTAGACCATAAACTATCGACTTATGGAAACTCTAATAGGACTATTGGGGTACTGAATATCCATTACTCAATCAAATAAGTAAAAGATGAATCTTTTGAAGTTTAATACAAAATTTATTTGCACTAGAATTTGATTATTGTAAATTTTTTTTTGCTGTTAGAGTCTACACAATAATGGTAGCCTATCCAGTATAGGACATGTAATATCCAAATTCGTACATAGTTTGAGATGCCTAAAATTAAATTATTGCTCTTGAGGCACCTACTAGCCGATCAAAGGACTCAAGTATAATTTTTTTTTCCTGTGATTTAATTTCTATTTCACTAAGAAAACTTCCAATTTCTATTTTTTTGTTTGGAAGTTTAATTTTTTGGATCTATAATCTGTATTTCACTGCACGATATTGGTTCTTTATTCTCCAGTCATATGCTTAATACCTTGTAAAGCGTGAAGCACATGTGGGTTGATGATTTTGCAAACCTATGGCATTGGGAAAATGTTAGTTGTTTTCATGGTGAATTGCTTGCATTTCTATGATTTTGTGCCCTCCATTCTTATAAAGGTCAACTAATTATTTTATTTTATGTGTAAACATTCATATAGGTCAAACTTAAAAAAATGAATTAACTAACAAATTTTTGGTGGCACAAGGGTATTATACCTACAAAAACATATTTGGAGAGTTAAATTTTCTAGAGACTATATTCTATTTGTCTGTCTCAATTAACACTAACCATGATCTTAGCTCTTAATATGAAGAGACATTTAACAAATTATTATCTTGATTATAGATTACTTTTTTCGTTGGTGATTATTCACATAAAATTTTAGGATGCTAACAAATTCTGAAATATGATTTTTATCAAGTATATCCATCTTAGAACGTTTACTCTATGTTTCATTTTAATTAAATTCTTTTGGGTTCTCATTCTAATTATTTTCTTCCGTTATTTTTCTGGAAAATAATGATCATATATAGACTCTTTCAATTTGCAGAATATTCTATTGGTTGATATCTTGATAATAGTAGTTTAAAATGCATTACAAGGTATTGCAAACTTGCAAGTATGTTATGTTTGAATTTAGTTGCTCTAAAACTAGGATGAATTAACATAAGTTAAAATGTAATGTTTTAGTTGGTCATGTATATGAAAAATGACCATAGCAAAATAGCAAATTATGGTGATTATTTTGTTGTCGGGGTCTTCCAAAGGATAGAAAGATAGGGTGGTATTCTAGATAAGGAATAATAGAGAACAAATAGGTGTGTTTGAGATGGAAGTGAAAGTACCTCAGGGGAAGCAACGATCACCAATGGCTCCGCTATCAAATGTAGTTGTTGGAATCACAAAAACATATCCATAACATAGTTAGGAGAATGAAGAAAATTACCAAAATCAAAGGGTTAACCTAAAGTAGAAATAATAGATAGCGAGATGATTCTATATGTGATGAATTTTTATTGTGAAACTTAAACTATGCTAAAGGGCTTCCTAAAAGAATAATTGGCTTACGATATTCTGACAAAAACCAAAAGAAAAGTGTGAATGAGCTGCATTCAGTTCTTCAGTATTCATTGATGTTCAAAGCATGAAAAACCTTTGCTGGGAGCATAATTGCATAGCCAAATATATAACCAATTGCAAGTTTAAATCAAAGATCTACACAAGAATTTAAATGGAGCAACTAAAGTAGTGGGAAAGACAAAAATCAAAGACTTTCAGTGAAAGTAAATACACCATGTAAGAAACCTCGAGTCCTTGATCCAATATGTTGTGCCTGTTAATTTTGGTGTTTGGCATGCAGAGAGGCCATGTAGTATTTTTAGAGGAAAAATAGAAAATTCAGAGAGTAAAGTAGAAGGAAAGGAGAAAAATATTCACCAACCTCACAATATATAAACATATAAAAAGAATAAGAAGCTATTCTGGAAAAACATTGTTTTGAGTAGAGAAAAAATGGCTTCCAAGATGCCTTGGGCTTGAAGAGCGGCTTTTTATGTTAGGATCTTCACAAAGGCTTTTCCCACTGGTAATTCAGTCTTTTTCGTGGACTGCTATCAAGAGACTATCAATTAGAAGAGAGGGAACATAGAAGCTATGAATAGAGGAAAGAGATGATAGATGATAAACTTTTAAATGTGTAGGACAAAGGAAGTAGGAATCAAAGAGATGCATAGGAAAAAATAAAAATTGGTATTAAAGGAATCAAAGCAAATTGTTGAAGTATGGGGAGGTTGAATAGCGGTTGAGATAAGCATATAGGAAAAATGAAATATGGCATCGAGATGAAGATCAGAGTAAATGATACATGGGAAAAAGAAAAGATGGCATGGGAAGAGAACAGAAGAAATGGTAAACTAAAATGATTACATGTGTAATCAGAAGACAAAAATAATAAAGCGATATATGTAGACTAAAATAAGTGAAAAAGGAAGTTTTGAATGGAAAAAATGTTGGGCATAGTATACTTGAATTAGCACCAACTTGACCTAAAAACTTAAGCTCATGAGTCTTAGGCCAATCCGAGTATTATATACCATATTCCTTCATATTTTCTACCCAATATGGGACTTATTTAAATCATATTATTAACACTCACACCACTCACATGTGCATTCTTAACAATCTCCCCCTTACATGTGAATATCCATAACTCTCCCTTAATGGGAGGCCCGTCACATGCTTTATTTTGGAGAAACCCATCTCCACTCTACTCATATGTGATTATCTAGGAGAACACCACCAAATAATAGGCCCTGCACTCCTTTTCCATGGGAACCCAATTCCACACCCAAGAACACATCCACATAGAGACCACTCTGTAACCCGAGAATACCCGAGGCTAATAAAATTAATCAATTTATATCCGATTCACCAACAACACTTGTAGCATAAGGTAACACCGAGTCAAACCCTTTGATTACTCTAATTAAGGAATCAGATTAAGGAGTTTAACAAACAGGGGATTGATTTGCATAATTAATCAACAGAAAGCAACTAAAAGTTAGGAAACCGAATTAAGGAAGCAACCAATCCAGGGATTTAACTAATCTTGATTTTAATCTGTTCTTGATTACAAAAGATTTATTTAATCATTAACCTAATTTTCTGCCTTAGAGCACATCAAGAAGCCTCTAAGTGATCTATGGGTCCTCTACTAGATAAGCATCTAGAATTCGATTAATTAGGGTTAAACAAATTAAGTATCAACTAATCCAAATTAACCTAAAGTCCAGAATCCAACCGAGCTTAAAGAATCCATCAAAAACCTTTGAAACATTGTTTAATCTTTACAATCCTCTTTTAACATATGAAATTAAGCAATTATCATATGAACATTTTAATCTGAATTAAGCAATCCAATCAGAATTAAGCAAAGGAAGAAAAGAAGTTTGATTAATCACTGAATAAATAATAATTAAAATATAATCTTAGAATTAATAATCAAAATAGCCTAAACTTGGATTGATTTAAAGAACTAACCCTCCATGAACATGAGGTAATGACCCATTACATAAAAGGTAAAGAAAAACTCTAGAGAGAAAAAAGGCAAAGAAAACTGCACAGAATGAGAATGAATGACCTATGGATGCCTCTTTTCTTACTTAAAACTATCTAAATTATATACACACAAAGATTACCCCTAGGTTAGAATTAATCCTCTGAGACTTAGCTTTAATTGGGCACCAGTTTTGCCTTAATTGGGCCTAAAATGAGAAAGTTAGGCCCAATTTACTCTTAATAGCTCTCTGGACTCATCAGCCAACTTCAAGGGGAAATAACACCATTCAAACGCCATAGTTTGGAGAAGTGATCTGACAAGAGTTGAAGATTAATGTCTGAGCTATCCAATGGCACCATTTTTAGGTCCATACAATATTCACAGCCCAAGTTATGTCTCAATCTCTTCATACGGGTCAGGATCTAGTGACAACATCTATGCTCTGACTTCCAAGTTAAATATGGCCTACTGGACATTCAAATTAGCTTTGGAGCTCTGAATCAAAGTTGTAGAGAATTCTCTCAGCTTTCCTATAAGGTAAGATTCAAGATTATCAGATGTCTAGAACTCAAGTTATACCTGAAACACAGAGACAATGTAAAATTCCCAGTAATGCTGAAAAACACAATTAAGCTCGATTGAAACCCAACTAATAATGAAATGTGGCCTAAGTCCAATCAATTCAGCCCAATAGAGATTTAAAAGACTAAAAATGAGGGTTAACTACTATATAAAAAATGTATTTATCAAATTCCCCTACAACTTTTGCATGTCTCAGGCAAACTTAGGACTTCAAAATTAGGAAACAAAGAAAAACAAACTAATTAACTCAAAAACTAAAGACTCACTTCCTAATGATATTCAAGAAATGCACTCAAGTGTTTAGAAAATAAGTATTTCACTCAATGAAACTCATGAAGAAATGCACTACCATAAGTTTGCTTATCTTCTACTTCTCCACTACTCAAATACATGCACACACAAATCAAGAAGACTTTATTCAAGGTTGTAATAGGGTCAAGGTAAAGGAAATGAACAATATGGATATAACAAGCCAAGTACCCTAAGAGAATAAAAGAGCACTGGGGAGAAATTCAAATGACAAGCATAAAAAATTTTCCCAACTTCGAAGAATATAAAGCATATTCTTCTTTCTTTTTACATATTCCTTCCTTTTTCTTTTATTTCACAACCTTCTCACATCACAATTGGCTCTTTTTCACAATTATTCTTTTTCTTCTGATTTTTTTTTAAAACAATTGGCTCTTTTTATTTCTTTCTTTCACCAAACACTTTGCATATTGCATATCAAATTTCACAACCTCCACACTTGAACTATTAGTTGCCCACAAGTACAAGGGCTCCTCAAATGAACCAATGCTCTCTCATTCCCTAAGGTAAGGTAAAAATATGGTTTTTTGCATAGGCATAAGCAAATAATGAGCTAAGACAAAGGATAGGCAAATAGGCTCAAGGGGGTTAAACAAAGGAAAATGATGCAAGGTTGGCTATTTGGCAAAGTAGCTTAATCAAGAAAGAATGCATCAATCATGTTCATGTACACAAGTGAAAATGCAGCCTCAAAAAGAATCAAAGCAAGATCTAGAGTGATCAATATCCATAAGCGAAAATCACACAAGAAAGAAAAGAATGGCAAAAATACTTAATACATCCATCAAAAGGCTCGCAATCTCACAATGCATGCATCTATCAACTTAATCACCAATCCAACATCCAAAACCAAACATGTGAAATTAAGGAAGGAAAACAAATTATCCAATCATGTTATGAACCTTGAATTGCAATTGCTTCAAACTTACAACTTTACAAATCCTAAAACATCATTGGAAGACAATTAAAAATAAAAAAATCAGAAGACAATTAAATAGAAAACATCAACAGAAACAGAAAATAGAAATTGACAAAAATAGAAAAGAACAACATAAACAGAAACAAAAAATAGAAAAGAAAACTGAAAACTGAAAATTGACAAAAACAGAAAATAATAACATAAATAGAAATAGAAAACAGAAAATAGCAACATAAATAGAAATAACAGCAAGACAAATAAACAGAAAATTAAAAATAGAAACATAAAACAGAATTTAAAAACAGACACAAAACATAAAAACAGAATATAAACCTCCCTTACACTTAAATTTTGCATTGCCCTCAATGTAAAAGCTTCAAAAAGAAGCAACATTTATCAATTATCATCAATAAAAAAAGGACAAGTAAAATAAAAAAGAGAGAAGAAACATCTTTATCAAGTGAGGTAGACGGCTTCTTGTAAGTGAACTTCCTCCACTATGTCCTCTTGAACTCCTTCATAGAATGGCTTGAGGTGATGTCCATTGACTTTGAAAGCTTTGTTGGTGGCCTCACTTGTAATCTCCACCACACCATAAGGAAAGACCTTAGCGATTGCAAATGGACCAAGCCACCTAGAATAGAGCTTGCCGGGCATGAGCTTTAAGCGGGAGTTATAAAGGAGAACTTTTTGGCCAATGGAGAACCCATTCCTTAGCAACATCTTATCATGAAACCACTTGGTCTTGTCCTTGTAGATCCAGGAGTTCTCATAAGCTTCCAATCGAAGCTCTTCAAGCTCTTGGAGATGGAGCTTTCTTTGGGATCCGGCTTGGCTCAAGTCAATGTTGCACTATTTTACCGCCCAATATGTCTTGTGCTCAATCTCGTGGCATGCTTTACCAAAGACTATCCGGTAGGGAGACATCCCAATAAGTGTCTTGAAAGTGGTCCTGTAAGCCCAAAGAGCATCCTCAAGTCTCAGGCTCTAATCATTCTTGTTAAGTTGGATAGTTTTTTCCAAGATCTGCTTGATCTCTTTGTTGGAGACTTCGGCTTGCCCATTGGTCTAAGGATGGTAAGGTGTGGAAACCTTATGCACGACTCCATATTACTTCACCAAAGCTTCCATGCTCCGGTTGCAGAAGTGTGAACCCTAATCACTGATGATAGCCCTCAGAATGCCAAATCTGCTAAAAATGTGTGATCTAATAAAATCTACAACAACTTTAGAATCATCAGTCCGAGTGGCTTTTGCCTCCACCCATTTAGACACATAGTCAACATTTAGCAATATGTAAACAAAACCAAAAGAAACAGAAAAATGTCTCATAAAGTCAATATCCCATACATAAAAAATCTCACAAAATAGCAAAGGCTACTGGGGCATCTCATTCCTACAAGAAATATTCCCCCTTCTCTAACACTGCTTACAAGACTTACAAAACACATATGCATCCCGAAATAGGGTAACCTAATACAATCCAAAGTCCAAGACTTTCCTAGCAGTACGCTAAGGCCCAAAATGCCCACCACATGCAAATGCATGGCAAAAACTAAGAACATATTGAAACTCATGATCAGACACACATCTCCTAATAACATAGTCACTACAAAACTTCCAAAGGTAAGGACCATTTCACACATAATATTTAGACTCACTTATTAGTTTATCAATTTGAGCCCTAGTAAAACATGCAGGAAAGGCACCAGTAACCAAAAAATTGACCATATTTGCAAACCAAGGAGAAGTGACCTTACCTTGCAACTGTAAAAGCTGCTCATCAGGAAAAAAATTCATGGATGGGAAGTGGATTAGAGGCTCTCTCAATCCTGCTTAGGTGATCAGCCACCAGGTTCTTTGCTCCACTCTTATCTCAGATCTCTATGTCAAACTCTTGGAGTAGCAACATCCACCTTATCAATCGTGGCTTGGCGTCAGGTTTCTTCAAAAGAAACTTCAAAGCTGCATGATCAAAAAACACTACAACCTTAGAATCAATCAAATAGGATATGAACTTATATAATGCAAACACAATAGCTAAAAGTTCTTTTTTCTGATGTTGTGTAGTTTTCTTGAGCAGCATCCAAAGTTCTCGAAGCATAGTAAACCACATGGGAACTTTGGCCACTCTTTGTGCCAAGACAGCTCCCAAAGCATAGTTAGACGCATCGCACATCAACTCAAATGGGAGCGTCCAATCAGGTGGCTGAATGATGAGGGTACTAGTCAAAGCTAGCTTCAGACGATTAAAAACTTCCTTGCATTTCTGGTCAAATAGAAACTCCACATCTTTTTGCAAAAGGTTGGACAGTGGAAAGGCTATTTTGCTGAACTGATAAAGCGCCTGTAGAAACCTGTATGTCCAAGAAAAGAACGAACTCTGCACTCATGTAGGGTAAGGCAGACATGTAATGACATCTATTTTTGCAGTATCTACCTCAACTCCCTTGCTAGACACTACATGACCTAAAACTATACCCTGCTCTACCATAAAATGACATTTCTCAAAATTTAGAACAATGTTAGTTTCAATGCATCTATGCAACACTCTAGACAGGTTATCCAAACAGGAATCAAAAGAAGAACCATAAACAGTAAAATCATCCATAAAAACCTTCATGCATTCTTCTAGAAAGTTAGAGAAAATACTTACTATGCACCGCTGGAAGGTACCAGGGGCGTTGCAGAGGCCTTTAGGCATTTGCTTGTAAGCAAAAGTGCCGAAGGGACAGGTGAAAGTCTCCTGATCCTCAAGTGCAATATGGATCTGAAAGTATACAGTGTAGCCATCCAAGAAGCAGTAATGTGATTTCCCAGCCAATTGCTCCAATATCAGATTGATGAAAGGCAAGGGGTAATGATCCTTCCTGGTGGCTTGGTTGAGCCTCTTATAATCAATGCATATTCGCCAACTATTTTGCACTTTGATAGGGATCAACTCATTATTCTGATTTGCCACCATTGTAACCTCAGATTTCTTCAGGACGACCTACATTGGGCTCACTGAGGTGCTATCAGATATGGGGTAAATGATGTCGACTTGAAGTAGCTTGGTCACCTATTTCTTCACCACATCCAGAATCAAAGGGTTCAGTCTCCTTTAGGGTTGCCTCACTAGTTTAACTTCATCTTCAAATAGTATTCGATGTATGCACGTTGAAGGGCTAATACCAGGAATATCCGCAAGAGTCCAACCAATAGCTTTCTTGTGCTCTGGTAGAATCTGTAGTAATCTGATGCGAATCAGCTTGCTACATGCCATAACCCTAGGAGTGTTCATGATCCCTTGCTTGGAGTTGGAGGCCCGATGACTAGAAGCAGAGCTAAGCGAGTGAGAGAGGCATTGTTGAGCCTAGTCCAAGAGGTGCAGACTAAAGAAAGAGCAGTTGGGCCAAGTTCAGAGTTGAGATGGATCACTTATCTGTCTCTTGTAGAAGGTTCACATGGGCCAGCTTGGAGCCCAAGTTTGGAGCAGGCCAAAAATAATGTTTAATTTAATTAGTTTTATTTTTGGGCCTTTATGTTTATGGGCCAAAACGTTTAATTAGTTTTAAATTCGTTTTTTAATATTTTGGGCCTTTATGTCTATGGGCCAAACTGGGTATTAGGGTTTTATTAACTTTCTTAGAGGATCCATCATAGCTTGTAGCCTCCTAGCCGAATTGCCTATATAAGGAATTCGTGTATGCCTTTGCAAAACAGTTTTGGAGATTAATAGTATTCAGTTTCTGAATTATTGAGTTTCTCTGGATTGAGAGCTTCCCTGTTGTTCTTGGGCAAAGAACTTGAACTTGAACTTACCAAGGATCCTTCCTTGCTAAGGGTTCACCCTATTGAGATAACCAAGGTCATCCCACTGTTTGGTATCCAGACACTCCGTTTCGATCATTCGGGTACGCGAACGCATCACAATCTTTCCTCTTGCTCAGGGAGGAGGTTATTNCTTCACCACATCCAGAATCAAAGGGTTCAGTCTCCTTTAGGGTTGCCTCACTAGTTTAACTTCATCTTCAAATAGTATTCGATGTATGCACGTTGAAGGGCTAATACCAGGAATATCCGCAAGAGTCCAACCAATAGCTTTCTTGTGCTTTGGTAGAATCTGTAGCAATCTTTCCTCTTGCTCAGGGAGGAGGTTATTTGCCACGATTACAAGAAGCTGCTCGTCCTCCGCCAAATATGCATACTTGAGATGCTCAGGCAAAGAATTTAACTCCAATTTTGGTGGCTGCACTACAGAGGGAAGTAATCTAGGAGGCTGCAATGTCTCTGCGGATCGAATCTCCTCATAATCAATCTCCTTATAATCAGTAGCTAGTACATAATATGTAGAACTAGATTCACTAGAATCCTCATATCTCAAGAAGGTAGAAATCTCAGCATACATAACACATAGCATATCACTATCACAATTAGCACATGAGTGGCACTGAATAGAATCATCTAAACCAACAAAATAAAGAAAATTAGCATACAACTCAGTGTAGGCATCCTTAACTAAATTATCAATCACATCAATATGAAAAACATAATGCTCATCTATGGGATGTTCCATAACATCAAAAATATTAAATTGAACAACAGAGTCTCCAAACTCCATGGATAGAGTTCCTGCATGCACATCGATCTTAGTCCTTGCTGTTTTGACGAATGACCTCCCTAGAATTAGTGAAGCCTTTCTAGATTATGGCTCCCCCTCCATCTCTAAAATATAGAAATCAGCAGGAAAGATCAACTCATCAACCCTTTCCAACACATCCTCAATTAATCCAACTGGATACACATTGCTCCTATTAGCCAACTGAATCACAACACCAATGGCATTCAAGGGTCCAAGTCCAAGAGAACTAAAAATAGACATAGGCATTACATTAATGGAAGCACATAAATCTAGCATGACATGCTCAAATCTATAATTGCCTATGATGCATAAAATTGCAAAAGTCCCTAAATCCTTGCATTTCTGTGGCATAGGCTAAATGAGGGCTGAAACATTTTGGCTTTTGCTGATTCTCTCATTACCCTTCAGCCTCCTCCTCTGTATGCATAATTTTTTAAGAAACTTGACATATTTTAGAATTTGCTTGATTGCATTCAGCAATGGAATGTTGACTTCCACTTTCTTGAAGGTCTCAAGAAGCTCTCCATCATTCTCAGTCTCATCTATCTTTCTAGATTTAGTGGGTCTCATCTATCACAGGCCTCTTACTCTCAGATTCTAAGGCTACTATGTTAGGAATCAATTTCTCTACCGGTTGTTGCTTGCTTGCAGGCTGAGGGTCAGTTGGTATTGGCATAGATTTACCAGACCTCAGTATAATGGCGCTCACATTCTTTCCGTTTAGATTGAATATTGTTTAAGAAGAAAGTTTACCAGAACCTTGGGACTGCAACTGATTCACTGAAGATATCAATTGTCCAATCTAGGTTTCTAAATTTTGTATGATGGCCTCTGTCCTCTGCTAGAACTGAATGTTGTTAGTGGTCATCTGCTTCACTAGGTCTTCAAATGAAGGCTCAGATTTTGGGACTGAAGGATTAGCTTATTGATAGGTTGTTGGAATGACTGCCTGTTTGGTTGAAACTATTGGTTGCTTAGGCCTGCATTGTATCTAGGTTGCTGCTACTGGTAGGTCTGGCTAGAATTACCACTATACCTCAAATTAGGGTGATCCCTCCAACCGTGATTGTATGTAAGAGAGTGAGGGTCATATCTGGGTTGTTGCTAGTGAGGTCTGCCAGGAAAGACGCCAGCCACTACTTCATTGTTATCTTGGAGAATAGGGCACTGATCCATTGGATGACTGGCTAGGAAATAAATGCCACATAATTGGGTAGGAGTTGGAACTTATGCGTGTCCCATGGCCAACTATCTAACTAGGGAGGTCAGTTCCTCCAAATGATTCTCCATTCTTTATTGGTCTACCATTTGCACCTCGTTCACTCCCCTGGTTGGGGTAACCATCTGTGTGCCAAATTGTTGTACATTGGCTACCATGTTGGCTATTAACTCTTGCAACAGCAAGGGTCTTATCTACCAAGGCACTTTCAGAAGCAGCATCCACCATGCTCCAATCCATAGGAAGAAGTTCTTTGTAGAAGTACTGGATGAGCAACTGATCACTGATTTGGTGATTATAGCAGCTTCCATAGATTTTCTTGAATCTCTCACAATACTCATGCAGTGTCTCTCTATTGTTTTGTCTTATGCCACATATGTCTTTTCTTATGGCAGCAGCTCTTGAAGCAGGGAAATTTTTTTTGAGGAAGAACCTCTTCATGTTATTCTAACAGGTGATGATGGCTAGCTACAAGTAGTATAGTCAATCATTTGCTGCTCCATCTAATGAGAAAGGGAAGGCCCTCAGCTTGATATGCTCCTCTAGGATTCCTTGCGGCTTCATGGTAGAACATACTATATGAAACTCCTTCAAGTGCTTGTGAGGATCCTTACATGCAAGTCCATGAAACTTGGGTAGCAAGTGTATTAATCCAGATTTTAGCTTAAAGTTAGCATTCAAGTCAGGATATGGAATACACATAGGCTGGTAATTGTCATCAGGGGTAGCTAATTCCTTAAGAGTCCTAGCTCTAGCATGCATATTATTGTCAGCCATATTAATAACAAGACTAGCAACATGACTATCAACTACTCTTCTCCTAGACTTCCTCTACAAGGTATGGAAAGTTTTATCAATTTCAGAATCCAATTCACTACAAGAAGAACTAGTCATGTACTAACAGAACACATAAATGCACTAAAATAGAAACACACAAAATCCATTAAATAGAGGCAAAAACACAACAAAGTAAGGCTAGTTGAAGTATCTAAACATTTTTAAAAAAATGCAAGACCACCACAGAATGAAAGCTATGACAAAATGNCTAGACTTCCTCTACAAGGTATGGAAAGTTTTATCAATTTCAGAATCCAATTCACTACAAGAAGAACTAGTCATGTACTAACAGAACACATAAATGCACTAAAATAGAAACACACAAAATCCATTAAATAGAGGCAAAAACACAACAAAGTAAGGCTAGTTGAAGTATCTAAACATTTTTAAAAAATGCAAGACCACCACAGAATGAAAGCTATGACAAAATGCAACTCAAAAATCAAACAAAAGATCTTCAAAAATTGAAAAAGTTGTCAAAACGATGAAATTTGGCCAAAATAGGGTGGAGCTCAGGGCAAAGCGCTGAGTTATGATTGTTAGGCCATTTTCCTTCAACTAACCAATTTTTAGGTCATTCTAAGCTAAAAAAATCCGTGCCAAACTTTGAAAATTTGCCTAAAATATCATGTTTTCGCCTTAAACCACCAAGGCAAAGCAACAAAAAGGGACTTTTGCAGCACTCAACAAAAGGGGTTAATGAAGGGATCAATAAAGGGTTAGCAGTCAATTAAACTCCTAATAAGATTGATTAAAACTTGAACAATCCCTAGGAACAGCGCCAAAATTTGATGAGCTGCTGAGGCTAATCAAATTAATTAATTTATATCCAGTTCACTAACAATACTTGCAGCATAAGGTAATACCGAGTCGAGCCCTTGGATTACTCTAATTAAGGAATTAGATTAATGAGTTTAACAAACAGGGGGTTGATTTGCATAATTAATCAACAGAAAGCAATTAAAAGTTAGTAAACCGAATTAAGAAAGCAACCAATCTAGGGATTTAACTAATTCTGATTTTAATCCGTCATTGATTACAAAAGATTCGTTCAACCATTAACCTAATTCTCGGCCTTAGAACACATCAAGAAGCCTCTAAGTGATCTATGAGTCCTTTACTGGATAAGCATCCAAAATTCGATTAATTAGGGTTAAACAAATTAAGCATCCACTAATCCAGATTACCTAAAGTCCAGAATCCAACCGAACTTAAACAATCCATCAAAAACCTTTGAAACATTGTTTAATCTTTACAATCCTCTTTTAACATATGAAATTAAGCAATTACCATATGAACATTTTAATCCGAATTAAGCAATCCAATCAAAATTAAGCAAAGGAAGGAAATAAGTTTGATTAATCACTGAATAAATAACAATTAAAATAGAATCTCATAATTAATAATCAGAATAGTCAAAACCTAGATTTATTTAAAGAACTAGCCCTCCATGAACATGAGAGAATGATCCATTATAGAAAAGGTAAAGAAAAACTTTAGAGAGAAAAGAGGCAAAAGAAAACTGCACAGAATGGGAATGAATAACCTATAGATGCCTCTTTTCTTACTTAAAACTATCTAAATTACCTACACACCGAGATTACCCCTAGGTTAGAATTAATCCTTTGGGCCTTAGCTTTAATTGGGCACCAATTTTGCCTTAATTAGGCCTAGGATGAGAAAGTTAGGCTCAATTTACTCTTAATAGCTCTCTAAACTCATAAGCCCATTTCAAGGGGAAATAACACCATCCAAATGCCACAGTTTGGAGAAGTGGTCTTCATAATAGTTGAAGATTAAGGTCTCAGATATCTAATGACACTGGTTTTGGGCCATACGATACATAGTGCTCAAGTTATGACCCAATCTCTTCATACAGGTCAGGATCCAGTATAGCATCTCTGTTCTGACTTCCAGGTTAAATATGACCTGCTGGACATCCAAATTAGCTTTGGAGCTCTGAATCAAAGTGTTAGGGAATTCTCTCAGTTTTCCTACAAGGTAAGATTCAAGATTATCAAATGTCTAGAACTCAAGTTGTACCCGAAATATAGAGACAATATAAAATTCCCAGTAATGCTGAAAAATACAATTAAGCCCAATTGGAACCCAACTAATTAAATGCCGCCCAAGCCCAATCAACTTAAGAGACTAAAAATGAGGGTTAACTATTGTATAAAAAGTGTGTTTATCAGCATTCTTACTCCATGGAGGCCCATTCCTGCTCCTTTCTCTGATATTGTTTGTTAGGGAGAATCCATCATGTGGGCCCGTGAGCATGTATGGCATAACATACTTGAATTAGCACCAACTTGACCCAAAAGCTTAAGCTCATAAGCCTTGGGCCAATATGAGTATTATATATCACACTCCTTCATCTTTTCTACCCAATGTGGGACTTTTTTAAATCATATTATTAACACTCACACCACTCACATGTGCATTCTTAACCAAAAAAAAATGAAAAAATTGAAGCATCATTGAATAATACATGAAAAAAAATAATTATTACAGTATTTCCTGCAACTCTTCTTCTTTAGTATAATTTATAGATTTATAAATTCAATTAGTCTATTGGGTCTACCTTTTAAACACACGGTATAGGAAAAATAAGGCTAATATGGAATTAGATAGAAATTTTAAGATTAATCCAATGAAAGAAGTTTCAATAAAAATGAAAGATTCATTTTCTTTTCATTCTCATGATTAGGTTCCTTTTCTTTTTAGAAAATGATTGCTCAAAGAATTGGCTAGGAATGTGAAAAATTAAGACGTTTCATGTTGATATTTAACTAGATATTATGGTTAAGGTTAATCTATTTTTGTTAGATAAGTTCTTATTTTAATAAATTTTGCAGGTGATCTTCAACATGTTGTGGCTATGCATTTCCTCAAATGCATTATCATTGGCATTATTAGCAATTATTATCATATCCAAATACGGAGACTTTGATATGAAAGTGTTTGTGTTTTAGATAAGATCTCTAAGGTGCCGCTTACTCAGTATGGTGATATTCAATACATGATTGTGTGGAGAAATACCACAACTAGGGTTTATATAGCAAAAGCTAGGTATGATTGGTTTATATCTAGGACAAAAAATCATATGGATACCAAAAGGTGGAACTGGGTGTTGAGGCTTGCGGCTCCAAAAAATTAAAGTTTTTTTTGTGGCTAATCCTTCATGACATCATACCCACAAGTTGGTTTCGTGCTCATAAACACCTTAGTCAAAATTTCTAATGCAACAGGTGCAAGTCTGATATCAAAAATACAATGCATTGTCTTACGGAATGCTATAAATCACATCTATCTGGGTTTTGGAGTAGATGGTAGCTTATGGGAACAAGATTTAAATACTTGGTTTCATAGAAATGGGAATACAGAAAAGGGGATAATGAAATCGTACATTCTCTTCTATTGCATGTTGTGGTGGATATGGAGAATGCACAATGAATATGTTTTTGAAGGGCGTAGCACTCTATTGATGGTGAGTGTTAATAAGATCAAGGCGATGGTTTAACTTGTAGTAAAGTTTTTCTAGAAAAAAAAAAGGAGGAAAGAGACGTGCGATTGATACATTGGCAGTCTTCAAGTATATAGACCATTAAGCTAAATGTTGATGGTGGCAGTTTTGGGAACCTAGGGAGATCAGGTTTTAGAGGGGTTATTTGAGATTATCAAGGGAGTAGCTTGGTGGTTTTTGTGGCTCTATAGGCGTGGGTACCAATTTAAAAGCCGAATTTACTGCAACAAGACATGGTCTGATATTTTCTTGGAATAAAGGCATCAGAAAACTATGTGTGAATCATATTCCTAAGTGGCAGTGCACTTGATAGATTTTGCTAATGTGAGCTTCCATTGCTATGGGTTTATTATCAATGATATAAGACATTTGCTTAAAAGGAGTTGGGAGGTGAAAGAAATTCATGTGTTGAGATTGGAGTACCAAGGAGCTGATTCATGTATGTTAACTGCAATTTACAAGCATATGATTTTGTTCATGTTTAAAAACATTTTGCATTGCTTAAATTGTGAAATTATAGGAACATTGTATAAAGAAAATTTGAGTACTTAATATTTTGATGACTCTGAAAACAAAATTTGTTTGAATTACTGAGACATTATAAAAGCACAATCTTTGTACTAATATATTATAGGAATCTATTGAACTCAACTCTTACAACAAGGAACCTAAACCTAAGTCATCCATAAAATAGGAAACTACATGTAAGTACTACAAATTAAAAGTACATTAACAAGCTATCTTTAAGGATTAAGGATCCTCATTAATTTTTTTTTATAATTTCCTATGAGTGCATGAAGTTATTTGATTAAAAAGATGATTTGTTTATTATTTCTTTATTTTAGACACAAGTTTCTTTTTCAATGATATTTGATTATAATTTGCAATCATTTGCTATGGAGTCATATTATGAGAAGTCTTTTCTCTTTTTGGCCTTAGATAATTTTATTGAAAAAGAATGCCTATTAGTAGCAAGAGCTATAAATCAACTCAGTAGGTCTCAAGGTTACAAAGATTTTATATTATTTTTGGCCTTCAAGGGTACAAAGATGATATTGGCATACCAATCAAGAGCACTACTTACTACAAGTAGACAAACTGAGACAACTGTAACAATGAATTAAGTACTTATGACACTAATTATTCGTTGTTTTTAAAAAAAAATTATCAATGGTAATCAAATAATTGGGATATGACATTTATTATAAATAGGAAATGAACCATTACATGTCCATTTTAAAGATAAACAAATGGGACAATTTCATTTTGGGAAGTTGATTTTTGGAATAGGTTGGAAATGGGAGCCAATTTATTTTACTAACAATTGTGGGTCAATACTTTATCAATAAAAATTTTAGTATGTTTATATAGGTAATCAATATAGGAAACTTCTTCTTACTGATGATGAAATTTGGAATTCCCTTTCCTATGTTTGATATAAAAATAGTATAATATAAGATACTCTTGTGATATATATTGACAAAGAAAAATGGATAAGGTGGGGGTATAAATAAATACAATTATTTGTAACATGACCTGAATTTGAAAAAAGTTTGGTTTGGTACTTTGGTCATTTACTTATCACAAGAGCGTTAGGAACGTGGAGGTCCAAAACACGTAGCCCACAACAAGTACAATGCAATGTGCACTTAGGTTATAAAGATATGTTATTAAATAATATGATAATGATTGGTGCTTATCCTAAATAACATATAGTGTATACTTGCTACTTTCCTCATACTCAAAGTGACTTTGTATATCTCAAGTCATTAGATATAGCAATGTTGCAATTTCAGGATTAATCGAAAACATGTGGACTTAGTGAAAGACGTTGACATTCCTAGTTCAAATTATACACTATAGATTTTTTGAGTATATAGTATTATCTTATTCTGCATTTGTTTAATACTATTTCAAATGTATTATGGATTCATGATTGATACTTTTAATGTATTGCATCTATGGTTCAAAATATGAAATCCATAATTGGTATATTAGATCACATAGATTTATATAATTTATGCTTTTATAATCACTTAAATTCCATTCCACATCACGTTGCTTAGGGCCCATGCCCCGCTGCCCGGCTGCCAGCTGCGCATTGGCAAGGGAATAGTACTAGTAACTATAAAAGTAATATGCAAATGCTCCACAACTCACCACATGACACTCCCAACCATTAATACGAGTCATAAATATTCACATTTAATACAATTACAATTACAATGTTAATTTAAATATAATATACAAAATTCCCTAAAAAAATAAGAATCATAATTAATTATAAAATGGTGAAATTCAGTTTAGACTAGAAATTTATTCAATTAATTTCGGTTGATTAGAATTGTCAAGTACTCTCCCAAATTTTAGCCTCACAATAAATGTTGATTTGTCAATGAGATTTCAAAAATTAAGGTTTAGAGTTTGTGCCTACATAAATCTCTCTATATATTGCACTCTATGTGAGGCTCACCCTATTGGCTCACGAATTTGTCAACTATTTTCCTCCATCTGAAGAAGCTCCCAGGTTTGCTCTTTCAAATCATTTTTTTGAAAGTTGTAGTTATCTTCCTTAATATCTATTCCATTATGCAGCCGTTTTGCTCTTTTTGTATTCCTTATTTGCTCCATCCTTCATCCCCAAAAGGAACAATGTATGCTCTCAATCTCCTCCATCTCCAAAGGGAACAAGATTTCATTATTTCTCTATACATCATTTGTTTATGTAATATTGGTTCTTATAATATTTTTCTTTATTATATATCTTTACATACTACAAGAAAAATGTTTTTTAATCATGGACTTTTCTCACGGACTAAAATTCCGTGAGAATATCTCACGATTTATCATGGATTTTCTCACGAAGGTGACTGTTGAGATGTCCTCACGGAATTTCTCAAGGACATTAAAGTCCAAGATAAATATTTGTGAGAAATCATGTCCCAGCTGTCACCATTTATTTGTTCGCTATTCTCATGGAAAGTGTTTGTGAGAAATATTGAAGTTTCTCACGGACTTCTCACAAACAAAAAATATCAATGTAAACTTTGATGAGAAAGTTTGTGAGAAATATCAACGCATTGTTTCACTTAAAATTTGAATTTTTTAAGGTTTTTCTCACGGAAACAATTTGTGAGAAAACCTATTTTTCTTCTTACTCACAAACCCACCGCTGCCATTCTCCATTTTCAACAATTTCAAGCATTTCTTTCTCTTCTCTCTTCCCTCTCAACCTGAGGCATTTTTGCACCATTCTTGGCGGCAGTGGTTGGTTTTTCTAGCTGTCCACCTCAGCTTTCATCTTATTGGTTCAATTTTTTGATTTATAGCTCATTGAGGTAGGTTTGGTATCCCTCTCTTATCTGAGCTTTCTTTATCAAATTATTATCCATTTGTATATCTAGCCTCTAGCTCTATTTTAGTCTAGTGTTGGACAAAATTAACAAGCATTGGTTACTAAATTAACCCACCAAGCATTGGTTACACATTAATATGAAATATAATATCTAATCTAGTTTAACTCTAATGTTGCCAAATGTGTAGTATGAAGTAGTGTGAAGTAATGTGTAATTAGTAGAAATTTTTTTACAGGATTCCCCAAAAACTTTGGGCAACGACTTTAATATTGCACTGTGCACACCTGTGTGATGTGCAACTAGACATTTTTCTTTATATACATATCATTTGTATATAGCAAGTTACAAGCAGTTTGTATGACAAAGTTGACACTTGTATTCATTTTAGGGCAAATAGTTGTATGTAATGTGACATTTATTTCAAGTTTTGCATATGGGTATGTGTAAAGTGATGGTTCTATTTGTGGGCACAACTTAGTAGAAATTTTTGTTTAGCCTAACTAAGGGAAATGGCCAAGAGGCAAGTTGATGATTTCATTTCGTTAGTGGAGAATCAAAATGAATGTTTGTGGATTGTCATGTCTTTGGGGGGTCCTATTATATGACCCTTGCAAATGTTATATGGTTGTATATGAGCTGTGTCCTACCATTTAGTACCCTAATTGAACTTCCATAAGTGTTCATTTCCAAATTGGATTGGATCACTCAAATGAACTATACATCCATCATATGTCAGCTTTGTTTTTGTTTTTCTTATTACATTTAATTGGATTAATAAAATTTTAGAGCATTTATCAAACAATTTGTCATTGATGTTATGTTCATTTGTCGCCTAATCAAGTTTGTAGAAAAGATCTATAAGTATTTTATATATATTAATTTTAATTTGGTTTCTTCAATATTGTTTATGTGAATAAAGAATTATAATTTTCTGACTGTGATTTTGTGTATTGTGTTGAATTTTGAATTCCTTGAATGTTCAAGTTTTATGAGAGACTCTGCCTAATTTTTTATTTATGATTTAGGGTTAAGGTTTAGCGGTTACATTTAGGGTTTTAGGGTTAAGGGGTTAGGATTTAGAGTTTAAAGTTTAGAGTTTAGGGGTTAGGGTTTAAGGTTTGGGCCTTAGCATTTTAGAGTTTGGCATTTTATTGTTCTAACATTTTCATTGGTTTTATTTAAATTGTATGATAGATGTCAGACCACCCAAGATGGTCATCTCCCATAGCTAGGCCGCCATCCAGGAGGGACAAAGGAAAGCTTGTTGCTCGGCCTTCTCAGATCGAGCCGACCTTTTCTATGTTCATGCCAACCCTGGGGTTAGCAGGCACCTCGTCACTCATTACAACAGGGGAGGGGTGCTTAGGAGCCAAGACCCCAGGCTCCGCATCATCAGTAGCTACAGGGTCATCTCATGCAAGTCCGTCCATTTCGAACCCTCCACAACCATGACCACGACCGGGCTCTCGACTAGCTGATGGTTGACTTGTTATTGTGCCACACAAGAGGAAGGAATAAGCTAATTCTAATATTTGTTATTTGAATTTTTTTATTACTTTATTTCTATTACTTAACAATTAATTATATTTTTTTTCAGCTTTTACCCTTCCAAGGAGCCCATGAACATACTTTCGACTGTCTACAAGTCGAAGTACGAGCAGCCTTAGCTGGACTTTACCTCAGTTTTTGATGAGGTGAAGGAACTCTAGTGGACAAAGTTTAAGGTAAGAAATAATTGATTTAATTTTATTTACTAACATATTTGGTATACATGTTTACTAAATTTGACATTCTGTTTTCTATTGCAGATGAGATGTGTCTAAGAGGCCTAGTACGAGAGCCAGATTCATAAGGTCTAGCTCTCTAAGTGCTTAGACAATATTCGTGCCTCTTTCCAAGACGTCAAGATCAGGAAGAGCAAGGGTGATTGGTTGTCTGATATGGTACTTGAGGCCCTTAGAGCAATATAGGCCTCTCAATAGTATAGGGACATCTCTGAGAGGAACAAGAAGAACCGTTCTTTAGATCAGGGGTAGGCATTCTATAGAGGTGGCTCTATCACTGTCTCCGAGCACAAATGGAGGTTGGTAAGTTGTTTATTTAATAACATTATTTTGTTGCTATATGTCAATTTATGTTTACTAACAGTTTATATTTTTTGTAAAAGAATAAGTTGGGCAGAGAGCCCAACATTTCGAAGGTTTTTCGTCACCTCTAGCATAGCTCTCCTAAGGGCTGGGTACATCAAAAGGCAGAGTCTACCTATGTACGTATTAAATTGTTCTTAATTCTCTATGTGAGTAATTACATGTATTAATTCTAATACTAACCTAATGGTGTTATCTATGCAGACTAAGTTTAAGAGACGTCGATCCGATAGCCAGGTCGGGTCCTCTTCTTCTTGTGTCGTCTACACCAGGCTATGACTCGATGTCGTTGGTGGGAAGAATAAGAAAGGTCGGGTTTACGGTATGGGCTATGAGGCCAATGTTTTGGACTTCGCCCACTCATAGCCTACCCAGCCCTCCCAACGGCAGGATCCTCAGATGTCTAAGTTGTTGTCCCAGATGGCCAACTTGCAACAGGAGATGACTCGCCTTCGCCTAGTGACCCAGGCACTGGATGCAAATGGCATATCACTCAAGGTGCTTGCCTCTATGCTGGGACAGTTATTTTAGCAGCACCAGTGCCCAGGATTTGGTTCGGCCCCACAGCCCGCCTTTGAGGATGACGAGTAGGACTAGTGCTCAGCTGAGGACTTTAGTTGTATTTTTTTTTTATATTGTATAATATTTTTTATTAATAAAATTTAATTATATTTCATTTAATTTTTTTTACTAATTTGATTAAATGTTTAGAAAAAATAAATAGTTATTTGAGAAAAAAATTAACAAATAAAATTAATAAAAAATATTTAGAAAGGAGTTTCTCACGGATACGGGTATGTGAGAAAATTCTCACGGAACATATCCATAAGAAAAACCAAGACTTTCATGTGAGATACTCTCACGCGTAACAAATGTTTACTTGTGAGAAATTTCTCACTGACCAATTTGTCCATGAGAAAAGGCTTTTGTCACGCTTGTTTTTCTCATGCCCATAGGTCTGTGAGAAAGTCTGTGAGAACACTATTTCTCACGGTCTTTTTCACCATTTATCATGAATTTGTTCCGTGAGAAAATGTGAATTTTCTTGTAGTGACATCTCCTTATGCAGCCATGTGACTCCTTTACTTTTTCTTCTTCTTTCTATCTCCAAAGAAAATAAGGTTTGTTCTTTCTCTATATACTATTTGTTTCTCTAATATTTGGTCTTTCATTTTTTTTTTCTTTTTTCACCATCTCCTTTATCTCCTAAAACAACAAGGTTTATTCTTTTTATATACACCATTTGCTTATGTAATATTGGTTCTCAAAATATTTCTCTTTATTATATATCTCTCAATTCCATATGATTTTCTTTCCAATTTCTATCACTATATAATTAACAATTAAAAAATGGTCGTGACAAGATCTATTTCCATAAATATGGTGCTGAAAAGACCATTTCACATTGACAGTTTTGATCTAAGATAAAAATCCGACAACAATGAAGAAATTGAGCATGGAAGATGAAGAACCTATTGGCCATGGAAGATGAAGAAATTGAGTATATTGTTTTTTTTTTTTCTTTTTGTTNTCTTGATGATTATCAAAAAAAAATTATTTATTGTAATTTGATTCAAAAATATTTCTTTAATTTTATTTATTGTAATTATCAAAACTTTCCTTAATTGTCTCATTTAACATTAATGTGAAAGTTGAAATTTTTCATATTAAATGATAGTGAATCAATTATAATTAAGAATTGATTGCAAACATATAGTATTATTGATTTTCATATTAAAGTAATTAGTCAAATATCTTATACAAATATCAATGGGAATCAATCAGTCTATAATTGCCCAAAATTAATAGTTATTAATTAATTATAATTGTCATTTGATTGCAAAATATTATAATAGGTGTCATTTGTCAATTAAGTTAATTATAATATGATGATATCATGATTACTATAAATTCCAAATTTTAACTAATACATTGATAAATTAACGTGAAATTCAAAAAATTTCAAATTCAATGGTAATGGATCAATTATAATTAACAATTAATTGCATAATCTTATAAATTTTAAATATATAATTATTTTTCATATTTAATAAATTTTATATGGTAATCAATCAATCCAAAATTAAGCTTAAAGTCAAAATTTATCTAATTAAATTGTACTCAATCAATTATAATTTTAAAAATATTATGAAATTATTAAATTGCCAAATTAATTGCCACTCAATTAGGTATAATTGGCATATGCTTGGAATTGCTATATATATGTTTCCAAATTAACTACTTATTAAATAGCAGTTATTTATTAAATTTTAAATTGGTTATGCCATATTACTGATTTGTTTCTCAGTCAATACTATAATAATAGTATAATTATGGAAGTAATGAAATTTGAATATTTAATTATTATTTTCATTTTTATGTAATTTTAAATATAAATGCATGTGAAATTACTTTTTTGGCTTACTTTGAATTTGAATTCTTACTTTAATGATTGAAATACAATATTAAAAACAATGAATTTAAGTCATAAATAAAATCAATTAGCATTGAAGATGTATATCAAAACACTTTGGTGCTTAATTATTTTTCAATCAATCCATTATGTAAATTTAAATTAATTTCAAATTTATTTAATTTTCAAAATTCTAACTGTAGCAAATTACATCTTTGGCCCTCTGACACTTAGGGGTGTAAGCCAAACCGAGAAAACCGGTTCGGTTTTTGGTTTCTTTTTTTGAAAAACCGATGGGGTCGATTCGGTTCTCGGTTTGACTGAAGAAAAATTGAAATTAAACCGAACCAAACCGATTATAGGGAAATGACATTGTTTTACTTACCCCCAGTCTCGGTTTCTTTCTCCCCCTTTTCAAAAATCCCTAAGTCTCCCCAATGTCCCCATCACTCTTCCTCTCACTGTCCCTTTCCTTCCCACTCTTCCTCTCACTCTCCTCTCCCTCAATCCCTTCACCTAGAGACCAGACCAACTGACAATGGCGATGGACGGTGGCAACTCAACCCAGAGGACTTGGCGGTAGGGTGCTTGCTATCTATCAAGACCATTGGCATCTTCCCATTTAGATGGCAATGTTCTTCCATTGTTGAAAGGCAACAGAGCCGGACTAACTTGCTTCCTTGTAGCATTTGTATGCAAAGGCACTCGATCTGAGCACCAACCTTTTTGCATTGCAACACCAGCTTGCCGATAAGTGGGTGTTCTAGGACTATGAAAAGTGCCAGACCTCCAAGACGAAACTGTGCTCTTCTTCATGTTTCCCAATCGAGGTGAAGATAGGGTCACATTGTTCAGATCTAATGAAGCAGGTCTTCGTCGATCCAACTTCTTTAATAAGGCTTCGGATCTTGATCTCCTATCTTGACATTCTTCATAGAGAAGAAAAGTGGTAAAGTGAATACTTTGGATTGGAATCAAAATACATGATTTTTGGATTTTCTACTGTAGCCTTAGAAATCTGTCATTTAGTGAAAGAAAATTTGAGATACTTGCAAGCTTCTTGTTGATATCATATGCTGATTGCTAATGATGTTATACTCGATAGCCTTTTGTTTGCTTGAGTGAACATTCTTGTACATTTTGTAAAGTATTATACACATGCCAGCGAAATAGAATCTAAAATTGATTTGTTTATTTTGTGAAGTCCATCAAATTCTTGAACATACTTGTTTATTCTAATGTCAAAAGCTTACCTTAATGATTGAACAATGTGAACTCCATCCAATTTGGAAATTCTTTCATTCACTGGGAATGATAATGGAAAGCAAATTCAATCGTCTATCCACCCATGAAGGGCCGGTTTTGGGATAAAAAATAATACATTATAGAATTTTGGGTTGCACTAAATTTAGACCCTAAACTATCTACTTACAATTGTGGTACAAAATATCCATTACTCAATCAAATAAGTAAAAGATGAAATTGTTTCAAATTTAATACAAAATTTATTTACACTAGAATTTGATTATTGTAATTTTTGTTGTTGTTATTAGAATCTATACAAGAAGGGTAACCTATCCAGTATTAAATTATTGCTCTTGAGGCATCTATTGGCTGATCAAAGGACTCAAGTATAATTCTTTTTTCCTATGATTTAATTTCTATTTCATTGAGAAGACTACAGTTTCTATTTCTTTGTTTGGAAGTTTAATTTTATGGATCTTTAATATTTATTTCACTGCACATATTTGTTCTTTATTCTTCAGTCATATGCTTGCTACCTTACAAACCGTGATAACACATGTGGGTTGCTGATTTTGCAAACATGTAGCATTAGGAATGCGTTAGTTGTTTTCATGTTGAATTGCTTGCATTTCCATGATTTTTTTCCCTCCATTCTTATAAAGGTTATCTAATTATTATTTTTCTTTTTTGTTATGGCTCCATTCCTTAAGGTAAAGTTCCTACTTTGCACAGTATAATAGGAATGTGGTAATTTTCTTTTATTAGGTAGATCTTAGGAAGTAACCTTAGATTCCATTTTCTAATTAAATGTATGAGAAATAATATATAGATGTCAACTTTGTTACTATTGCCTTTATTAGATGATGTACTTCTTGGTAAACAAATTTTATGTTGTACAAGATTATTGCTAACATTCTACATATTTTATGTGTAAACATGCACATAGGTCAAACTTGCAAAAAAATGAATTAATTATACCTACACAAACATATTTGGAGAGTTATATGTTCTATTTGTCTGCCTTAATTAACACTTATCATGATCTTAGCTCTTTAATATAAAAAGATATTTAACAAATTATTATCTTAACTATATATTTTTTTTTTCTATTGATGAGTATTTACATAAAATTTTAGGATGCTAACTAATTTTGAAATATGATTTCTATCAAGTCTATCCATCTTAGAACGTTTACTCTATGTTTCATTTTAATTAAATTCTTTTGGGTTCCCATTCTAATTATTTTCTTCCATTATTTTTCTGGAAAATAGTGATCATATACAGACCCTTTCAATTTGCAAAATATTCTTTTGGTTGATATCTTGAAAATAGCAGGTTAAAATGCATTACAAGGTATTACAAACTTGTGAGTATATTGTGTATGAATTTAGTTGCTCTAAAACTGGGATGAATACAATAAGTTAAAATGTGTTGTTTTAATTGGCTATGTATGTGAAAAAGGACCACAGCAAAATAGCAAACTATGGTGATTATTTGGTTGTTAGGGTCTTCCAAAAGATAGAAAGATAGGGTGGTATTCTAGATAAGGAATAAGAGAGAACAAAAAAGTGAGTTTCAGATAGAAGTGAAAGTACCTCAAGGGAAGCAATGATCATCAATGGCTCCACTATTAAATGTAGTTGTTGAAAGCACAAAAACATATCCACAACATAGTTGGGAGAATAAAGGAAATTACCAAAATCAAAAGGTTAACCTAAAGTAGAAATAAAATAAAATTTGAAACAAAATAGTAGATAGTGAGATGATTCTATATGTAACAAATTTTTATTGTGAAACTTAAACTATGCTAAAGGGCTTCCTAAAAGAATAATCGGCTCATGATAGTCTGACAAAAACCAAAAGAAAAGTGTGAATGAGCTACATTCACTGACGTTCAAAGCATGAAAAACATTTGCTAAGAGCAGAACTACATAGCCAAATACATAAGCAATTGCAAGTTTAAATAAAAGATAATCACCGAAATGTAAATAGAGCAACTAAAGTAGTGGGAAAGACAAAAATCAAAGACTTTCAATGAAAGCAGATCCACCATGTAAAAAACCTGGAGTCCCTGATCCAATATGTTGTACCTATTGATTTTGGTGTTGGGCTTGTAGAGAGGCTATGCAGTATTTTTAGAGGAAAAATGGAAAATTCAAAGAGTAAACGTAGAAAAAAATGAGAAAAATAGTCACCAACCCCACAATATATAAACGTATTAAAAGAATAAGAAGCTATTCTGGAAAAGCATTGTCTTTGAGTAGAGAAAAAATGGCTTCCAAGATGCCTTAGGCTTCAAGGGTGGCTTCTTATCTTAGGATCTCTATTTTTCACAAAGGCTTTTCCCACTAGTAATTCAATCTTCTTCGTGGATTGCTATCAAGAGATTGTCAATTAGAAGAGAATGAACATAAAATTTGTGAATAGAGGAAATAGATGATAAACTTTGAAATGTGTAGGAAAAAGGAAGTAGGAATCACATAGATGCATACGAAAAATGAAAATTGGTAATAAAGGAATCAAAGAAAATTGTCGAAGTATGGGCAGGTTGAATAGCAGTTGAGATAAGCATATAGGAAAAATAAAATATGTCATCGAGATGAAGATCAGAGTAAATGATACATGGGAAAGAGAAGAGATGGCACAAGAAAAGAAGAGAAGAAATGGTGAACTAAAATGATTACATGTGTATCAAAAGACAAAGATAATAAAAGTGATGTGTGTAGAATAAAATGAGGGAAGAAGGAAGTTTTGGATGGAAAAAATGAAAACAAAAAAAAAAAATTGAAGCATCATTGAATAACACATGAAAAAATAATTATTGTAGTATCTCTTGCAACTCTTCTACTTTAGTATAATTTATAGATTCATGAATTCAATTAATCCATCAGGTCTACCTACTAAAGATAATAGTATAAAAGAAATGGGGATGGGAATTAGAGTAGAAACAAGATTATCCACACAAAATAATGGTAGTGAAAAGACATCATGGTATAGGAAGAATAAGGCTAATATGTAATTAAATAAAAAATTTAAGATTAATTCAATGAAAGAAGTTTCAATAAAAATGAAAGATTCCTTTTCTTTTCATTCTCATGATTAGGTTCCTTTTCTTTTTAGAAAATGATTGCTCAGAGAATTGGCTATGAATGTAAAAAATTAAGACATTTCATTTTGATATTTAAATAGATACTATGGTCAAGGTTGATCTATTTTTGTTAGATAAGTTCCTACTTTTAATAAATTTTGCAGGTGATCTTAACATGTTGTGGCTATGCATGTCCTGAAATGCATTATCATTAGCATTATTAGCAATTATTATCACATCCAAATATGGAGACTTTGATATGAAAATGTTTGTGTTTTAGATAAGATCTCTAGGGTGCCACTTGCTCAATATGGTGATATTCAAGACATGATTGTGTGGAGAAATACCGCAACTGGAGTTTATATAGTAGAAGCTAAGTATGATTGGTTAATATCTAGGAAAAAAAAAAAAACAGATGGATATCCAAGGGTGGAATTGGGTGTAGAGGCTAGTGGCTCCAGAAAAAATTAAAGTTTTTTTGTGGCTAATTCTTTATGATGTCATACCCACATATTGGTTTCGTGCTCACAAACACCTTAGTCAAAATTTCTTATGCAACAGGTGCAAGTTTGATATAGAAAATACAATGCATTGTCTTTGGGACTACTATAAATCATGTCTATATGGGTTTTGGTGCAAAGGGTAGCTTCTTGGAACAAGATTTGAATGCTTGGTTTTATAGAAATGAGAATACAGGAAAGGAGATAATGAAATCACACATTCTCTTCTATTGCACATTGTGGTGGATATGGAGAACACAAAGGTATTTAAAGGGTGTAGCACTTTGTTGATGGTGTGTTAATAAGATCCAGGTGATGGTTTAACTTGCAGTAAAGTTTTTTTTGGAAAAGCGAGAAAGCAAGAAAGAGAGGTGTGATGGACATTGGCAGTCTCCAAGTATAGAGACCATTAAGCTAAATGTCGATGATGGAAATTTTGGGAACCTAAGGAGATCAATTTTTGGAGGGGTTATTTGAGATCATCAAGGGGGTGGCTTGGTGGTTTATGTGGCTCTATAGGCATGGGAACCAATTTGAAAGTTGAATTTACTGCAATAAGGCTAGGTCTAATATTTTGTTAAGATAAAGGCATCAAAAAACTATGTGTGAATCAGATTCCCAAGAGGCAGTGCACTTGATAGATTTTACTGATGTGACCTTCCATTGCTATGGGTGTATTATCGATGATATAAGACATTTGCTTAAAATGAGCTGGTAGGTGAAAGTGATTCATGTGTTAAGACTGGAGTACCAAGGAGCTGATTCACGTGTTAACTACAATTTACAAAGCATATGGTTTTGTTCATGTTTAAAAATATTTTGCATTGCTTAAATTATAAAATTATAGGAACATTATATAAAGAAAATTTGAGTACTTAATATTTTGATCTTTGAAAACAAAATTTGTTTGAAATTATAGACATTGTAAGGCACAATCTATGTACTAATATACTATAGGAATCTATTGAACTCAACCCGTACAAAAAAGAACCTAAACCTAAGTCATCCATAAAATAGGAAACCAAATGTAAGTACTATAAATTAAAAGTACATTAACAAGTTATCTTTAAGGATTAAGAATCCTCATTAAAATTTTCTATGAGTGCATGAAGTTATTTGATTAAAAAGATGAGTTGTTGATTATTTCTTTATTTTAGACACAATTTTTTTTTTCAATGACATTTGATTATAATTTTGAATCATTTGCTATGGAATCATATTATGAGAAGACTTTTTTTTTGGCCTTATATAATTTTATTGAAGAAGAATGCCCATTGGTAGTAGGAGCTATAAATCAACTCAGTATGTCTCAATAGTACAAAGATTTTATATTTTCTTTGGCCTTCAAGGGTATAAAGATGAGATTGGCATACCACTCAAGAGTACTACTTACTTCAAATAGACAATATGAGACTACTGTAACAATGAATTAAGTACTTATGACACTAATTATTCATTTTTTTAAAAAATTAGCAATGGTAATCAAATAATTAGGATATAACATTTATTATAATTAGGAAATGAACCAATACATGTCCATTATAAAGATAAACAAGGGGGACAATTTAATTTTAGGCAGTTGATTTTTGGGATAGGTTGGAAATGGGAACCAAATTATTTTACTAACCATTTGGGGTCAATGCTTTATCAATAAAAATGTTAGTATGTTTATCTAGGTAATCAATATAGGAAACTCTTTCCTATCGATTATGAAATTTGGAATTCCCTTTCCTATGTTTGATATAAAAAATGGTATAATATAGGATACTCTTGTGATATATAATGACAAAGACAAAATAGATAAAGTGGGGGTATAAATAAATACTATTGTTTGTAACAAGACCTAAATTTGAAATGAGTTTGGTTTGGTACTTTAGTCATTTACTTATCATAGGAGCATTAGGAACGTGGAGGTAAAAAACACATAGCCCACAACAAGATACAATGCAGTGTGCACATAGGTTATAAAGATATTATTAAAGAAGAGTTAAATATATTTTTCGTCCCTAAATTATTTATCAAATGTCACTTTGGTTTTTGATTTATTTTTTTATCTCACTTTAGTCCTAAAATAATCACTCTACCCACCAAATAATTCCTTTAAGTGATCATTTTTTGTGCTACCGATGACTATTTTTGTGGGTAATCTGATTATTCAATGATTAAAGTGACACAAAAAATAAATCAATGATTAAAGTGATATTTAAGAAATAATTCAAGGATAAAAAAGTATTTTACTCTTTAAAGAATACAATAATGATTGGTGCTTATCCTAAATAACATATAGTGTATACTTACTACTTTCCTCATACTCAAAGTGATTTTGTGCATCTCAAGTTATTAGGTATAACAATGTTACAATTTCAAGATCAATGCAAAATCGTGTGGACTAAGAGAAAGACACTGACATTTCCTAGTTCAAATCATACACCATAGAGTTTTTTAGTATAATATTATCTCATTCTGCATTTGTTTAATACTCTTCCAAATGTCATAATTGATACTTTTAATCAATTGCATCTATGGTTCAAAATATGAGATCCATAGTTGATATATTTGATCACATAGATTTATATAATTTATGCTTCTATGATCACATGAATTGCATTCCGCGCATCAGCATGGGGACTAGTACTAGTTCTCTTAGTAGAAATTAAATTATGACCAAACCATTTTCTGAATGAAATCAAACACAAGTAAATATTAGCAAATGTAACAATTTTTTAAGGAAAATCTTTTCTAGCGATATAATTTTGACAAAATAAGTTTTGATCAAAAAATAATAATTCATAATTATTATAATTTATGTGATCAAACATAGCACTAACTTCTACATGATTATATGTAGAAGAAATAAAAGATCAAATGCTGAGTTATGAATAAAAGAATATAGTTTTTTTTTTAACCAATCAAATGGAAATCAAATTCAACAAGATATATAAAATGTACTTACAATTGATATTCCTTGTTTTGTTTATGTCCTTGAGATTTTTTATGAGTTACAAAAAAAAAAAANAAAAAAAAAAAAAAAAAAAAAAACCTTCTTTCATTTATAACCTTTATGTTTTAATTACATTGTGTTGTGGGATTTGGATAGTTCTTACGTTCAGTCCTCCTCTATCATGTACCAAAAATAAAACGTTGACTTTAGGATTCTTCCCATTCAAAAATAATTTCCAAAAATAAATTAATTTCACATAATATCTTTGTTTTTTTATGAACAATTTCATAATTTCTAATTCTATACATAGCTTGCTAAGAAATACAAAAAGAATCCGGTTGAGAACCCTCCAAGTTGACTCTTCACACGTTTCCTTGTTGGCCTCAAAGTTTTCCAAAACTTATTCCATTCAGACGTTAATCAAGTATAAATAGCTAGGTGCAACATTCAATCTCATAATTAAATATATAAAATCTTCAACCTCCATAGTCCTAATTAAATACATAAAAGAAGCAATTAGAAAGAGTATTTCCATTTACATCTTGAAATGCATATTTGCCTTTCTTTTATTGGTATATATGGAGATAAAGAGGATTTCACTTTCTTATACTATTTTAACAAGTGAGTCCCATTATTATAGTAGCTGAATCTCCAAGTCAACCATTTCAAATTCTCTATAATAGAAAGATACTAATTCCCTTAAAAAACGTGGTTAACTCCAATTGGTTCAGACTTGAGACCCCTAATCCCGGGTAGATAGCTATTCCATCGCAAGTTAAATTTGACACCACCAATTTTGAGATATTGTAGTCAACTAGGTCATGTCATTGACAACAAGGGAGGGTCAGATTGCAAGGCTTGTCAGAAGGTCGTGTGTTCCAAGCTTTGCTTTGACAAAAAAGGAGGTTCTTAAAGTGCTGTTATACATAAAATTACAGTTATGAATGCTTTCATAGTGAATCTGAGCCATTCAAAAAAAAAAATTAAATAAGTTGGTTAAAATTGTAAGGTGAAGATTTAATTGGACGATGACTGAGGAAGTTGAGGTTTTGTGAGAAGTTACCAAATTGTGTACATAATTATAACATGACTCCCCAATTTTAGCCAAACCCAGTTGGGCAATGGCTGTCATCACCGTTTCGTAATGCAATAATAACTCCAAGCCGTCCTCTTATTCCTACTCCTAAATGGCTACACATTCAATTTGATTCAATAAATTGGGACACATACCCACAAAGCGTTACCAACTTCTCAAAGTGATCACAGAGAAAGATCATGGAGAGAAATCCTAGCAAACGAAGCAGAGTGGTTGAAGCCATGGCCATCGTTGGCCATGAAGACGGAGACAACTTGAAGGGAGAGCAAGCTTTCAAGGACACAACGGTGCTGCCATGGACGAAGCAAATAACAGTGAGGTCTATAGTGACCAGCTTTGTTTTGAGCATTGTTTTCAACTTTATTGTTTGCAAGCTCAATCTCACCACCGGAGTCATACCTTCGCTTAACGTCGCGGCCGGATTGCTGGGTTTTGCTGTGGTGAAGTCGTACACGGCGTTGCTCGGAAAGTGTGGACTCCTCAAGCAGCCATTCACTCGCCAAGAAAACACTGTCATCCAAACCTGCGTTGTTGCTTCTTCTGGAATCGCGTTTAGCAGTAAGCTTCTTGGCTTTTGTTGTATTAATTTATAGATATTTGTCTTTTTGTGTAATGGAAAATTTCTTTATATCTTTATTGGAATTTGAATGTGAGGCCTCCGTAATAAAACCTTCGTGCTTAACTATTGGGGTCATGGGGGTGTTCTTTACTCCTTTTAATTCAAACTTTTGAAAACTCCAAGATTATTTTTTCTCCGATGTTATTTTACTATCTAAAAATAACAATTTGAAATATGTGTTCTGTCATTATAAAATAAACCAATATCATTCGTGAGTAGCAATACATGTAGGGCTTCAATGTGTACAAAGAATTAAGTTTCTTTTTCTTTCGGTTTTAGAGAATTTTCCTATGGTATCGAATTAGCGAGCCTATAAAAATTGATTTAGAGTAAGTTTTTGAACTGCTTGATTTATTTTCTCCAATGTTATTTTGTGATTTGAAAATAACAATTTGAGTTAGTATATAAATTGAATGTCATGAATAGTTTTTTTCTTATGCTTAGCTTAGTCAAGGGAGATACAAATTTTTGGTTATATAAATTTAATCTCTGCCTTATGAATAGGTGGCACTGCAAGTTATTTACTTGGGATGAGTCCCTATGTTGCTGCTCAAGAAGATGGAGGGAACACTCCAATCAATACGAAGACTCTCTCACTTGGTTGGATGTTTGGGTTTCTTTTTGCTGTTAGCTTCGTTGGCTTGTTCTCTATTGTGCCTCTAAGAAAGGTAAGCAGAAACTCAGAATTTGTCAAATGAAGCCTCATATAATTTAATTACAGCATCCTTGTAAACTTTTTTGTATTTTTGCTTTTCCACAGATAATGATTTTGAAGTACAAGCTAACATACCCAAGTGGAACTGCCACAGCACACCTCATCAATAGCTTCCACACCCCAAAAGGAGCAAAGCTAGCAAAGTAAGTTATCACAAAATATTTCGATGTGACTAAAAATGGGTATCAATTCAAGTTTATTCTCAGTATCAAATCTTGATTATAACTTCTTTAACCCCACTTTTGATTCTTATGAATGCAGGAAACAAGTTATAGTGCTCTTCAAATCCTTCTTGTACAGCTTTGCATTTGCCTTTTTCCAGTGGTTTTTTGCTGCATCTGATGATTGTGGGTTTGTCAGTTTTCCCACATTTGGACTCCAAGCCTATAAGCAAAAGTATGTCTTCTATCCATTTCTATTTCTCATATACGTGCATGTTTAGAAATAAATCTCCTTTCTCAAATTAAATATTGAGGCATTTGTTAAAATAAGCACATTAGTTTTATTGACTTACTTCCCCATCATTAAAATTACAACACCAAAAGAATCTTAATTTGGGGATTCTTTATTTAGAGTTTTTGACAATTGACATAGTCTCTTTAACTTCAAAGGGTTGTCACTTGTCATAGATATCAAGTTAATATATAGTTGAAGTTTCTTCATGGAATTAAATGGTCCCAAACTTTGATCTGTTTCTTATTGTATCATATATATAAGATTAATGACAAAAAATTTGAATTGTCTCACAGGTTTTACTTTGATTTCTCACCTACCTATGTGGGAGTTGGAATGATCTGTCCTTACATGGTGAATGTATCTTTGCTTCTTGGAGGCATAATTTCATGGGGAATAATGTGGCCCTGGATTGAGACCAAGAAAGGTATATGGTATCCTGCAAATCTATCTGCTACCAGTCTACATGGCCTCCAAGGATACAAGGTATTTTTTTATGCACATCAAATTAAACTAAATGATGGATTAGGAGAAGAATTTCAATTCTGCGCTGGATTATATTTTATATCTTTATACACTATATGAGTAATTAATTTCAAACTAAAATGTATTAATTTTCATTTAAACAGGTCTTCATTGCTATTGCCACGATACTCGGTGATGGCCTTTACCATGTACTCTACATGATGATCCACACTGGGTTCAGTCTTGTAGCACAATACTCAAAGAGAAAAGACTCATCCTCAGTAAACCCTAACAATGCTGAAGAAAACACTGATAATTCTCAGATTGTGGATTATGATGAGAAGCGGCGAACTGAGTACTTCTTAAATGACCAGATACCCACTTGGGTTGCTGCCACTGGTTATGTTGTCCTTGCAATTGTTTCCATCATATCAGTGTCTCACATCTTCCCCCAACTGAAATGGTACCATATATTGGTGGCTTATCTTATTGCTCCAATTCTGGCCTTCTGCAATGCCTATGGATGTGGCCTCACTGACTGGTCTCTGGCTTCTAGCTATGGCAAACTTGCCATTATCATATTTAGTGGTTGGGTTGGCGTTGGCAATGGAGGTGTAATTGCTGGCCTTGCTTCCTGTGGTGTTATGATGAGCATTGTTTCCACAGCTTCTGATTTAATGCAAGACTTCAAAACTGGGTATCTAACCCTAGCATCGCCTCGCTCTATGTTCTTTAGCCAAGTTTTGGGGACAGCCATGGGTTGCCTCGTGTCTCCTTTGGTCTTCTGGTTTTTCTACAAAGCTTACACACTTGGTGACCCTGAAGGATCCTATCCTGCACCTTATGGGCAATTGTACCGTGGGATCTCGCTTCTTGGTGTAGAGGGCATCTCTTCTCTTCCCAAGAACTGCCTTACACTAGCTATCATCTTCTTCTTTGCTGCAATTGCCATCAACCTACTACGTGAGTTATTGGAGAGATTTGAAACCAAGTACAGGATACATAGGTTCATTCCAAGCCCTATGTGCTTGGCCATTCCATTCTATCTTGGTTCGTACTTCGCCATAGACATGTGTGTTGGGAGCTTGATTCTCTTCATTCTGGAGAAGAGAAACAAGCAGAAGGCAAAAGATTTTGTTCCTGCCATTGCCTCTGGACTCATCTGTGGAGATTCATTGTGGAGTGTTCCTGCTGCTCTTCTTGCGCTTGCTGGTATTAAGGCCCCTATTTGCATGAAGTTTCTATCTTCCTCTGTAAATGACAAGGTTGACAAGCTCTTGAGTGGCTAGTGATGCCTCTAGTCCATACACTATGTATATATAGGTTTCTTTCATATGTTTATTATGTTGTAGCACAGTGTGGTACCTTAGAATGGTTTGAACTTATTGGTTGTGATTTATTCTACTGTGTCAGCACTACCTAGCTTATTTATTTTTTATTAGAATTCCCCTTTCAAAGCTAAATGCTGTTGAGGCTTGGACGTGTTAATGTTACTGTCAAATTCCCATTACAATTTATGTTTATTTCAATATTATGTTGTTTAGTTTATTATGTGGATATTTTATTGAAATCAGTGATTAAGAGACAAAGTGATAGATCAATAATTTTCTTATTACTATTTCTTTGGTCCCGTGCGTTGCAATTGAATGAAGTATACTTAATTTGTAAAATTATAATCAAAATTTTCAATCAATTTATTCATGAAATTTTAGAAATATAAGTCGTATATTACAATGCAGCACTTTGAACATAATTGATGCTTGAAATTTAGCACATACATACTAAGTGAATTCATAACATAATTGGCTAGAGAGTCTAATTGCCTTTAATTAATATTCTTCCTTCGAAAGCTGAAGCTTGGTTTTTGCATCGAAAAGTTAATCTCCTATATGGAGGTTGCATATGCTACCATCACCTCAGTACTCATTTGATACATGGAATAGAGATTTCATTCTAGGCTCTTGACGATGCCTGATCTGAGCTGGAGATTTGGAAGTGGGCAAAGCTGGGTTGAACGTGTAATAACTGCACAACAATAGATGGTCAAGAGTCAAGTGGTGATACCCGAGCTCCGATGTTTAAGTTAGCACGGTCCGAGCTAAAGAGTATAATCAATGTTCAGAGAAGTGAAAGTCCTCATACCTGTGGCATGGGGTTATTTATAGGTGATGGCGAAGGGATATGGAAGGCATATATAGATTTGATGATGTGGGCCTTTGGCTAAATGGGTCTGGATACAATTTGGCCGAATATTAGGTATCTACACTTGCCCCCCTTTTGTGGGCTCGGAAATTGCTTTACCGACCTTGAAATACCGAGAATAGGTAGAGGTGGGAGCGTGCCAGTGACTTCCGAGGTCAGAATAAGGACCAAGTTGGTGTGGGCGACGATCTCTGAGATCCAAATAACACACTGATGTTACAATAAGCCCGTTGGCATTTCGTATTATTGTGCCACATGCTTCTTTGCCATCAGGTGTTCTAAGAGTTATCATGACAGCCGTCGCTTGGGCTTCTCGAGGTGAAAAAGGCTGCAAAAGGCTGATGGGATGTGACGTTTGGTCTTCTCGAGCTAAAATATGGCTACTTCGTCATTAGTTGGATGAAGCTTGATTGAACAGTCAGATTTGCTTTGCCCATCCCTATAAATAGGGAATGGCGGAGTCTCACTCTACTTTTTTGGTAATCGTTTAGAGATTGGTGCGTAGGTCAGAGTGAACTAAAAAAGAAGTATTCTGCTTATTTTGGGATCTCAACTCGGACTACTTTTTAAAGGTAACTTTACCTTCTCAAACTCCTAGGGAACTAGGTCTCTTCTCTCCTTCAAGGTCAGTTGTGATTTAAGTAGATGGACAGTTGTTCTTCTACTAGTAGTGTTGACCCCATGGAGTATCTGGAACTGATCGAGATCATTTCTTTTGACAAGGAGCCAAACGTTGATAGGGAGCCAAGTGTTTCTGGTAGATCGAGCTCTGCTGATACTAGCGAGGGTATCTCGGCCACCCGTCCTTCTATTCCCCCCTTTGTTCACTCTAGTATTAAGAATACATATTCTATTCTCCGATCTAGGTTTGTTAGGGATTTTAAAGGCTACTATGAACATATTGACTGGAACCACAATATTTTTTATCTCCATCCTTGTCCTAGGAACTCCCTGGTATGCGAAAATTGCCCTAATAACTAGTTGTTTACCTTTAGCATTGCCTATATAGAAAGGGCAGGAGCCGAGTTGCCTCTCATAGATTTCGTAATGGATTTCTTCAATCATGTGAATGCACCCCCCACCCAACTTCATACCAATGGTTGGGGTTTCCTCTGAGCTTTCCAAAAGTTGTGTAGTTTACTGTCTATAGAGAATAAGTTAGATGTATTTTTTCATTTTTTTACTTTAAAGGATGTAAAGGAGTCTGATAAGGAATTCCTATACATAGCTAGTCGACGCGGGTTAGGTTTGATGAAACTAGTGGAAGAATTGGTCAAAGGTTGGAAAGACCGATTTATCTGGGTGACCGTTCCGAACTGGAAAGGAGGTCCTGCACCAGCAATGGCCTTTTTTCTAAACGAAGACTTGACCCCCCCAGTTTCCCTTACGATGGAACCAATATGTGAACAAGATACCAGCTCAGGCAATGAGCGAGTATGACCTGGATGCTCGCAAGATTATATCCATCATTTTCGAGTTAACTATCGAGAATGCCCAATTGGTCACCCTCAAGGCCAAAGATTTAATTGGTCAGTGTTTATTGCTTTAGTTTCAATAAAGTTTGCTAAGTTCATTGATCGATCTTGTCTTGTTTTGCAGACCGGAGAATAACCAAAGAAAAAATGGTGAATCTTGCTAAGCTGTCGAAGGCCAAGGCTTAGAAGGCAACTAGGCAACCCAAGGTTATTGCTGCCAAGCCCGTAAGGGTGGTGACTGCCAAGGAAGCTCAGATCCCTCCTCCAAGCCGGACGGAGGAGAGTCCTGTGGCAGCGAAGGGGAAGCAAAGATCGGGGAAGAGGTAAAAGACGTCCTCGAGGAGGCAGCCAGCTAGTATTTATTCTCAAGATTGTTGAGGAAAATAGACAACCAGAGAGATACAAAATTCCTTGAGCTGCTGCTGCCTCCTTTGCTGAGTTTGTTTTTCCACCTTTGGTTTGTTTTCAAGTCTTCCATGGAAGGCTAAGTTCTTTTGTAATCAATTCAAGAGGAGCCAAACTTAATAATCCAGAGTTCCTGTGCTTCAACCGGGTTTGATTTGATTTAATTTGAATTACTGTTTCTTCCCTTCTTCATGTGATTGAATGATATTTTAATTGCATGCATGTTTTGTATAAANAGACCGATTTATCTGGGTGACCGTTCCGAACTGGAAAGGGGGTCCTGCACCGGCAATGGCCTTCTTTCTAAACGAAGACTTAACCCCCCCGGTTTCCCTTACGATGGAACCAATATGTGAACAAGATACCAGCTGAGGCAATGGGCGAGTATGACCTGGATGCTCGCAAGATTATATCCATCATTTTCGAGTTAACTATCGAGAATGCCCAATTGGTCACCCTCAAGGCCAAAGATTTAATTGGTCAGTGTTTATTGCTTTAGTTTCAATAAAGTTTGCTAAGTTCATTGATCGATCTTGTCTTGTTTTGCAGACCGGAGAATAACCAAAGAAAAAATGGTGAATCTTACTAAGCTGTCGAAGGCCAAGGCTTAGAAGGCAACTAAGCAACCCAAGGTTATTGCTGCCAAGCCCGTAAGGGTGGTGACTGCCAAGAAAGCTCAGATCCCTCCTCCAAGCCGGACGGAGGAGAGTCCTATGGCAGCGAAGGGGAAGCAAAGAGCGGGGAAGAAGAGGCAAAAGACGTCCTCGAGGTTCGATGTTGAAAAGCCAGACCCATCTACAAGCCGGACCTTAGACCTGGACTCAGAGGTGAAGCACTTTGAGTTGTTCGTTACTCCTATGGCAAAGGAGAACAGGGAGCATTCCAATATTTCTTTTAGAATGCTCAATTTCCCATTGGTGAACACCTCAAAGTCCTTGCCCTGCCCGGGGATAAAGCGAAGGTCGTTGACTCCAAAACTAGTCTACTCAGCAAACATCTCTGAGACGCCGTAGGTCGGGCAACTATTATAGCCCATGAGCTGCATGAGAGGGTATTTGCTTTTTATCTCGAGATGCAAAAATTCCGAGAAGAAGAAGAGGTCGCTCAAGCTACTGTGGAATCTTGCCAAGAGGCCTTGGCTAAGGCGCAAGTGGAGGCGAGGGAGGCCCGTAGTAAATTAGAGAGCGTTTTGGCCGAGTTAAACCGCTTAAGAGAGGAGTGGTAGAACACACTTGATTTGACTTAGGCTGCGGAGATTAGGGACAGCAGGTTGCACTTCCAAATGCCTAAATGGCTTGACCGGGTTCGCCAGTCAAAGCGGAGGTTGAAAGAGCGGGCTAAATGAAAAATATTAGAAAATTTTATGGTGGCCCATGAAAAGGCATTTGGCATGTACTTAGAGCAGGCACTCGACCTGGAGGCAGAGCACTTTGACTACTATAAGAGGATGAAGGATGGCCAACTGGTCGAGGAGGTGGAGGTGGAAGAGGAGGACCTCGAGCTCCGGATTGACGAGTCGGGCGAGGATCTAGACTTTGTTTCAGCAGACGAAGATGTTCTTCGAGAGCAGGGCAGAGCTGAGGGGACTTGAATTTTGTAAATTTGTATTTGTTTTTGAATAAAAAATATTTTATTCCTGACTTGGTTGGTGTATGGTGTAATTGACCCAAGTATTTTATTGATGTCAATTTTAGCTAATAAGTCTAATTGGAAAATTTAGCCCTGATAGGAATAATAGGAAGTATAACCCTGATAGGAATTAGATGACTTTTAATCTTAATTGAGAATATAGTCCTGATCGGAATCAAAGGACTTAATCTTAATTGAAGATATAGCCCTGATCGGAGTCAAAGGACTTAATTAAAGATATAGTCCTGATCGAAATCAAATGACTTAATCAAAGATATAGCCTGATCGGAATCAAAGGACTTTTAATCTTAATTGAAAATATAGCCCTGATCGGAGTCAAATGACTTAATTAAAGATATAGCCCTAATCAAAATCAAAGGACTTTTAATCTTAATTGAAAGCATAGCCCTAGTCAGAATCAAAAGGCTTTGGAAACGATCGTGAGCTCTTGCTCAATTTGAACCTAAATGGATGTTTTTAGGTTGGAAGAATGCCTTTTGGTTTTAACATTGTTGGGGAGTTAGCTCAATATTCACGAGTTTGAAAGACATTGGTCCTTTGAGGTATTGACCCTTGATTTAGCTCAGTTTTTACGAGCTGGAAGGACATTGGTCCTTTGAGGGCATTGGCCCTTGATTGAGCTCTGTTTTTACAAGTTTGAAGGACATTGGTCCTTCAAGGGCATTGGCCCTTGATTGAGCTCAATTTTTTACGAGCTTAAAGGACATTGGTCCTTCGAGAGCATTAGCCCTTGATTGAGCTTAGTTCTTACAAGCTTGAAGGCATTGGCCCTTAATTCTAAAGATGTGAAGAACTTCATTATATATAAATCTGGAGGTTCATTACATTTCATGTTCTCGAGACATGATCCCCTTCCATGGTCACAAGTTTGTATGCTCTTTTTCCTAGCACTTCTTGAACTTGGTAGAGGCCTTCCCAGTTTGGTGTGAGCTTTCCCTCATTCAGGTTCTTTCTCATGATGGTTGCTTTCCTGAGTACAAGGTTGATAAGACATTATTTTACACTATTTGTTTCCCTTATACTTAGTCTTTTAGTGTGTGTTTCTAGTGATTTATGGCCTTTAGACATGTTTTGTAGATTTGGATTTGTTGGTACTTATAGATTTTAATTATTTAACTGTTAAATTCTGGCACTACTTACATTTTTCACCATATCTTTGGTTAAATATGTCCGATTGATGTGATTCCAGTTTTGTTGGAAAGCTAACAGAAAATTCTACATTTCATATGAAGATCCCAGAAGCTGATTCACGCGTCTGGATAACTGAAATTCACGTGCAAGCAGTCCAGATTTTCTGCATCCGCCCAGCATTGACTGATTCCTTTCCTTAGGCCTGCCTATTGGACCAGAGCATGTTTATTTGGGCCAACATCTGCTTATTTGGCTAGCACACATGACACTAGGGTTTGATCATGTTTTTACCATTAATAATTTAGGAAACTAGGTTTATTTTGTATTTAGGAAACCATTAAGAAATCTAGAGGAGGCAGCCAACTAGTATTTATTCTCAAGATTGTTGAGGAAAATAGACAACCAGAGATATACGAAATTCCTTGAGCTGCTGCTGCCTCCTTTGCTAAGTTTTTTTTTCCACCTTTGGTTTGTGTTCAAGTCTTCCATGGAAGGCTAAGTTCTTTTGTAATCAATTCAAGAGGAGCCAAACTTAATAATCCAGAGTTCCTGTGCTTCAGCCGGGTTTGATTTGATTTAATTTGAATTACTGTTTCTTCCCTTCTTCATGTGATTGAATGATATTTTAATTGCATGCATACTTTGTATAAATTTAAATCGGTTGATTAGATTCATAACAGTAATCAGATTGATAATCATACTTTAAAGGTCTTTAATATATGGTTAACTTGGCTAATTCAGTTATTAAATTAATTCGGACTTAGTGATATAGAGCGGTTGCCTAGAGTCTTAATTCCATGATTAATTGAATCCTGATTGGTAAATCAGTAGGAATTCTAAGTGTTACTATTAGGGGTTCCAGGTAACACTTAACCAAGAATTAAATCAGACCTAGGTTATCTTCAGTGAACAAGGATGGATTAAGGTTTGGTTGCTTGCTTGAGTTGATTGTGTTTTCTCTTATTTGATTAAATCCTATTACTGCTTTTTAAATTCTTATTATTCTACATTCAACACAAAACCCCCCTTATTCTATTCTTGCTTAAGTTCTTAAAAGATTAGTTGTTTTGGTGAATCCTTGGGAGACGACACTGGTTGTATCCTATACTACAAATTAGTTGCAATTAGTAGTTTAATTTTGTACGGTTCAGCACCCGTCAAAATTTTGGCACCGTTGCTGGGGAATTCACCTAACATATTAATCTTCTTAGGACTCTTTTGTTACTGTTTTGTTTGCTTATTTTTCTTATTTCTGGTCATTGTTCTTCATCATTCTCTTCCTGTTCTACTTGCTTCCCTATTTTGTTTTCCTTATCTGTTTAAGTTTTCTTTCCTTGTTTAGTGTTTCTGTTTCTATCTTGTTTTTTTTATTCTGACCAACTGGGATTGAACTGCAAATTAGTGGAAAGAGGAATTGCATTGTGAGGTGAACTTTGTGCTGTATTGCCCTTGTTTAGCCTCCTTTGCCATTATTCTGTCTCCTTTGTCATCTTTGTTCACTTTTTGGCAAAGCTTTCTATACTTTTTGAGCATTGTGGTGATAGTTTTTTTTTGTTTGTTTCCTTTGATATTTTAGGGTTACATTGTGTGAATTTTGGTGCCTTGGTGCCAGTTTCCCTTTGTTTTCCCATTGCTTCGGTTTGATTTAGTGGTTTTCGCGTGTACTATTCCGGCCAAAATTTTATGCTCTGATTGATCTGAAACTTGGTCAGTTGAAGGAAAATGGCCTGAAAATTAATAGTCATAGCTTATGCTATGAGGTCTACGTTTCTAAGCTGAATTCCATCGTTTTGACCACTTTTTCAATTTTTTAAAATTTTTTTATTTTATTTTTGACTTTCATTTTCATTAAGCTTTCATGTTGTGGTGATAGAATTTTTTTAAAAAAATATTTAGATACTTCAACTAGCCTTATTTTGTGTACATTTTGTGTTTCTCTTTTAGTTCAATTTTGTCACTTTTTGTTACTTTTTGCCACTTTTTGTATAACTTTATATGTTATTTTGTATGTTAGTGTGTTTTGGTGTTCTGTTATTTTTTTTTTTTTTTTTTGTTCATGCTAGGTTCTTATTCTACTATAAGAGTGCAAGAAGTTGTTGCATCACTTGCTGACCAATAGATGATGGAGCATAGCATTGATGAATTATCCTCATTGGATGATGATTATGGATTTCAAGATCCTTTTGTAGCTGCATGGCAGCAGTCTATATATGATCCATACTTCAATGCCTATAACTTTGATTGGCGAGATCATACCAATTTGCTATATGGCAATGCAGCCCCATCACAGCAGTATTGGCAACCGTTTAAGCAACCTATGCAACAACCAAGTCTAACATGCATAGAACCTAAACCTTCAATTGAGGACTTGGTGAAGCAATTGGCCACTCATACCATTCAGTTCCAGCAGAGGAGAGAGGCCGTCATGCAAAATTTAAATGCCCAGATTGGACAATTGGCATACTCAGTGACTCAACTGCAGCCCCAAGGTTCTAAAAAAATTCCTTCACAGACAATTCTAGAACCAACTGAAAATTCTATGTTAGAACCAATTGAACCTCAACCTACAAACAAGCCACAGACAGCAGAGAAAGTTGTCCCTGATTCAATGACCCTAGAATTCGAGATAGCCACTCAGTCCAAGAAGACAGATGAGGATTTAGTCGAAGAGATATACAATGAGTTAGGTGCTGATTTTTCTAATTGTGTTGGTTTTAATGATTTTGTGCAGTACCAATCATATACTGATTGTGATGGTGAAATACCATGTGTCGTGTGTGCTGAGATTTCTGCATTCTTGAGAGATGATAATTCTGGAGATTCTGCTGAATCTCATTCTATAGATTTTGAAGAAGACTCTCAAGAGACAACCCAAAATGAACCTGACAAGGGTCCTACAGTCAATTCTACACTCTTTCCTACTTTAACACAACCTGATTTTAATTGTGAGCTTACTAAAAAGTTGTTCCAACATGACCCTAAGCTTGTATTTATGGTGCATGCATATGATGATTTAAGCATTAATATTGAAGGGTTAGGTGATTTCATGCTTCTTACTTCTTCACATGCTAGAGCACTAGGTATAGATCATGTTAGAACCTTAGTTGCAAGTGAATATTTTGATGTTGGTAGAATAAGTGCAGGTAATACATGGGCTGTCCAAGCCAATCATAGGCCAAGCTATTCTTCATATGGGGAGCAAGAGATGTTGCTATTTGCCAATTCTTTGCAAGAATCTAAGTGTCATCTTGAGCCTTACATGAGCAACATGTTGTATGACACTAGTGTATTTTGTAAGGATGAGCTTAAAGGTGGTTGTTATAGGTTTAGATTTGTAGGGCATGATAATTTGCCTTATTTTAGATTTATTTATGGAACCTATGGTTGGCCATCTATACCGAACAAAGTTTTTTATTTTCATGTTTCTCATGCTTTAGGTAGGATTGTAAACTCTTTGCTCCACATTTCCCTTAGTGATCTTTTGAATGCTTGCTTTGTTGAATTTTTAAGTCAAGGGCTAAGTTTAGTTGCTTCTAGTTTTACATTGCTTGTGTCATTATTTCTTTTATGCCCTTATATATTTTTATGCTTTCATGTTATTTATAAGATTTTCAACTTTGTTTTGTCTTTTAAGGGCTTTGTGAGAGTGGTCTTTGACCCAGGTATCTTGCTTTGTTTGTTGCAAATAAAGGAAGGAACTTGGTTGCTAATTGATAAAAGAATTTGATTCGTGCAAGAAGCTATTTTCCTCACTTGATAAGGATGCTTCTTCTCTCTCTTTTATTTTACTTGTCCTATTTGATTGGTGATAACTATTAAGCTTTTACATTGAGGACACTGTAAAAATTTAAGTGTGGGGGAGGGATTAGCCTACTGTGCTATTTTTATGCTTTCTGTTTTACTGTTTTCAAGTTTTTGTTTTTGTTTTCTGTTTTCTTTTAGGTTTGCTATTTTTCTGTTTTATTTTTAGAATTTTCTAGTTCTTTCCAATTAATTTAAGAGTTGTGAAGAGAATAGTTTGAAGCAATTTTGATTCTAAAGTGCTACAACATGAGTGGACAATTATCTTGCTTCTTGGATTTAAGTGATATGGCAACAAAATTTAATTTGGATGAGTTGATTCTTAGTAGTCTTATAAGCTATAAGGATTTGAGCCATATGTCATGATTCTTTCTTGTATGTTTTCATCTATCAATTTGACGCTCTAGAACTTGTTTTGTTTCTTAGTTGATGTTACATTTGCACATGCATGCATAAAAGTGATTAAGGCATTTCTTTCTTTGAGAAGCTACTTGACCAAATAGCTAACCTTGATGCTATCCTTTGATTTACCCTTTTTGAACCTAATCATCTTTTTTTTTTGTGTAGCTCATTGCAAGCCTAAGTGTAAAACTATGTCTTACCCAACCTTTAGGAATTGAAGAGCATTGCATTGAATAAAAAGGGAGTAAATTCTTACAAAAACAAAGCATAAAGTTGTGGCTGATTGGTTGTGATTAAATTGTTAAATGTTATGCTTTAAAAAGAAGAAGAAAAATGAAAAAAAAAAATTATATAGCAGCAAAAAAAGAATAAAGTTGTTTTGGGAAAAAAAAAAAAATGAGTTAAAGCCCAAAAGTCAAGATGCATAAAGTACTTGAATTTCTCCATTATTAGATGTTCTTTGTGATTCCTTGGATGCTTTAGCCATTTTTCCATATTATTGTCATCCATTTACCTTTCCCCATTACAACCCTTTAAAAGTCTTTTTGATTTGTGTTATACATGTGACATAGGTAGTGGAGATTGAGAATATGAACAAGATTATGGTAGTGTGATTTTTGATAGGATGATTTAGGAGAAACACTTACCTTAGACACTTGAGGGAATTGAGAGCATTGATTTATCTTGTGAGAGGTTATCTACTTTGACTCATTCCTATTAAATAAAATTGTCATGTTTTTTGTTCTCTAGTTGTCAAGAGATGTTGTTCCATGAGTGTTGCTGTTTCTTTTAGTTTGAATTGTTTTCTTACCTTAATCTTTGCATTCTTGATTTGATTGGAGAGATGTTTTTCTTATTTTAGTTAGTTTGTTTTTTGTGATTTTGCCCAGGAGTGCAAAAAGCTAAGTGTGGGAGAATTTGATAAGACATTATTTTACACTATTTGTTTCCCTTATACTTAGTCTTTTAGTGTGTGTTTCTAGTGATTTATGGTCTTTAGACATGTTTGGTAGATTTGGATTTGTTGGTGCTTATAGATTTTAATTGCTTAACTATTAAATTCGAGCACTGCTTACGTTTTTCACCATATCTTTGGTTACAGATGTCCTATTGATGTGATTCTAGTTTCGTTGGAAAGCTGACAGAAAATTCTACATTTCATATGAAGAGCCCAAAAGCTGATTCACGCGTCTGGATAACTGAAATTCGCGTGCAAGCAATCCAGATTTCTGCATCCGCCCAGCATTGATTGATTTCTTTCCTTAGGCCTGCCTATTGGACCAGAGCATGTTTATTTGGGCCAACATCTGCTTATTGGGCCAGCACACATGATACTAGGGTTTGATCATGCTTTTACCATTAATAATTTAGGAAACTAGGTTTATTTTGTATTTAGGAAACCATTAAAAAACCTAGAGGAGGCAGCCAGCTAGTATTTATTCTCAAGATTGTTGAGGAAAATAGACAACCAGAGAGATACGAAATTCCTTGAGCTGCTATTGACTCCTTTGCTAAGTTCGTTTTTCCACCTTTGGTTTGTGTTCAAGTCTTCCATGGAAGGCTAAGTTTTTTTGTAATCAATTCAAGAGGAGCCAAACTTAATAATCCAGAGTTCATGTACTTCAACCGGGTTTGATTTGATTTAATTTGAATTACTGTTTCTTCCCTTCTTCATGTGATTGAATGGTATTTTAATTGCATGCATGCTTTGTATGAATTTAAATCGGTTGATTAGATTCATAACAGTAATCAGATTGATAATCATACTTTAAAGGTCTTTAATATATGGTTAACTTGGCTAATTCAGTTATTAAATTAATATGGACTTAGTGATATAGAGCGGTTGCCTAGAGTCTTAATTCCATGATTAATTGAATCCTGATTGGTAAATCAGTAGAAATTCTAAGTGTTACTGTTAGGGATTACAGATAACACTTAACCAAGAATTAAATTAGACCTAGGTTATCTTTAGTGAACAAGGATGGATTAAGGTTTGGTTGCCTGCTTGAGTTGATTGTGTTTTCTCTTATTTGATTAAATCCTGTTACTGCTTTCTGAATTCTTATTATTCTACATTCAACACAAAACCCCCCTTATTCTGTTCTTGCTTAATTTCTTAAAAGATTAGTTGTTCTGGTGAATCTTTGGGAGAAGACACTGGTTGTATCCTATACTACAAATTAGTTACAATTAGTAGTTAAATTTTATATGCTTCGGCACCCGTCAAAGGTCCCCTTGTTGGAATTCTCTGGGTCTGACCTTGGCATTGTAGTATCTAGCGATCTTTTTCTTGTATGTCATTGCTCTGAGTTGAGCTTTCTCTCTTTCTTCATCAAGCAAGTCAATGTTTACTTGCATTTGTTCTCAGTTTTGTTCAGACTCAAACTGTTCTCTTATTCGGCTTAGCTTGCCGACCTCTATGGGAATCATAGCTTCGACACCATAGGTTAGCTTGTAGGGTCATTCTCTTGTAGAGGTCTGGATGGTAATTTTGTAGGACCAAAGTACCCATGAGAGTTCTTCAATCCATTTGTCTTTAGTTTGATTTAGCTTCTTCTTTATTTCCTCTAGGATTATTCGGTTTACCGCCTCTACTTGGCCATTTGCTTGTGGATGTTCGACCGACATGAAGTTCAGTCTAATGTAGAGGTCGGCACAAAATTTTCTAAACCCTGAGTCCGTGAACTAGGTCCTGTTATCGGTTGTTATTATGTGAAGGATGCTGAACCTATAGATAATGAAAGTTTGGACAAATTTCTTAGCTTTTTTTGCTGTTATGCTGGCCAGAGGCTCGGCTTCAATCTACTTAGAAAAATAATCAATAGCAACAATCAGAAATTTCTTTTGCCAGCAGCCCTTGGAAAGGGGCCTAGAAGGTCTAGCCCCCATCTGTAAAATGGTCAGGGTTCCATCGCAACATAGAGGTTGGATGGAGGTATTAGGTGAATGTGCGTAAATCTTTGGCATTTGTCACATCTTTTCATAAGGTTGGCCACATCGACCTTTAAGGTTGGCCAGTAGTAGCCAACTCGGAGAGCACTGGGTACTAGCGAGCAAGTTCTGATGTGGTGGTCGCATATGCCCTCGTGGATCTCCTGCAAAATGTACGGGGATTGATCCGCTAATAAACATTTCAGGAGAGGGGTATGGTAACCTCGCTTATAGAGCACTTCCCCTTCGAGGTAGTAGTTGATGGTTATTTGTTGAAGTTTTCGAGTTGCTACTTTTTCGGTTAGCAGTTCTCCCGTTTTGAGGTAACGTTTGATTTGGGTGATCCAAGTTGGGGTCTCCTCTTCTATACTAAATACATCGTCTTGCTCAATGCTTGGTTTGAGGAGTGTTTCATGTATCACCGTTTGGTTATTCCTTGACTTTTTACTGTTGACGAGCTTGGAGATAAGGTTAGCACGGGAGTTCTTGCTTCTCGAGATATGTTGGATTGCAAATTTCTTAAGGCTGGAGGTCAATCTTCTGACCTTGTCTTGGTATCTGATCATCTAGGGGTCTTTAGCTTAGTACTCCCATTTTCACTTAATTGGTCACTAGCTGTGAGTCACTCAAAATCTTGAGGTTCTCTTACCTGAGCTCCAGGGCTAGACTAAAACCAACAATGAGAGCCTCGTACTCTGCTTAGTTGTTGGAAGTGGGGAGCTTGAAGCATAGAGACTGTTCTATTGTTATACCCTTTGGACCTTCCACAATTATCCTTACTCTTCCTTCTTTGAGGTTGGAGGATCCATCTACGGATAACGTCCAGCTATTGTGGTCGTCGTGGTCGGGTTCTTCTATCCGAGTTAGCTCCGCTACGAAGTCAGCTAAAGCTTGTGCCTTGATCTCACCTCTGGGCTCATAAGTGATAGCGTGCTCTAAGAGTTCTACTGACCATCCGAGTATTCGGCCTACCAAGTTGGGCTTTTGGAGCACTTGTCTTATTGGCTGATCAGTTTGAACTGTTATTTGGTAATTCTGAAAATATGGCCTGAGGCGGCATGCTAAGAGGAGGAGCACGTATATGAGCTTCTCGATCTTATGGTACTTCAGCTCAAAACTTTGAAGGGAATGACTGGTGTAGTACACGGGGAATTGGATTTTATTTTTTTCTTGGACAAGGGCGAAGCTGAAAGCTTGGTCACTAGTGGCAAGGTATATATAGAAGGTTTCTGCTGGCTTTGGCCTGGAGAGTATGGGAGGTGACGCAAGATATTGTTTTAGCTATTCGAAAGCTTGTTGGCAATCTGAGGTCTATTTAAAGTTTTTGATCTTTTTAAGGGTCCTAAAGAATGAAAGAACTCGGTCTGCCGACCTTGACATAAAGCGGGAGAGAGCCACAATTCTCTTGGCTAACCTTTGGACTTCTCTCACAGTCTTGGGCAGCTTCATCCTCATGATTGCTTCACATTTATCCGGGTTGGCCTCTATACCTCTGTGTGTTAGCATGAAACCTAGGAATTTTCCCACTTCGACTCCAAACGCACATTTGGAAGGATTTAAGCGCATGTCATGCTTGCGGAGCTCTGTGAACGTCTCCTCTAGGTCGGTTAGGTGGTTTTGTTTCGAGTGGAATTTCACGAGCATGTCGTCTACGTATACCTCGACGTACCAACCTATCTAGCTTTTAAAGACTTTATCCATCAATCTTTGGTAAGTGGCTCCGGGTTCTTCAACCTGAAAGGCATCACTCTATAGCAGTAAATACCTTCTCGATGATGAAAGTTGTTTTGTCTTTGTCATCTGGGTGCATTCTGATTTAGTTGTACCCTGAATAAGCATCCATGAAGCTTAGGAGCTCATATCATGATGCTCCATCGACGAGCTTGTTAATGCTCAAGAGAGGGGTAGGGGTCTTTTGGGCATGTTTTATTGATGTCGGAGTAGTCCACACACATCTTCCATTTCCCGTTGGCCTTTTTTACCATCACCACATTTGACAACCAAGTTGTGTAGGGGATTTCCCTGATGAACTCGGCATCGAGCAACTTTGCTATATCTTTTTGAATTACTACCTGTCGCTTTGGTCTGACCACCTTTTTCTTTTTTTGAACTGATTTTGCACCTGTGTCAACAACAAGTTTATGACAAATGAAATATGGGTTTAAACTTGGCATGTCAGCTACTGTCTATGCAAATAAGTCAACGTTGATAACCAGAAGGTTGGTCAGCTTTCTCAAGTTTGAAGGGGGTATGTTGGATCTCACTTGAATGTCTGACTTGAATTGGGACGAGCTCGCTCATGGGCCTGGGATGGGTTTCTTGGTTTTCTCTTTGTTATCAAGCTCACTAATGGGAATCGAGCTGCTGGTGGATGGTTGGCTAATGTTTTTTGGCCTTTAGGGTTTTGAGTAGCCAATGGACAAGCTGATATTATAGCATGATCTCCCGAGAAGCTGATCTCCTCTTACTTGTCCGACATTTCAAGAGGTAGTGGAGAATTTGGGCAATAGATATTTTGTTGAGACTATTGTATCAATTTGATTGAAGGATGGTCGCCACAAAATGGCGTTGTAAATAGAGGGGCAATTGACGACTAGGAATCGAGCGTCAGCATTGGCCAAGTTGGGAAAGTCTCTCATGGTTGTTGATGAGCTGTCGAGACTCCTCAAATTAGTTAAAAGTTTAAGGTCGATTACCTAAGCTACTTGTAGCATAAGGCAACCCTAAGTCGAACCTAAAGATTATTCTATTTAGTGAATCATATTTAGAAACATATCAACAGGGGGGTTTTGTTTGTTCATGTGATTAACAAAAATTAATGGTAAGTGGTAAAGTTTTAAGGAAAACAACCAATCCAAGTCTTAACTAATTCTAATTTTGATTCATCCTTGACTTCCAAGGATCCATTTAATTATTAACCATGTTCTTAGCCTTTAAAACATATCAAGAAGCCTTTCAATGTTCTATGGATGTCCACTGGTTAAGCAACCAGAATTCGGTTCAACAGGAAACTAAATAAATTAAGCAAACATTCAAGTCCAGTTTAACCTAAGTCCAGAATCCAGCCAAGATAATTAATCTGTCCAAGCTTAGAACCATTAATTAACCATACAATCTTCTTTTATCACATGCAAACAGAATATGAAAATCCAAATCCGAATTAAGCAATTCAAACAGAATATTTTAGAGGATTGAAAGAACTAGATTAACAACTAAATGAATAACAACAACACATAATCTCAAAATCAATAAGTAGAACAGCCAAAACCTGGATTGATTTGATGAATTAGCCCTCCATGAACAAGAGAAGCCAAGTTCTTACAAAATATCTAAAGAGAAAACTTAAAGACTGAGGAAAGCTCAAAAGCTGTCTAAAATATCTAATAACTTGATTATGAATTTCGGCTGCCCCTTTGTGCTGATATAGACCTCCAAAATTACATGCATACCCAAATTGCCCTTAGGGCACACTTGTTCCCATGGGCCTTAGCTTTAATTGGGCTTTGGTTTGGACCCATTTGGACTTGTCATGAGGAAATTAGGCCCATTTAAGTGTCAATAGGTGTCTGGAACCATCAGCCAACTTCGACCACAAATAAGACCATCTTCAATATAAAATATGGTGAACCGGTCTTCATAACAATTGAAGCTCTGTCTGTTATCTTTCCAATGGTACCTGTTTCAAGTCCATATGACGTCCACAGTTTAAGTTATGGCCTAAACACTGCATGTAGGTCAGGATCCTGCAACAACATGTCTTCTCTGGCTTCCAGGCTGCATATGACTTTCTGGACGTCCGAATTGGCTTTGGAGCCCTGAAAGAAAGTTGTAGACAATTCTCTCAGCTTTCCTACAAGGTATGACTTGGAATTTTTAGACATCCAAAACTCAAGATATGCACGAAACACAGAGACAGCATAAAATGTTCAGTATTGCTGAAAATTACAATTAGGCACAAATGGATCCAAGGTCATCAAATGAGGTCCAAGTCTACTCAATTCAGCCCAAAAGAGGTTTAAAAGACTAAATATGAGGGGTACCTATTTTATAAAAAGTGTGTTCATCAGTTGTTCTCAGGGTAATGGTGCCTTTAACTTCAATGTGGATTTTGGAGAAGCCCACAAGGGTTCTAAGGTAATGTTTGAGGTCAGAGGTGGGGATGCCGAGTTGGGTGAAAGCATGATAGAATAAGACATCAGCTGAGCTATCTTGGTCTACTAGGACCTTGCAAACTTTGTAATTGACAATGAAGCAAGATATGACCATGGGGTTGTTGTGCTCTGGGTCAATGGTCCCATAATCGACATCGGAAAAGGATATGATAGGTCAGGGCTTGGGTCTTCTGGCAACTATAGTGTGGAGAATTTCCTTTTTGTGCTTCTGAGCTACCTTCTTTTGTCTTTTTCTAGAGGATCTTAAAGATCCTTCTCCTGCGAAACCACCCGCAATGGTATAGATGGTCCTCATGGCGTTTTGCCTTTGGTCCTCTTACTAATTTAGGGAGGTTTTTGCCTGGAGCCCTGTCACCATGTTGGTTTTGGTCTTAGCAAGGTGATCGATTTCTTGGTGGGGACCTATTCCTAAGTTGGTAGTCTCTATTTGGCCTTTGGACAGGTGCTGGGACTTTGGCTTGGTACTTTTGTAGGTATCCTTTTTGAATGAGGTCTTTAATGAGGTTTTGTAGTTGTCTGCAGTCATTGGTGTCATGCCCCTTCCCTCGATGGAAAGCACAATATTTTTCCTGCTCGGATCCTACGATCTTTTTAGGAGGTGAGAGCTGAGCCAGCTTAATGTGGTATATTTCTTCTAACACCAGAGCTTGGGTTTGATTCAGCGGGGTATAGTTTTCGAAACGAGGTCGGGTTGGAGATCTTTTTCTTTTGCTGCCTCTTCTCTCCTCCTGGGGCTTTTTGTCCTGAGAGGGTTTATTTTTCTCCGCCTAGCCTAACACATCTTCTAGATTGATGTATTTGGCCACTCTGGTCAGGAGGTCGGAAAAGCTTCCAGGCGGATCAAAGGTGAGGTGCTCATGCGGGTGTCCAAGTCAAAGACATGCTTGGATTGCATGCATGGCCACTGTTTTTGTTAAGTCACGAACTTGGAGGGAGAATTTGGTGTACCGGTCCATCTAATCCTTTAAAGGCTCGGACTCTCCTTGCCTTAAAGTGGCCAAGATGGCGGAGGATTTTTATAGGTCATGTTAGTGGAGAAGCTAGCTTGGAGGAGTTCAGCTAGCTAGTCAAAACTGGATATGCTATTTGGTGGAAGGCCATAAAATCATTAGAGGGCTGCCCTACTCAGGGTTGTTGGAAAAGCTCAGCACATAATTTTCCCAGTGGTGCTTGCCAAGAACATAACTGAATTGTAGTTTTCTAGGTGTTCTCGAGGCTCAGTAGACCCATCATAGGATTCAAGGTTAGGCTGCTTGAAGTGGGTTGGTAGGGGGAAAGTCTATGATATCTTCGGTGAAATGGTGTTTGGCAGCTCGTTTTTGCTTTTTCGAGCTTGTAGGTGAGGGTTGGTTGGAAATGAATGTCTGTGAGGGTGGTCCTCGACTGTAGATATAAAAAGAGGATTAGTTTTCAGCGGTTTCTTCTGCTATTTGGCCTCTCTAGCGCTTGGCCGGGGATGGGATTGCTTGGTAAGCTCGGGGGGGAGGGTTCTCATGTTAGGTATCAACTGAGAGCTCGTTGAGTTGGTGGCACCTCCTCAGCTCAGCAATCTTAGCTCTATCTTCAACTTTCTCCTGCCTGAGGGCTTGGATTTCTTGGAATAGGAGAGTGAGGGTGGCGTTATGGGTTTTCTTGGACAGGAGTTTCCCGAGAGGCTTACGAACTGTGAAAGGCTTTATGAGATGAGGGTAGGAAGCTTAGATCCTCCGTTCCGGCACAATAATGTGCTTCGCCACAGAGGTTTGAAATCTCTTAAATGCCTCAGTGCTCACAAAGCGCCTTTTGTCAAATGGTTGTGAGGAGGTGGACCCCTTAGATGTCTTTTGCTTTTTAGGGGCCATGAACATCAATCAAGAAGGGCACCACAAATTACACCAAGCCGGGTTACTTTGAAATGCCCACATGGCCCTAGAGTGAAGGAAACTGTAATGCACGTGTGGCTTACCAAAATTGGGCAATGGTCAAGTGAAGCAAGCAAGTGGAGTGCCATTGGGGAATTTTGATAAAAAAAAAAAAACTGGTGTGCACTCTTCAATTGACCCAATGCCAAGCTCAAATGGGCATGAAAGCTGCCCTAAATGTCTAGTAAGCACATGGAAATGTAATGCAGAGCACTAGGACCGTGCACTACTCGTGAAATGTCATTGAGGCATTTCTTCGAACAATTTGTGTGAATAATTCCTTGGAACCCCAGTGAGAGCTCTCTATAGTGAGTCAACTTCCCCAATGGGCCAAAATGCACCAAAGACAAGATGAGGATTGAAAATCAATGCCACAATGCAAGCAAACCAAGTGGACACTTACATGGAATTGATGGAGAAAATGGTCACTTCCTCTTAGAGCTTTGATGGAGAATTTGTGATGGGTGAAGAATGGAAGGAATGTAGAGAAGATGATTGATGAAGGAGTAGATGAATTTGAGTGAGTTGTTGAATGGATTTTAGTGGGTGTTTAAGAAGAAATAGGAGAGCGGTGGAGGGTTGTTGATTTAGCTTGGGTTTCTTGTTTCCTATTGTTGGTGGGTGTTATATGCACATGAGGATTCCTAATTTTTTTTTTTTATTTCAAAAGGGTCGGGCACCAGTGTGCTCTCAGGTGCTCTATTGCGTGCATGGGTTGACACTTGTGCAACTAAGCCCATGCTGATGGTGCCTAGGCACTTCAACTTCCGCCCAAATGCATATTTCAGCTCTGTTTTTTTCCTATTTTGATGCACTAGATCCCCCAAACTTGTTTAAAAGCCTTGAAAAGAAATTGCAAAAGAGAAAAATCATCAATTTTAAGCCTAGAATAAATAAATAAAATTAAAATCAAAGCATGGAAAAAATTACACAACTAAACAAAAACTAAAATAAAAGGTTAATAAATTTGAGTTGCTTCCCAAAAAGGACTTGTTTTATAGTCCTTAACTTGACTATCTCTGGAATGTATCACTTTGGCTCCACAAAAGTGATGGAAGACTTTTGAAAGTCTTTCCCACCATCAATGTAAGCCTTGAGCCTTTGGCCATTGACTTTAAATCTACAATCAACATTTTGAATTTCCACAGCTCCATAAGGGAATACTTGGACTACAGTGAAAGGTCCGGACCACCTGGATCTCAACTTTCCTAAAAGCAACTTCATGTGGGAATTGAACAAAAGGACTTGCTGGCCCAGGGTAAATTAACTCATGCCACAAAATATGCTTATCATGCCATAGTTTAGTGCGCTTCTTAATTATATAATTTGTCATTCTTATAAGCTTTTTGGTGGAATTCTTCCATTTCATTAAGCTAGAATAGACACTTTTCACTCACAACTTGAAGATCAAAATTTAACTCCTTAGTTGCCCAATATGCCCGATGCTCTAACTTTACTGGTAGATGACAAGTTTTGCTAAACACTAGTTGGTAGGGTGACATGCCTATTATTGTCTTGAAAGCTATCCTATATGGCCAAAAAGCACCATTTAACTTCTTGGACCAGTCTTTCCTATTAGTGTTCCCTGTTTTCTCCAGTATTCACTTTAACTCTTTATTGAAAATCTCCACTTGGACACTAGTCTGGGGATGATAGATAGTGGCAATCTTATGCTTGACTCCATACTTGGCTAACAGGGCATCTAGTTGCTTGTTACAGAAGTGATTCCCTTCATCATTAATTATAGCTCTTGGAGTGCCAAAGCGAGTGAAAATGTTTTTTTTTTTTCAGAAAATTGATCACCACCTTGGATTCATTGGTTGGTAAGGCGACAGCTTTAACCCACTTGGACACATAATCCACAGCCACAAGAATATAATTATTGGAGAAAGATGATGGGAATGGTCTTATGAAATCAATCCCCTACACATCAAACAGCTCTACCTTTAGAATATTGTTTAAAGGTGTCTTATGTCAGCAGGATATATTACTAGTCCCCTGGCATTTGTCATAAGCAAACACATATAAGTGTTTATCTTTGAATTGTGTCAGCCAGTAGAAACCCGACTGAAGGATCTTAGCTGCAGTACAGTTAGCTCCAAAGTGATCACCATATTTAGAAGAATGGCAATGATGAAGTATACTTGTCATTTCTTCTTTAGGGACACACTTTGTAATAACTTGATCAGAGTAATGCTTGTAGAGAAAATGGTCATCCTACAAGTAATGCTTCACATCAAAGAGAAATTTCTTCCACTGTTGACTGCTTTACTCTGGTGGAAAAACCTTACTGACCAAATTATTACAAAATTTGCATACCAAGGAAGCTCCCCAACAGAGATATGGTAGAGTTGTTCATGAGGTTTTGTTTGTTCTTGTTGCTCATATGGCTCTAAGTGAGACAAATGATCAGCTACCTAATTTTCTTTTCCCTTCTTGACTTTGATCTCCAAATCAAACTCTTGTAGTAGTATCACCCACCTAATTAATCTGGGTTTTGCATCTCTTTTCTTAATCAGATACTTGATGGCATAATGGTCAGTGTAAACTATGGTCTTGGTGCCTATCAAGCTTGGCCTAAACTTGTCAAAGCGAAAACCACTGCTAGCAGTTCTTTTTCAGTGATGGCATATTTCATCTAAGCAAGGTTAAGGGTGTGACTAGCATAATTAATAGCATGAAAGACCATGTTTCTGCTCTGTCCCAAAATAGCTCCTATAACAAAATCATTGGCATCACATATCAATTTAAAGGAAAGATCCCAATTAAGAGCTAAGATGATATGGGCGGATACCAAAGCCTTCTTAAGAACTTGGAAAGCTTCATGACAATCTATATCAAATTTAAAAGACACATGTTTGAGAAGTATATTGCAAAGAGGCTTAGTGATCTTGAAGAAGTCTTTAATGAAACGCCTGTAGAATCCAACATGACCTAGAAAACTCTACACTCATTTAGAAGATATAAGAGGTGGCAGCCTCTCAATAGTCTCAATCTTAGCCTGATCAACTTCAACACCATAAGCATAGATTTTATGGCCCAAGATGATGCCCCCTGTCACCATGAAGTGACATTTTTCCTAGTTGAGCACTAGATTAGTCTCTTTACACCTTTGGAGAACAAAAGCAAGATTAGTCAGGCATGAATCAAAAGAATCTCCAAAGACTGAAAATTCATCCATAAACACCTCAATAAACCTTTCCACCATGTCAGAGAAAATTGCCATCATGCACCTATGAAAAATGGTTGGTGCATTGCATAACCTAAAGGGCATGTATCTGAAGGAAAATATGCAAAATAGGTAGGTGAAGGTAGTATTCTTCTGATCTTCAGGTGCTATAGAGATCTGATTATAACCAGAATATTCATCAAGAAAGCAATAGTAAGGATGGTCATCTAGTCTGTCAAGCATTTGATGAATAAAAGGCAAGGGGAAGTGATCATTCTTAGTGGCCTTATTGAGCTTCATGTAGTCAATGCACACTCTCCAACCAGTCACAATTCTAGTGAGGATCAACTCATTATTCTCATTTTGACCATTGTCATTCCATATTTCTTTGGAACAACTTGTATAGAGTTAACCCAAGCACTATTAGAGATAGGATATATAATGCCTACATCCAGAAGTTTTAGTACCTCTGCTCTGACTACCTCTTTAATGTTTGGATTTAATCGACGTTGATGCTCCATTAATAGTCTACAACGTTCCTCCATTAAGATTTTGTACATGCATAGAGAAAGGCTAATGCACTTGATATTAGCTATAGAATATCCAAGTGCAGTCTTGTGCTCCCTCAACACCCTCAATAACTTGTCCTCTTGTTCATCTGTTAAAGAAGCATAAAGAATCATTGGCAATGTAGAGGACCTTCCTAAGAAGCCATACTTCAAATGCTCTAGTAATTGCTTGAGCTTTAAAGTAGGAGGCTTCTAAATAAAAGGCAATGGTCTAATGGTCCCTTTCCCAAGCTCTTCGAAAGGCCTATGGATGAATATAGGAGGAGCTACCTTTAGTTGATTCACACATTCTTGAACTGTTGGATCATTAGTGCTAAAAGTTCCAATCAAGCAAGCTTCAAATGGTTCTGATGAAGAAATGGCTTGAAAGACCTTTTTGGTGCACTCATTAACAGCTTCTATCCTAAAACAAGTATCCCATTCAATTGGGTGTTTTATTGCCTTAAACACATTGAATGAGACTTCTTCATTTTGCACTTTTAGAATCAACTAACCTTTTTGAACATCAATCAATGTCCTCCCAATAGCCAAGAAAGGACAACCAAGAATAATAGAGATTTACTAGTCTTCCTCCATATCCAGAACAATAAAATCTGTTGGGAAGATGAATTTGTCCACCTTGACTAATACATCTTCTATGACACCATTTGGGTACTTGATAGATTTGTTTGCCAATTGTAAGAAGATGGCAGTTGGTTTAGCTTATCCCAAACCCAATTTCTTGTAAATAGATAAATGCATCAAATTAATGATGGCACCAAGATCACAAAGAGTTCTACTAAAGAAAAAATCTCCTATAGTGCAAGGTATAGTAAACTCCCTGGATCTTTGAGTTTGGGTGGCAACTTCTTTTGCAAAATGTCATTGCACTTTTCAGTAAGTGCAACTATCTCATAATCCTCAATCTTTCTCTTATTAGATAGAATATCTTTCATGAACTTGACATAGTTGGGCATTTGCTTTAAAGCATCTGTAAAAGGGATGTTGATGTGCATCTTCTTGAACACCTTCAAAAATTTGTAAAATTGATTATCCAATTTCTTCTTTTGGAACCTCTGAGAAAATGAAAGTTGTGGAACATATGGTGGAGGGTTATTTGGAAATGGCTTAGATTTTGGCCTTTCCACAACTTTAACAAGTGGTTCCACAGGAGGATGAAGATCATCCTTTTTCTTTGGCTCAGCTAGCTTCTCTATGGGCACTTCTGTTGTGATTCTAGCTAGTTCCTCCTTGGTTTTACCACTACAAAGAGTGATAGCTTTTATATGCTCTTTAGGATATTTACCACTGTATCATTAGGCAAAGAACCTTATTGTGTGGTAGTTAGCATGCTAAAAAGTTGTTCCACTTGTACTTCTAATTTGCGAATGGAGACATCAGTCTTTGCCATAAACTGGCTTGTATTTATAGTCAATTGGGCAAAGGTATCCTCAAAGGAAACCTTGTTAGGTGGTGGTGGAGCTTGCACTAGTAGCTAAAATACAGGTTGTGGCTTAACAACATTCTGAATATTTCTCCATGAGATGTTTGGTGATTTCGCCACCCCAGATTGTAGGTATTGGAGTAAGGATTATTCTTCTTGCTAAGGTTCCCTACAAATTGTGCTTCCTCAAACTTGGAATAAGTAAAATGATTGCCAACCTGACAATCTGTACTAGCATGAGCTCCATTGCAATTGTCATAAACTTTAGGAGGAGAGTGGATAACGTTAGCATTCATGGTATTAAGTTGCTCAACTAGAGAATCATTTTTTGCAGAAATTGCCATAAGGTAATCAACCTCATGAATCCCAAATGACTTTCTTGGCACAAAACTCTCAATAGGCTATTGATAGGCATTGACAGTCATCTCTTCTAGCAAGTCATAACCTGACTCATGAGTTTTTTCCATTAAGGATCCACCTACCACTGCATCAACTAAAGTCTTGGTTGAACTAGTCAACCCATTATAAAAAGTTTGCAGCTGTAACCAATCTGGAAGTCCATGATGTCAGCATTTATGCAGCAATTCCTTGTACCTCTCCTAAGCTTCTTGAAGAGACTCCATCTTTTGTTGAGTGAATGTGGTTATATCATTTCTCATCTTGGCAGTCTTGGCTGGTGGAAAGAATTTTGTCAGAAACTTATGTGTCAAGACATCCCTAGTGGTGATAGTCCCCACTAGCAATGAGTGCAACCAGCTCTTGGCCTTGTCCTAAAGTGAGAATAGGAATAATCGAAGTCTAATGGCATCGACAGTAATGTCATTGTGCTTAAAGTTATCATAGATCTCAAGGAAGCTAACTATATGAGCATGTGGATCTTCAGTAGCTAAATTGGTTAGCCTAAACCATCTGGATGATTGCTAGCTTAATATCAAAGTTATTAGCTTGAATGGCTATTCGCTTTATTCCAAATATTGTCTTTGTGACCACAGGCATAGCATAATCATGTAGTGCCTTCATATTATCTGGTAGTTTCTCTCTTCTCTTTTTTGTTCCTTCGACAAGTCTTCTCGATCTTAGAATCAAAAGAAAGTAGATAGTTGCTTCCAAATCATCTCATACACCACAAATAAATGCATGTAAATGAAGACAAGCAGGAAAAATTAAACAACTAATAAGAAAAGTAAAAGTAAAATTAGGATTACTTGGTATTGATATTAATAAACAAATAATCTCCGACAATGGCACCAAAAAACTTGTAGTGAGAAAATATAGCATAAGTGCACACTATAGTCTGCCAATTAATACAATGAAAGTGAAATATTGTCCCATGAGGATTAAAGTTACGAAGTATCAAAATTGAGTTACTTCTAACTTTATATGAACAACTAAATAATGAGAATATGAACTATTGAATTTAAGTGGACTGAAAGTAGACAAGAGCAAGTAAGAATCACAATTTAACTATAGAGAGAAAGCCTAGACTTCCCGACTTCACCATAACTAATCCAAATTGTATTCCTTATATCCTTAATCCAAAATTGTCTTCCTAATTGATAGTTGAGATTCCCTAATTTATTCACTAGTCTCATTAAGTTTTATGGATCCCTTGTAGCGACTACATAAACCATACAAGTATATTTCTATCTCACATGCAATTTATAATATTCTACCCAATGAACTAGAGACATAATTCCCTTCCAGTTCTATTATGATTAACTCATTAGTTAACTAGTGACTAGTTAATTAAAAGCATTAAGAACAGAGTAGAACACTCAGTTAGAAAAGAAGATCCATAGATTAATTCAATAAGAAAATATAACTATTCATAGTTATGCTACATTATAGCCCTAAAAAGGAAAATTAGTTCATAATTGCAAGAATAAGCATAACTGTTGAATATTTAGACATAGAAGAAAGGATTAGCATCATCAATAAGTCGGATAGCATATCTACACTCCTCCATGGGGTCAACTTCCTCCTCAAATTCCAAGTATTCCTGGAGCTTAGGAAAACCCAGTAAAGATGCTAAATAAGTGCACTTTGGATCCTCTCCATAAATCTCCTTCCCATGCTGAGCATTGTTGTCACCATCCTTTGCATATGGATATCAGCATATCCAAAAAGAACATAAGACTGCCCATTGAAGTCTGTGCACTGGCTCTTAATCTTCTTAGTAATCCGACAGAGGATATCCTCCTCCTCCAAAGATGGCTCACCCTCCCTACTAACCACTTCCAATGCCACTCGGTTGCGCTCGTTTTCCATTTATGATTGCTGTTAAAGAGTTTTTGTCTCATTTTGTATTCTTTGCAAAATGATTGGCAAAATTAATGTTGCCTTGTGATAACACAACAAAGTTTTGGGGAAGCTTAATAGTAGCTTTCTTCAAAATTAATTATAACATTTTTAATCTAAACAAAAATAATCTTGTAAAATCAATTTTTATATAGCATATATTAACATAATCAATTTTTCTATAGTTAAATTTTTTCAAAGCTCTTTTCACAAGAAGAGAGTATTGTGTTCAAGGTCTTCAATTGACAAAATGCCAAAATGAGATGTTCTCAAAGTGTTTCTTCACATAAAGCTACAGCTATGGATTCTTCAATAGTAAGACTCTTGGAACAAGAATGACTTGCTCCAAGTTTGATAAGTCTAGCTCCATTCAAAGCTTGGTATCAAACCTAAGTTTCTTGGTCAAAGAAGAAAGGAATGGTTTGATTTGTGAATTATTAGAGTAATTAATAACGGTCTATTTAATACTTTTCAATTTTTTTTATTATTTATTTATCACTACTCCTATCAATAGCTTGGCTAGTCTCCAAATATAGGCCAAGCCAACCCTAGCCCTAAAAGAAAACAAAAAAAAAAATTAATAATTTATTCTCTCTTGTCTGATTTTGGACATACATAAATGGAAAAAAGCGTTGTAAACTAAAGAAAATACTTGTTCTAGAAGACGTGGGAAGGAATAGGATTAGCATAAAAGACCCTTCTCCGAGTTTACCTTAAGAACACCCACACTCCCTTCACAGCTATTATTCTCTTGTCTACTTTCAATTTTACTCCCATTTTCCAGGTCCTTCTTTTCTCTTCCCACTCCTCTTGTTCCTCTTGCTACCATAGAGTTTGCTAATTTGGTTACTTTTATTGTTCATTGTTTTGTTCTTTTCTCATGTTTGTTATTTAATTTATTTTGTTTGTTGCAGATGAATTGAAAATGAAATCTTTTTATTTTATTCTTTTCTCCTTGAAAACGAATCAAGAGCTGGGCTGCTAGAGTTGTAATTTTAGTAATTCTATTGATCTATTTCATTTTTAATTTTGTTTTTATTGATTAAGTTCGTAGTTAAACATCTTGTTTCATATTCATGCCAACCCTAGCCCTAAAATAAAAAAGTAATTTAGTTTCTCTTGTCTTATGGGACAAGAGAAACCATAACCCTCAACTACTGAGAAGTTATTAAAACGCAGTCTTGAGAAAATGCTATGCGCCATAACCGAGTTAACTTGGGTTTCTAAGAGCAGTATCACATCAACCTGATCACTACCAAGCAACTGATTAACAATGCTAACAAACTACTTACCTCCATAATCTACAGTTCCAAATAAAAATGTTTAGAGCAATCATAAGACAGAAAAAAGATGAAAGGGACAACTTCAACAGAACTACATTTACTGATGTAAAGCCAAAGCAATCTAGACTGGACAATCCTCCATCTAAATCTCATATCTATTGCTCTTGTCTTGGGATTCAACCACTACCAATTGAAGGCTGACCCATGACTTATTAGAATGAGAATTAGGAGATTTTGGAGGTAGGTCGAGCCAGGGCCCTTCCTTCAAAAACTCGAAAGGGCCTTTACTAAAAGTCTCAACACCATACAAAGGGTGATCCTAAATATCCATAGGATTAGGCCCATTTACAACTTCAAAAGATAAGCCTTGACTACAGCCCAATGGGCAACCCTTATCAAGCCCATGATCATGCACGATTTAGGACTTCTTCTTGGTAGGCCCCTTAAAAGGGACACTAATGGTTTGTTTGCTTTCCTTTTACTGGTCCTTACTAATGGGACCTACAGCCACCTCTTTGTTCTTCCCTTTTAAGTTTCAAGTACCACACCTTCTCATACTTCTCATGCACCACATGATTAACACGCAAACCATTTCCTTCCCCTGTTTTGCCAATTCTGTGTCCTCTTGCAATGTCACAAATCTTGAGCCACTAAGCTAATTTTGTGGGTTCCTTTCCTTGTGCAAAATAAACACCCCTTAAGTGGTGCCCAGTTTGTTAACGTTGGGTCCCATTGACGTACTAGCCCCGCCCTTGCCACGTGTTAGCCTCTTTAGCCTCTAAACAATCATCCATGTGCCAAAGTTACTTATGTGGGAAGCCTCCAGGCATTGACCCTTGTTCGTACACCTACCACCCTCACTATCCTCCTCCATCAACTGGTTCTACAAATTCTCACCAGAATTCTTCTTCTTTGGACACCCATCCACATAATGACTATATTTTCCACAAATAAAACAAATGAGATGGAGACCTTATACTTAATATTGTAAATCTTCCCTTGGTAATTGAAGTGAGTGAGCGAAGGTTGGTTGAGGTCCATCTCCACGCAAAGCCTTGCATACTTTCCTCTACTCATATCCCTGGTAGTCATATCCACCTTCAACATTTGGTTAAGTCTATTACCCAACACCTCCAACACCTTATTATCATATAGTTCCATAAGTAATCTTGGGAACCGAACCCAAATTGCCACCAAATCAATATTGGCAATTGATTGATCAAAGTTTGGTTTCCATTCACACACTGTGAGGTAGTGATCGAAGATCATCCATGACCCTCCTTTAAGAGCAAAGTCATAATCCTCCTCACTAGTAAACTAGACTAGAAAAAAATCATAAGTAAGGTTTATTCCCAAAATAACTCATTTATTTGCCCATAGACTTTTCACCTTCTTCTCCAGGACCCAAAACCCCATCCTCTTTGAAAGCACCTTTATAATGAGTGATTGCTTCCAAGGTTTGAAGATTTGCTTCTGTTCTTTCTTGGAAATCACCAATTCTAGGCAAGAGATGTGCCCATTCTTAGCATCATCAGTAAGTCGGATATCAGATCCGCACTCCTTTAGGGGGTTAGCTTCCTCCTCAGATTCCAAGTATTCATGAAGCTTAGGAAAACCTAGTAAAGATGCCAGATAAGAACACTTTGGATCCTCTCCAGAAATCTCCTTCCCTTGTTGAGCATTGTTGTCACCATCCTATTGCATCTGGACATAAGCATATCGAACAGGAACAAAGGACTCCCCACTAAAGTTTGTGCACTTGCTCTTAATCTTCTTAGAACTCTGATGGAGGATATCCTCCTCCTCCGGAGATGTCTCACCCTCCCTGCTAACCACTTCTAACGCCACTCGGGTGTACTCGCTTTTCATTTATGATTGTTGTTAAAAGGAGTTTTTGTCTTATTTTGTATTCTTAGCAAACTAATTGGCAAAATTAACATAATCAATTTTTCTATAGTTAAATTTTTTCAAAGCTATCCTCACAAGAATAGGGTATTGTGTTCAAGGCCTCCCATTGACAAAATGCCAAATTGAGACGTTCTCAAAGTGTTTCTTCACACAAAGCTATTAGCTATGAGTGCTTCAATAGTAGGACCCCTGAAACAATAATGAGTCGTTCCAAGTATTTTAAGTTTAGCTCCATTCAAAGCTTGGAAATAAACCTAAGTTTCTTGGTTAAAAAAAAAGAATGGTTTGATTTGTGAATTGTGAGAGAAGCAAGAACTTATTAATTTAAGAAATGCTCTACTAGACTAGCTTCTTAGTTAGTTTGTCATCAGCCTTACCTATTTATACTAATTCCCTTCTTTAATGGATGATGGAGATTATTCCAAATGTCCTTAATGGATGGTGGAGATTGTTCTAAATGGACAAGATTGAACTTTGAAAACTTCACACTTCCTTTCCTCCAAAATATCTAAGAAAAATATATGTATATATACAAAATAATTTAAAGAGAAATGAATAATATATTTACATATTAGTACTTGTTTTAAATATCTTCTACCATTTAGTTTTTAATATTCTTTTCTTTACAAATTTGACAAAACTCACTTAATTTTTAGAGGTTTATGCTTTTATTTATTTTTAAAAGAAGTATGAAATTCATGTAATATTTATGCTTAATTGTAATTTTGGTCGTTTTATTTTGTCTAAATGAATTATTTGGTCTCTTCATTTTAATTTCAAGCAATTTAGTCATCCTATTTACCAAAACATTGTAATTTTGTCTTCCATCGTAGAGGGCGTCTAGTAGATGGATTCTTTTTAATTTTCTAGGAATCTCATTTTGGGAATCCTAAGTTTTTTAGTATAAAATTTTAAAAAAAATATTCTCAGGACACTAACATTCTCGAGAACATTTTTTTGACTAACTTTCTCATGAAAACATTCTCATTGGGGATGAGAATCCAATGGTTTGTTTTATTTCTGCTTTTAAAAATTGTTTTTTTCTTTTGAAAACAATAAAACAAAAAAAAACTTGTTTGNTTGAAAACAATAAAACAAAAAAAACTTGTTTGATAGGGTTGTTTTCAAAAACATATTTTGAAAATTTCTTCTCACAAAATTGTTCTAAAAACAATAAAATAAAAACAAGAGATGACTGTTTTCAAAAACTGTTTTTTAAAATAAAAAAATAAAAACACTTTCAAACACACTCTAAGATTCCCATGATTGTGGGAAAGTACCAAAAAAAATAAAATATGAACTAATAAAAGAGAAAGATACTAACAAAATAAAATTAAATGAAAAGCATAAAATAATTAAAAGCATAAAAAAAATTTAACAAAGACAATTTTTTTTTTAAAAAATAAACATTCATTAATTATAAGAAGTAATCTATTTATTTACTTAAAATAAATAGGGGTATTTTTGAAAAAATAAAGATTCTCAAGAAAGTTCTATTTAAACCAATGAGGTTTCTTAGACACTTTTAATATTTATATGGTATGTCCGACTATATGGGAATAACTAATGTGTGAATGACATGTGTACAAGTCAATTATTTTTAAGTTTGTTTAAGAAAATAAGATAAATTATATTTTATATCTAATAAAATATAAAAATTACATATATTTGCTATGTCTTTGTGGTATGACATACTCATGTGATATCATAGAATCTTCGTTAAACCAAATATATGGATAAAAAATTCTCAAAAAGTATTGTCTCATATTTTTAAAATATTTAAAGCCAACTAAACACAATTGTAACATTCACAGGAATCACTATTCTTAAAAAATATGATTTCTACTAATGAAAAAAGAATTCACCTACAAAATGTCCAATAATTATCATCAAGACACGATTTATTTTGACACTAAAAAATATAATTTTATAATTAATCATTCATATTTTAATCAATTTAATTAAATCTAATTAAAATTACAATTAAATAAAATGCTTAATTATAATTTTGATTCTCCTATTTTAATAATTTAAACTTTTTGGTCTCCTTTCTTTAAAAATGAACTATTGAGTCACTTTATATTCATAAAATATATAATTTTGATCATTTTGTCTTTAAGTTAAAATTCTTAAGTTTATTTCAAGGTGCAAAATTCTCTGATTCATAATTCCACCGTTCAAATTGAAGAGCTACGTCTTGTGAACCTTCCCACTAAATTTCAGCTTGATCTAACGGTGAATGAGTCTAAATCTTTGATTAGATGAAAACTTATAGTTTTGGTATTTTGGGCTAAGTCCTACAATTAGATCGAGTTAAAATTTAGTATGGAGGTTCACAAGACGTAGCTCTTCAATTTGAACAGTGAGATCATGAATCATATAATTTTACACTTTGAAATATANAAATAAACCTAAGAATTTTAATTTAAAGACAAAATGATTAAAATTATACATTTTATGAATATAGAAGGACTTAATAATTTATTTTTAAAGAAAGGGGACCAAAAATTTTAAATCATTAAAATAGGAAGATCAAAATTGTAATTAAACCTAACTAAAAGGAGAAAGAAAAAACAAGAAAAAGAATCATTAATTTTTTAGCCAATTAAATTAAATCTGTCTAAAATTACAATTAAAAAAAAGCTCTCGTGGAATAGAATAGAACAATCGAGAGAGAGACCGAAGGGTGGGAGAAAAACAGAACCGACAGGAAGAAGAGAGGCTAGAGTACACAAGAATTTTGAATAGAACGGAGGGTCGAGAGAAAGAAGAGAAGGTGGAGTGAAAGAGTATCAAATAAATATGGAGACAGAGTTAGAGCAAGAGTAATAGAAACAGAGAGGTATAAGTAGGGAGAAAGGAAGTAAGCAGGTCCAGAAACTCAAATTTGCCTAAATCCTTTGTCTCCTTACTTCTGGGTAATCCACTGTCTCTTTTATGAATCTGTGCTAAGTGAAGGGAAAAAAAAAAAAAAATTCTGTGCGAAGTAGGCTTTCATTTCTTTCCCGTTGCTTTCCTTCAAGAGTCCCAATTTGCTCTCCCATTGTTGCGAGTGGTATCTGAGGAAAAGCTTGGATGCTATGGCGTTTGTGGGGCGACTTTGTTAAATGATATATAGAGCCATTGAAAATTGTTTCATGTTGTGGGGGCAAATGTCCCCACATCCTTATACATGGACCCGCCACGGTAGCATTGATACCAAGTCTTGAAGTTTGAATCCTTTTACTGTGGTGCGTCTCTTTCAATTTGCAGTTGCTTTTTCTTGCTGGGAGAGGAGGGGAGTAGGATAAGTTGAGGCTTTACTATCTCATAATGAAGATTTATGGAATTAGAATGCATAGTTATATTGGTATCTGCTTATGCAAATCTAGAGGTTCATTTCTTAGTGGTAATTTTGATTTCTTTCCTTGTTTGCTTTTGTGTATCATTATGACAAATCGTCAATGACCCGAGTGCTTTTGTTAGTTGGTTTCATTCTTGACAGGGAAGATAGATAGATGTGCAACCTATAAAGGCAGGGTTTGAGGAGATACGGTTATTTAAAAATTGGTGATATACTTGATTGTTTCGATTGAGAGCCATGGGATGGTTTAGAGCCGCTTCCAGCATGGCAAAGCATGCAATTAAGAGAACTATTTCTCAGGGTGGATCGTCGTATTATGTAACAAGGACCAGAGTCATTCCTTCACAAAATAGATACTTTCACACCACAGTTTTCAAATCAAAAGCGCAAAGTGCACCTGTGCCTCGTCCTGTCCCCCTTTCTAGGCTTACTGACAGCTTCTTAGATGGGACAAGCAGTGTCTACTTGGAGGAGCTTCAAAGGGCTTGGGAAGCTGACCCGGACAGTGTGGATGAATCTTGGGACAATTTCTTCAGGAACTTTGTGGGTCAGGCTTCCACCTCCCCGGGAATTTCTGGCCAAACCATTCAGGAGAGTATGCGCTTGCTGTTGCTGGTGAGGGCATACCAGGTTAATGGCCATATGAAAGCCAAGATAGACCCATTGGGTCTTGAACAACGAGAAATTCCTGATGAATTGGATCCTGCCCTTTATGGATTCTCTGAAGCTGATCTTGATCGGGAGTTCTTTTTAGGGGTATGGAGGATGTCTGGCTTTTTGTCTGAGAACCGTCCCGTGCAAACCCTTAGATCCATTTTGACTCGGCTTGAGCAGGCTTACTGTGGAAACATTGGGTATGAGTACATGCACATTGCAGATCATGAGAAATGTAACTGGCTTAGGGACAAGATTGAAACCCCTACGCCTACACAATTCAATAGGGAGCGTCGTGAAGTTATTTTTGATAGGCTTGCCTGGAGTACACTGTTTGAGAACTTCTTAGCCACCAAGTGGACGTCAGCAAAGAGGTTTGGGCTTGAAGGCGGGGAAGCTCTTATTCCTGGCATGAAAGAAATGATTGATCATGCTGCAGATCTTGGAGTTAAAAGCATAGTTATGGGAATGGCACATAGAGCAAGATTAAATGTTTTGGGTAATGTAGTTCGGAAGCCACTGCGTCAGATTTTTAGTGAGTTTAGTGGTGGTCAGCCTGGGGATGATGGGCTCTACACAGGAACTGGTGATGTTAAATATCACTTGGGAACTTCTTATGATCGCCCAACTAGGGGTGGGAAGAGGATACATTTGTCTTTGGTTGCAAATCCTAGTCACTTGGAAGCAGTCAATCCACTTGTTGTTGGGAAAACTAGAGCAAAGCAGTATTACTCTAATGATGTGGACAGAATTAAAAACATGGGTGTTTTGATTCATGGAGATGGTAGTTTTGCTGGACAAGGTGTAGTCTATGAAACTCTACATCTTAGTGCTCTTCCAAATTACAGTACTGGTGGGACAATACACATTGTGATCAACAATCAAGTTGCATTTACAACTGATCCAAGGTCTGGCAGGTCTTCTCAGTATTGCACTGATGTTGCCAAAGCCTTAGATGCTCCCATCTTTCATGTGAACGGTGATGATGTGGAAGCAGTTGTTCACGTCTTTGAACTTGCGGCTGAGTGGCGCCAGATATTCCATTCAGACGTGGTTGTTGATTTTGTGTGCTATCGTCGATTTGGCCACAATGAGATTGATGAACCATCTTTCACGCAGCCTAAAATGTATAAGGTTAGCCCTTTTATTTAGCCTGCTAGTCTTATTTTTCATTGTGCATTGCTGTTGGACAAGTTGATGAGATCTGTAGCTTTTTGGGGTTATAGGTAATCCGAAGCCATCCATCAGCTCTTGAGATTTATCAAAAGAAACTTTTGGATTCAGGAGAGGTGACTCAAGAAGACATTGATAAGATTCACAAGAAGGTCCTTTCAATTTTGAATGAAGAATTTTTGGCTAGCAAAGATTATGTCCCAAAAAGAAGAGATTGGCTTTCTGCATACTGGACTGGTTTCAAGTCACCCGAACAGCTTTCACGTATCCGAAACACTGGGTAAGGTGGATTTGATGTTAGTTTTGCTTGACTGCCTTCTAGTGTTTTATATAACAGAGCTGAAATCTATGATCTTCTTGTGCAGTGTGAAACCAGAGATCTTGAAGACTGTTGGGAAAGCTATCACGGTCCTCCCTGAAAATTTGACACCTCATAGAGCAGTGAAGAAGATTTATGAACAACGTGCCCAAATGATTGAAACAGGGGAGGGTATTGACTGGGGATTTGCTGAGGCACTTGCTTTTGCTACATTACTGGTCGAAGGTAATCATGTCCGATTGAGTGGTCAGGATGTTGAAAGAGGAACATTTAGTCACCGCCATTCTGTAGTTCATGATCAGGAAACAGGGGAGAGATATTGCCCCCTAGACCATATTATCATGAACCAAGATGAGGAGATGTTTACTGTTAGCAACAGGTAATTTGTTTTGTTTGTTATATATATTATTCTTTACCTTGCCTGTTTGGGGCTTTGTTGCTATTCTATCACTTTTACCTGGTTTTCATCTGAGGAATTTTCACTCTGAAGGAAGTTCTGTACCCATTTCTCTTATGCTCACCTTTAGCTCTGGCTTTTGGAAGTTTCAATTTAAGATGATATATACCAAATTTTTACTAAATTTTTATCTACTTTTTTATTTTTATTTTTATTTTTATTTTNATTTTTACTAAATTTTTATCTACTTTTTTATTTTTATTTTTATTTTTAAAAAATAATAGTTATCATTCATTCCCTGGTACATGTTTTGCTGTTTTATATATTTTACAAGCTAGAACTATCTTAGTTCAATGTGTGAAAGATGCTTGTTTTTCCATATGGTATGAAGAAGAATATAGTAAGCAGTTGCACTGCAGGACTATGTATACAAGAAAAACTGCCAAAGATAGGTGTGTGCATGTTGGTTGCTAATATGGCTTAAAACAAGCATCCACTTTATGCTATGGCCAATTTTATGTAGGGGAAGATTCTGTCTTTACAGCTTTTGTATCTTGTGAAAGAATTCTGTTTTGGCCTTCTAGTTTGTCTTTCTTAGATGTTGATGAGCTTTTCTTCTGTTTAACATGTCACTTGAAGCTTCTTCTCTATATTCCATAAATCATTAATAACTGTTAATTAGACTATCTTATTAGATCTTTTTTTTTTAATTGGTGATAGTTATCATCCTGGCAACTAATACAATTTACATATTCATGGCCGTGCTCTTAAAATGTTACAAGTACTTGTATCTTTAGTATCAGGATTGTCCCTCCATTCATTCCCCCTTCCTCTTGCAATATTACATACCTTCGTCTTGATGAATACATGTTTCAGTTAATAAATATAGCAGTATAATCCACATGAAACTTATGTTGTACTGATGATGGATTCTTATCTATTTTCAGTCTCTTATTTAAGCAATATCTCTTACTTGCAGCTCTCTTTCTGAGTTCGGTGTTCTTGGATTTGAGCTGGGGTACTCAATGGAAAATCCTAATTCATTGGTAATCTGGGAAGCTCAATTTGGTGATTTTGCTAATGGGGCCCAAGTCATATTTGACAATTTCTTGAGCTCTGGTGAGTCTAAGTGGCTCCGTCAGACTGGGCTTGTCGTGTTACTTCCTCATGGTTATGATGGCCAGGGCCCTGAGCATTCAAGTGGACGATTGGAACGCTTTCTTCAGGTACTATGTTGTGAATCTATGCTATTTCTTATTTTTGGTATTACTTTTTTTTTGGATCCTGCTGCTTGGTGCTGTTTTCCAACTTTGGCTATTGGTTTGTCTGCCTCTTATTTATCTGTTGGATTTGTTGGTTGATGGAGTTGAAGGGGGGCTAATAGGTGGTCATAGTGAACTATATACTACAGTGCAAAGGTACAGGTACTATTATCTTACCCAGTAAGATATGGGTATCGGGTACTATATAAAATGTTAAAAAGTATTTTTTAATACATGTAATTTACTAGTGATACTAGAGGAAGAACTACTAGCACCAGAAGGTGTATGCACCTTCCATCAAATCCAAACCTCCAATAATCTACAATTATAAAGACTAAATACAGGTTTCACAAACATTCACACAGAGAGTCTAAAATTTAAGAAAAAATATACATTCAGTATAGGAAACAGAAATCAAGATACGATACAAGCTTTCACACCTAATGAATTAACAGAATAAACAAGGTTACTACTCGAGTATCCCCAGTCTGCCTCCAAGTTAGATTGTGTATATTTAGTACTTTGGGATTTGATAATCATATTATTGATTTATTTTGATATATTGTGTGCCCCTTCTGGTTGTTTAAAGTTATATGCATCTTTGTGCCATTATCAATTGACACTAGTAGCCTGTTATGCATTTCCTGCTGGACTGGTTTGAGTGTTCAAGGATAATGCTAATGAAATTTGACTGAAAATTAAGCCAGACTCTATTAATGCTAATCAAATTTAGATTGGTGGTTGGGATCTCATTTTTTAGTGCAAAAGAGCAACTAACATATAATAATTGCCTCTTGCTGCTTGCTATGAGGGGTATTGTTGCATGTGTCCTGTCCATGTCTCAGTTTTTCCAGATTAGCTACTCAATTAAGATATATTCACTAATTAATGGCAGATGGCTGATGACAACCCTTTTGTTATTCCTGAGATGGATCCAACTCTTCGCAAACAAATCCAGGAGTGTAATTGGCAGGTTGTGAATGTCACAACTCCTGCCAATTTCTTCCATGTGTTACGGCGGCAGGTTGGTTCAATTAATTGAGTTATGAATAGCTTTTTAACTTATCGTTTATCTGGGTCTTGTTTGCTTATGCTCTTCTGCTTTTTCTTCCAGATACACAGAGAATTCCGTAAACCTCTCATTGTAATGTCTCCTAAGAACCTGCTTCGTCACAAGAATTGCAAATCAAATTTATCTGAGTTTGATGATGTCCAAGGCCACCCAGGTTTTGACAAACAGGGAACCAGATTTAAGCGCCTCATAAAGGACCAGAATGACCACTCAGACCTTGAGGAGGGTATTAGACGACTGCTCCTCTGCTCTGGAAAGGTTTATCTTAGTCATGATTGGATCCTGTTCTCCTTATATTTATATTTAAGTACATTCACAAGGTTTAGAACAATGACAATTATAGCCTATAGAGCAAAAGCCTAGAATCAATCTACTGGATTCAAGAGATAATTAGAGAAAAATAATGGGCAAAAATGATCCAAAATACAGCCAAAAGCAGGGGCCGGTAACAGGTGAAATAAATAGGGAATTTGAAGAAAACTTCTCTGATTAAAACTGCTTGTTCTTTTAAAAGAAAGCATTACAAAAGGTTTGAATAGGGTCCTTGTAACTTATACTGCATGGAGAAGGCATAAAGCCCTAGTTCCACAAGATCTTAGTCTTACTAACCTAAGAAGGGGTACTTGGACAATAAAAGCAGACTCTAAAACACCTAAATAACATAAACCTAAGCACAAGTACCCAAGACAGTAAGACTGAGAAGTTCCAAAAATTATTAAAATACCATGTTTAACTCTTTTAGGTTTTTCCTGCATCATTTTATCAGTAAGAATTTCATCTGGTGTACAAACTACATATATATTTACATCTAGAGTCCCATATATTATGAACATACTGCATATAACTATCAATATCTTATTTCCTTTGCAGGTTTACTATGATCTTGATGATGAGCGAAAGAAGGTAGATGCAAAGGATGTTGCAATCTGTAGGGTGGAACAGCTTTCTCCTTTTCCTTATGACCTTGTCCAACGAGAGCTTAAACGATATCCAAGTATGTATTTTCAATAGTAGAAAATATTTTGCAGCTTATCTTTGGAAATGGATTATGATTTCTTAATTGCTTATTGAAAGTCGAATACTTTGTTAGCATTATAAGTGTGGGAAGTGATTGTTCTGGACTATCAAACTTTAATTTCTCCCACTTCTGTTGCATGTATACCTGGTTGGCTTCACAGATAGATCAGCTGTAGCTTATAGAGAGACAGGTTTTCCTTATAACTGTCAAGTAGTACTAATGGATTGGAGGTCTCTGCTTGGTAGTAGAGTATCTGTGGATGAGAAAGCAAGAGACTCTAGTCCACTAGAGATTTCTCTATAGTTTATCTGAGCAGTGATTTGAGTTGACATTGAACCTAATCTGGGAAAGATCTAAAGTGATACAATGAAATAATTAGTTGAATATTTGGTTGAGTAAACTGTCATTTGAGTTCTTTAAAGATTCAGACTTAAACAAATTAGTCCTTGAAAGAATTTTTACTACGAAATAGTCCTTCAATCATCAAGATTCTTAAAAAGTTGGTCCAAAAATTGATGATTGATGAACTATTTTGTAATAAATGTTCTTTCAGGGACTAATTTGTAGAAGTCTAGATCTTTTGAGGATGCAAATGATAGTTTACTCTTTTGTTTTTCTGAAAATTTGGGTAAGCATTAGAACTGTGGGATCTAGATAACTTTATGATATAAATGATCACTTGTTTTATTTATATCTCATTCTTTTTATTTTCTGCTAGACGCGGAGATCGTTTGGTGTCAAGAAGAGCCTATGAACATGGGTGCATACACATACATATTACCGCGACTTATATCTGCCATGAAAGCTCTAAGTAAGGGTGGTTATGATGATGTCAAATATGTTGGTCGAGCTCCATCTGCTGCCCCAGCCACTGGTTTTTACAAGGTTCATCTGAAGGAACAAGCTGAGATTGCTCAGAAAGCCCTTCAGCGCGAACCAATCAACTTCCCTTACTGAAATGCTTTATGGATACATCATTCTTTCTGAGTGATGATGCTCTTGAACATCCACGAATGAAGCAATAGTTGGAAAGTGCCCTTGATATCTCTTAAAAATTTGCTTTCCACCTTTCCATGTTCTGATTCTGACAAGAGGTAATGATAGATACATAATCTTTTTTCTTTTTGCCATACATTCCATAAACTGTGTGATAGAATTGAGTAGGGAAAAGTTAAGTGGGACCACCTAAACTCATATTCTACCGCACAAGCCGGTAATGGGATATTTGTGAACAAAGATTGTTTACATATTGACGATAGTCAGGTAAGAATTTCATGGATTGCACTTATGCTGTTGAGGTAATTGCTTGTGTTTTTGTTGCTGAGAGTGAGAGGTAATTTTATAGAACATAGTTTGTTGATGCATTGTTATTTTCAATAATTTGTGACATTTAATGGCAGAGGCCTGCCTTTTTACCTTGAAGATTGTGTTTATATTCCACTTACTGTATAGTTTGTTTGATGCATTTTTATTTTCTGTAATTTCTGACATTTAATGCGAGAGGCCACGTTTTGTATTGACATTATGGATGGAAAAAATTTCTCCACAATTCTTATTTTTGGTACTGATTTCAACATACAATAATTATTGATCAGAAACAATCAATTTATTGAGCTTTATCTTTAATCCCGTTGGAGCTTGAAAACAACACAGTAGGGTAAGTTCTATTGTTGACAAACTTCGTCTCAGAATTGGAATAGACTTGAATGTTTTAGCCTAGAAAATATTCTAAAGCCAGAGTTGGAGAAACCTATATCTGTATTTTCCTAGAAAGAAAAATTTGAGAACAGGGTTTTCAGTTTTACAAATGCCTGCTTTTTCCCAAAAAAAAAAGAAATAATAATCTGAACATTTTTCTCCTCTATTTTTCCCATTCTCTTAGTTTATATCTTTCTATCATTTTTCAACCAACCCTTAAATCGCACTGAGTCACGTCATCCACATGAAGCCTAATTACACAATAATTATAATGAAGTTCCTTAATTCTGAAATTTTGCAAGGGATTTGGCCGAATTGCCCTTGAGTTTTGGCGTTGCTCTAAGAGTATGTTGTCCCTACCTAGTTGGGGGATTCGGGTGAAATTTATACAATAATTTTAGTTTCGTTATAAAAATTTTAAAAAATTGAGTTATTCAATATTTGTCAGAATATATTAATTTTTTATAAAATACAAAATGGTATGATATAGAAAAAATGTTAAGAATTTTTTTTTTAAGTTTATTTTTTGTTACGTTTTTTTATATCGTGTCATTCTTGTATTTTTATAAAAAATTTTGTTCTGATACTTATTGGATGATTTAATTTTTTAAAATTTCTATAAAGACACTAAATTTATAGTGTAAGTTTTATTGGGTTCCACTCAAAATCTCACTTAAAGATGATAGAGTAGTACTATCCGATAGCTGTCATCTTTGGCTTTTCCATGTACCTCTATAATAATGTATGGGCAACTTTTTGACTATTGCAATTACTGATTGCGTGTAATCAATCTGATACCAACTCAATCATTCTAATACCAACTTTCATGTAATACAGTAATTGATATTATAATTTGTGAAAGAAATATTATCATTCATAAAATGGTATGATAATATGAATATACTATCATATAAAAATTAATATCTATATGAAAAAAGGTATAAAAATATCAAATATACCTATACTTGTTATTAGGTTTAAATAAATATAACAATAAAATATTAAATGTCACCTGGACGCTGAAATATATTTCTGTCTTTGGAGGATGTCTACAGCCAACAAACTCCGCGTCTCTTTCCAAACTGCTTCGGGTCTAGAGAGGTTATTTGATAACTACAACGTGGCTAAGAGTCTTCTAATCCCCAAAAACTTGCTTCTTTGATTCCTTCAATGAATTTTTTGTCATCATCAAGTAGTCCCAATACACAACATGCATCCTGGAAGGAATAATAGACAACGTCATTTATTGTTCTTATGTCTTTGTAACTTTGGCATCCTCTTTATACATTCAGGAAAAGCCTCATGTAGTACAATTCTCCGCTACCTGGAGGAACATAAAACAACATCCCTAATGTGAACCCCCTTTGTCTTGGTGCCCAATCATTAGTTTTTTGCTTCCAAACAAAATAATGCAGGAATTCAGCATATGTGAATTTTCTTACCCATGGATATTTTTTTATTTGCTTCAAACTATGATAAGAACTTTATCATATCTAACATGGCTTATTCAATACTGAATCAATAGTGTAAGTATCATGAAAGACCACAGTCTGTTCATTTGGAAGGTGAAATGGCAATCTTTCAATTGGTGCATCCCTGATGTCTTAGGAACAGTTCTTCTTACTCCTCTTAGAGATGACCTTATACTCATGAGAGGCCCATCTAGCTCTGAGGGCCTCCAGTATAGTAGGCGACAATCATTTACCCCTAGACTTCTGGATCCTGATGTCTATGTCTCGGAAGCAGGCACGTAGGTTGTCAAAACACTTAGAGAGTTAGATTTTATGAATATGGCTCTCATGTTGGGGCTCCCAGACACATTTCCTCTGCAGTAAAAAACATAAGATCAATGTTAGTAAATATGTATACCAACTAGTTTAAAAGAAAGTTAAATCAAATAATTGTTACCTTGAACTCTATCCACCAGAGTTCCTTCACCTCATCATTCAGCCAAGGCTGCTTGAATTTCGACTTTGTAGATAGCCAAAAGGTAGTTCACGAACTCTTTGAAGGCATAGAGTTGCAAAAAAAAGAATTAATTATTAAATATTAGAAATAATTAATAGTAAATCTTAAAAAAAAAATGTTAAGTATTAGAATTAACTTACTCTTTCCTTCTGTGTGGCTCAATAAACAATTGACCATCAGCCAGTCGGGAGCCCGGACCTGGACGTGGTGAGTCCAAAATAGATGGACTCGCATATGATGACCCTTTAGCGGTTGACGATGCAAAGCCTGGGGTGGCGGCTCATGAGCACCCATCATACGTTGCAATGGGTGACAGTGTGTGCTCCAACCCCGGGGTCAACATAAACAAAGACAAGGTCGGCTCGGTCTGAGAAAGCCGAGCAAAAGCCTTGCCTTTGTCCCTCCTAGATGCTGCCGGCCCAACTATTGGAGATGACCATCTCGTGTGGTATGACATTTGTCATACAATTTCAATATAACCAATAAAATAATTAGTACAATAAAACCACTAATCCCTAAATCAACAAACTCTAAACCTCAACCCTAAACCCTAAATTTTAAACCCTAAGCACAAAATCCTTAACCCTAAACCTTAATCCCTAAACCCAACCCTAAACACAAAATCCTAAACTCCAAACCTAAACCCTTACACCTTAAACCCTAAACCCCAATCCCTAACCAGAATCCTAAACCAAATTGTAAACCCAAATCCTAAACCAAATTAACTAAACCCTAAACCTAAACTATTAAACCTAAACCCTAAACCCCAAACCCTACCCCTAAACTCCTACAAAAAATTTGGCAGTCTCCCCTAAAACTGAAACAATCTAGGAATTTAAAATTTCACACAATTGTACTGGATAAAATACCCACACAAATATAAATAATGGAAATCAAAATCAAGTCCTCATAGATCAATTAAGCCAACAATAATCAAAATCAATTTAAATAAATTCTACAACATTCCAAAAAAATCCAAAAAAAAATAGCTGCATTATTCTACACAACTCATACAACAAAAGCACCAACTAAATTTGTCCAAAAAATCATAAATCAAGATATGCCTACTTCAACTCCAAAAAATAAAATCGGACCCAAAACATAAAATTCCAATTGGTAGAGATATGCCTACTTCAACTCCAAAGTACATATACGGAGCTTGAAGGTAGTTTAGCTACCGGAAAGCTGCTCGGAGGGCTGGAAAAATAGAAGGGGATGAGAGAAACACTGGAGAGGAAAGAGAAAATGCAAGCTAAAGTGAAGAAGGAGAGCTGGAGGGGGGGAAAGAAAATGCAATATTTCTCACAGACTTTTTCGGTGAGAAACTAACCCTAAAATTTAAATTTTAAGTGAAATGACACATATCAATTTATCGCAAATTTTTTCAAGGACTTTCTCATGATGCCACTATTCTGTGAGAAAGTCAGTGAGAATATTCGAATTTTCTCATTGACACAGGTTATGAGAATGGTCAACGCAATAATTGTTACAGTTGAGGCATCATTTCTCACTGATTTTTCTCACGGTTAGTTATTTTTATGAGAAACTCTGTGAGAGAATCTCAACAGTCAATTTTCATGAGAAAGTCCATGAGAAATGTTGATTTTTTTCTCACAAATTTTTTGTCCATGAGAAAATTCCATTACTAAAATATATTTTTTCTTTTTAGTGATTGTATATACAACTATAGCCAAAGTACTCATATTATATTAGTTTCAATAACGCTAAGTTGTAATTGAATACAAATTAGTTGGCATGATAGAATTATAAACATCAATCACATCAGGTATATATATATATATATATGGGAATCAATTATTTGATAGGAATTAAAGCATATAATATTATTTTAAATCTACTATTGCATAATTGCTATTGTAAAATAAATTGTTCAAAATTTATAAAAGAAAATTATACCATACCAGCTCTTACTTTTCCAAAGATAAGATGTTGTTTGAAATCTTTGATCAATTCATCAAGCTTCATTTGAATACTCTACATAGAATGTATGGCCTATCCTCCCTATTAAGACCTCTATCTTTAAGAAACCTCTCAATTTCTGGCCACTTCAGGTTGCATGTGAATGTGATGAATAAATCTGGGTATCTAGCCCATAGGCAAATTGCCATCGCATCTTGGTAGTTTTGAAATAGGTATCGCACACCTCCGGTAAAAGATGAGGGCAATATTATTCTATTCCCAGTAAAAGATCGATTAGTTTCTCCTCTTAATACACATTCTGTTAGACTTCTATAGATGTCTGTTCTTAGCTCTCGTTGATGTAGGCTAATATAGGTCAACCTTGAGGATTCTATCTTCGTGTAAGCACCGACCAAAAATTGTTGGAGCAATTTTTTAGCAGACAATATTGTGGACGCCTCACCTACTCTCTTGAATCCTGAATGTTAAGAATTCTCTCATAGAGAATCCCCCCCTCCCCCTTCTTAAATTAGCTAATGGAATGTCCTATATCTATATCCATCTTCACCATAAAGAAATAAAAGAGGATATTGCAGGCCAAGATACATAGGATGAATCTCACTTATTCTCTTTAACTGGACAGTCTGTCTCTACCACAATATCTCGATCGCCTTCCAAGTTTCCAATATCTCCCACTACCAATGCTGCTACCTCCTTTGCATTAGGTCGATTGTATGTTCTTCCATCAATTCCTCTTCTTGCAATCAGCCTTAGACTTACATTCATAAGCTCCTATTCTTGGAATCGATCCTTCGCCATCCAGAAGGATTTAGCCAAGACATTGTGCTCATCAAGCATCTGTCTTAAATTGTTGTTTTCAAACAGAAATGTAAAGCAGAAAAAATAATAGACATAAAACAGAAAAATAAAAGAATGAATATGAGCTGCTAAGAATGATTTTATTGAAGATAACTGAAGACTTAAATAAACTTGAAAGATGCTAGAACAAAGGATCATGACCCAAAATTCTAGTCAACACAACTAACAACATAGTCCACTACTTAGGTAAAATAACAGCTTAGCAAAAAAATAGGAACTAACAACCCACTAACAATAAAACAACTAGTTGGAACAAACTTTAATAGATTCCTAAGGCACGTTTTCAACACTCCTCCTTTCCTTGGAAGCTGCAAACTCTAAGTTTATTCCTCAGAAACTCGAGCCTGGTAAGTGAAAAAGACTTCGTAAAAATATCAGTAGCTTGGTCCTCTGTTTTGCAATAAACCAGACTTACATCTCCATTTTCCCGCACTTCTCTCAAATAAAATAATTTGATATTGAAATGCTAGGTCTTTCCATGGAACACATGATTATGTGAGATTGAAATTGCTGCTTGATTATCCACCAGGATTTCTGTGCCTTGGTCTTGTTCCAAACGTAAATATGCTAGGATATTCCTTAACCGAATAGCTTGATTGACAACTGTTGTTGCTGCAATGAACTCAGCTTCTGCTATTGATTGAGTTACTATTTCCTACTTCTTAGAACACTAAGAGAAAACACCCAAATCCATACTGAAATAGTACCCTGAAGTACTCTTCATATCATCCAAAGAACTTGCCCAATCACTGCCAGAATAACCGAATAATTTAAAATTTTGTTCCTTGCAATACTTCACTCCATAATTGACAGTTCCTTTGATGTATCTTACAACTCTTTTTGCTGCCTTCAAGTGCAATTCACTTGCACAATGCATGAATCTTGACAGAATACTTATTGCAAATAGGATGTTAGGCCTTGTTGCTGTAAGGTACATTAAACACCCTATTAATCCTCTGAAATAAGCGTCATCAACTTTATCAGCTCCATCCTCCTTGCTGAACTTCTCCTTTTGATTCATAGGAGTGTTCATTTCTTTGCAATTGTCAAGGTGGAATTTCTTGAGGATCTCCTTTGCATACTTCTTTTGACAAATAAAAATTTCATGCTTCCTTTGAGTGATCTCCATTCCTAGGAAATAAGTCATAAGACCAAGATCTATCATTTCAAAAACATTCATCATTTTTTGCTTAAATTCATCAATAAGTGTTGCATTACTTCCTATCACCAAAAGATCATCAACATACATAGAAATAATTAGAATTTATGTACCAGAATGCTTAACATAGAGTGTAGCTTCTGATAGGCTTCTTTGAAAACCCAAACTCAACAAATGATCATTGATTCTGCTGTACCAAACCCTTGGTGCTTGCTTTAAGTTGTAAAGAGCCTTTTTTAGCATGTAAACTTTGTCTTCCTGGCCTTTGATTACAAAACCTTATGACTGCTCAACATAAATCTCCTCTTGCAAAAGTCCATTGAGAAAAGCTGACTTGACATCCATGTGAAACACTTGCCATCCTTTTTGTGCTACAATGGCAAGTAGCAATCTGATTGTATCAAGTCTGGCAACAGGAGCAAAAGTGTCAAAATAATCAATCCCAAATATTTGTGCACAACCTTTTACCACAAGCCTTGCTTTGTGCTTGTTTACAGAACCATCAGGATTGAATTTTGTTCTAAACACCCATTTGACACCTATGACATTCTATCATGAGGTTTTCGAACCAATTCCCAGGTCTAATTTTTTTCAATCATGAACAGCTCTTATTGCATTGCAGCCAACAATTTTTGGTCCATCATAGCTTTCTTAAAGCTTGCAGGTACACACACTGCTACATTGCACACTGCCACATTGCTTCTTTGATAGATGTAAGACAGCAATTTGGTGCCTCTAACAGGTGGATCATCTACTATGTCTTCAAGTACCAGCTGAGGATTTTGATTTTCCTTTGAGTCATTCCAACTTCATTTTTCGTCTTCCATGAAGTACACATCTCTACTTATTAGGATTTTCTCTGTTTAAGGCTGAAAAATCCTGTAAGCTTTGGAGATGATGCTGTAGCCAATAAATATTCTAGGTTTTGCTCTTTTGTCAAGTTTATCACGCTTAACTTGAGGCACATGTGAGTAGCATAAACAACCAAATATCTTAAAAAATCAAAAGAAGGTTTGAAACCAAACCAAGCTTCATACGGTGTTTGATTTTGCACAGCTCTTGTAGGCAACCTGTTTTGAATGAACACAACAGTATTTGCAACTTCAGCCCAAAATTTCTTTGGTAAGCCTTTCTGATGTAGCATACACCTAGCCATCTCCATGATTGATCTATTTTTCCTTTCACTCACTCCATTTTGCTTAGGAGTGTAAGGAGCGGTGAGCTTATGTTCTATTCTAGCCTTTACACAAAATTGTTGAAACTGATCTGAGGTGTATTCCTTCCCATTATCAGACCTTAGAACCTGAATATTACAGTTGCTTTGGTTTTCAACATGAGCTTTGAATTTCCAGAACACCTTTCCAACCTCTGATTTGTATCTAAGAAAATAAATTCAGCACATTCTGGTTAAATCATCTATAAAAATGATATAATAGAGACTTCCTTTTAGTGATGGAGTTCTTTAAACTAGCTAGAGCTTTTGTGTGGCCCTCTAGACACTTTCATGCAATGGTTGCCTTGTCTACTTCCCAAACTAACATGCTTCATAGTCAGCTAATTTTGCTGTTAAGGTAGGTACTCCAAGGACAAGTTGATTTCTCAGCATGTAGTTCATTCCCAAATGATGGAAATGACCTAACCTCCTATGCCAAAGATCAGTTGAGCTTGCTGTAATTGGGAAGGCTGCTTGCTCCTCCTTCATTGGATCAAATGAAAAAATCTTGCTCTTCATTTTGACCTTGAACATTTCCTGGTCTGTTGGATCCTTGATTATGCAGCATTTGTCTGCAAAAATAACTTCGAATCCTTTCTCAAGTAACTGTCCAACATTGAGTAAGTTTTGATTAATATCAAGTACATATAGAACATCAATAAGAGTTTTTGTAGCTGAGAAGCTTGTTATAGCTACAGTGCATTTTCCTTTTATTGGATTGTGTTCACCATTTCCAATTCTGACCCATTTAACTTTAGTGCTCTCCAATTTTTTGAACAACTCTCTGTCATAGGTCATATGGTTGGTGCAGCCACTATCAATTAACCAGGATTCACATGAGTTACTGCTGGAAAAACAGGTTGCAACAAAGAGTTGATCTTCCTCCTCTTGACTAGCATTTTTTGCTTCAACAGCTTGTTGTTGAATTTTTGCTTTGCATATTACTGCCTCATGCTCCCTTTGGTTGCATTTATTGCATTTTGCATCAAGCCTCCTCCAGCATTTGAAATAAGGATGAGATTTGCCACCACAATGTTTACAAGGTGGAAATCTTTCCTTTTTGCTGCTACTATTATTGTTATTAGAAGTAGCATCTCCACTTGCAACTATGTCCTTCTTGCTTTTCTTTTTCTTTCCCTTGCCACCAGATTGGTGCTTTGACTGCAGAGCTCCTTCAACTATACCCTCTTGTCTTATGAGCCTTCTCTGTTTAGTGGCCTGCAAAGAATGAATTACTTCTACCAAAGCAATACTCGATAGATCCTTAGTATTTTCTAAAGAAGAAATTGAGGCTTCAAATCTCTTGGTTATAGTTACAAGAACCTTTTGAACAATTCTAGAATAAAAAGTTCAGTGCCAAGTAATCTTACTTGATTTGCAATTTTAAGAAGTTGGTCAGAATATTCTTTGATAGTTTCTGACTCCTTCATCTTAAGTACTTCAAATTCTCTTATAAGATTAAGTACTTTCTTGCCTTTAATCCTCTGATAACCTTGATATTTTTCTAGAAGGTAATTCCAAATGGCATTTACTGATTTCAGTGTCATAATTCTGGTGAAAATTGAGGGTGAGACTGCTGCAAAAAGAATGGCCTTTGCCTTTGTCTTCTTTGCTTTTCTATCTTTGTGGTTTCTGAGTTGAGTCATTGTGGGGTCATCTGGTAGAGCTGGAACATGAAAATCTGCATCTTTCACAGCATCCCAAACATCCAAGGCTTCAAGATAGACTTCCATACGCACTGCCCAGATCTGATAATTTTCCCCATCGAAGATTGGTGGAGAAATTTGAGTGAAACCTGTCTCAGCATTCATGGCTTGAAGGTTTGATTTCTGTAAAGGTAGGGTCAGTGTATAAGTGCTCTCAAAAACTCACTAAGACACTCACAGGTCCCTCAAGAAGAAAGCTCTGATACCAATTGTTGTTTTCAAATAGAAATGTAAAGCGGAAAAAATAATAGACAGAAAACAGAAAAATAAAAGAAGGAATATGAGCTATTGAGAATGATTTTATTGAAGATAATTGAAGACTTAAATACACCTAAAAGATGCTAGAATAAAGGATCATGGCCCAAAATTCTAGTCAACACAACTAACAACATAGGCCACTACTTAAGTAAAATAACAGCTTAGCAGAAAAATAGGAACTAGCAACCCATTAATAGTAAAACAGCTAGTTGAAACAAACTTAATAGATTCCTAAGGCACGTTTTCAACATAAATCCTCAACAATGCTTGCATCAAAATGACTTCCATTATTTTCATGATGGCTGCAAATGAATATATTATCTTGATCGTATCAGTAGACAGATAAGAATTCTTATATTACACATCTCATCAGCAAGTTTTCTTAAAAAATATATCGGTAATAAAAATTAGTAATTCATTTTTACCTGATAGCACTTATTCGATTTGTGACCTCATTTTTTGTATCATATATATATATATATAACTATGCAAATCTTGGTGTCGTCCCATCAGCGGGTAGCAAACTTCCCAAGATGATCGATCTATGCGAAGTTCTGAATACGAATGAACCTTGTTGACGAATAAGGTCATAATCAAATTTTCCACCTAATAATGTAAAAGAAAATATCATGTTGTAACTTCTATATTGTCGATGAAGTGTCGACTTCTTGGGTCTATTCCATTTATTAGATTCCGTAGCATCTGTGATGGATCGTCCAGTATAGGAAGTTTAATTTTCCCTTCCATGCAACACAATGAAAATCTTGGATTGTTTGTATTTCGACGCTTGTCTAATTAATCTTCCATTATACCACATATAAGCACTACAAAATAGAGACGTTCATGTTGGATTTCCAATATCCCAAAAATCTATAAATAATCCAAATATTGAAATTCAATAATAATTAAAAAAAAAAACCTTGATAGAGTGTTCTAGATAAATAAATTATTGTATGTGTCAAGAGGAGGTGCTTCTTGGACACAAATATAAAAAATAAATAAAAATTAGAATCATATATATAATTCAAAAAACTAAATTAATACCACATATTTTATCTTATATACAAAACTATGTAGACTTACCTTGAACATGTTCTTTGAAATTGTGATCATCCAACTCTACATTTAGAGTATTTTCTGCCGACAATAATAGATTAAGTAATTTGAGGATATCTATTGCAAATTATAATTTTGTTCATATTTTATTCTTACCTTAATTGTCCACATTTGAGTTTAAAACATTTGAATCATCATCAATGTTATCACCTACAAAATTGAAGATAATGGTATCATNGCTTCTCGGACACAAATATAAAAAATAAAATAAAAATTAGAATCATATATATAATTCAAAAAACTAAAATTAATACCACATATTTTATCTTATATACAAAACTATGTAGACTTACCTTGAACATGTTCATTGAAATTGTGATCATCCAACTCTACATTTAGAGTATTTTCTGCCGACAATAATAGATTAAGTAATTTGAGGATATCTATTGCAAATTATAATTTTGTTCATATTTTATTCTTACCTTATTTGTCCACATTTGAGTTTAAAACATTTGAATCATCATCAATGTTATCACCTACAAAATTGAAGATAATGATATCATGATACAATATACTACATTGAGATCAAATACACTAAAAAATAACTAGTGTGTAAATATAATAATTTATATTTGACTCGCAAGCAATATATATTATTTGTTTAAGTGATGAAGCAGATACCTTGCAATCCTGAGTGACTGGCACTCTCTGGTGGAGGAATAACATTATTATTTTCAAGCCTATTTAAAAATAAGGAGTGTAGAATCCGGCTATCTTGAGTAATTGAATTTGGAATTGAATCACCTCAATGTGAACAGTTTCATTCTGATCTTTGCTCCATCAAGTATTTAGTAAATGAGCTATTATGTGCTAATGTGCTTACTGCTAATTATTTTTTCTCACGGAATATTCTCTAAATTTAGTAAATGAGAGCGCAAGTACTGAAGTTTTAAGCCAGATGTTCTTTTGGGGCTCCTAGGTGGGGCTGGTGAAGGGCTTGGTTGTGGGGTGATCATGTAGAGGTCTCTCTTTTTCGGTTTTCAGATAACACCATCTTATATTCTTCTTGTGGATCGGGATAACTCTAATTGTCCTACTTTTGCTTTAGATCTGAGGTTGTGTCTGGTCTCTATCAATTTGGCTAAACATGGATTGACGGGAATATTAGTGTAGGAACAGGTCTTAGAGAGTTTAGATAATGAAGTAGGGTGCAGGGTTTTGCAATGGCCGCTCCCTTATTTTGGTGTGCATTTGGATAGTAATCTACTCACTTGTTTTTGGGACCCAGTGATTCAAATGATTTCTTGAGATTTGACTGCTGGAAGAGTCATTCTTTTCCTTGAGGTGGTCTTGTTACAGTAGTTCAAATATGTCTTTCTTACATTCCTATTTACTTTATGTTTGTTTAGAATCCGCATCGGGACTGTTGAGAGAATTAAGATTATGAACGATTTTTGTGATCAGGGTCTGGGGATGCTTGGGCAATCCTCTCTTGCCTAATAGACTTTCTTGTGTTTCAAAGCTGTTCATGATAGAAATTCTTTCAGTTATGTACTAAGCTAATAGGATAGCCATAGAGAGATTTAAGTAAAGGTAACTCGAAGATCTATCACTGAGAAGAAAGATTTTAAAATTGGGAGCTTAAAATTGTGAAAAGGAGGTAAGGTTTACCAACCTATTGGCTTGAATCTTGAAAATTTCAGCTTTTATCTAGTTTCTACTAGCATTTGTGGCTTGAACCCTATTTGAGCTTAAAGAATAGTTTGAATAACCCTAATTCCATAAATGTATCATGTTAATTACCTTTATATATAATTTCATTATAAATGTCAGTTGAAAATATCATTTTCAACTAATTTATCAAGATAATATATGTTTTCTTTTTTTCGTCATTATCATTTGATACTCTCTCTCCTAATTAGTCAATACATTAAAATCTTGATAAAATTATAGGGTTCAAATGTAACTTAAAAATAATAAGAGTATTTTATCACAATTTCAGTCCAAAACGTAATAATGTAATCTAAATATAAATACTGAAATAAATTGCATCCACAAAAAAAAGTTAAATTCAAAAAAGTTTAAAATGCATCAAAGAGAACCCTAGTTGTACATGGACTGTCAATTACGTTTCCTAATACAACAAAGACTCCTCAGTCCTTGCCATGCAATTCTCTTAATCCTACTCCCGAATGGCTACACATTCACTTTGATTCAATAAATAGAGGATACCCACGAAGCATCCCAAACCTCTCAAACTGAACAAATAGTGATCATGGAGAGGAACCCTAGCAGACGAAGTTTTGAGGTTGAAACCATGGCTTACCATAAAGAAGAAGAAGAAGACAACTTGAAGGGAGAAGAGGCATTCAAAAACACAACGGTGTTGCCATGGACAAAGCAGATAACAATGAGGTCTATAGTGACCAGCTTTGTTTTGAGCATTGTTTTCAACTTCATTGTTTGCAAGCTTAATCTCACAACCGGAGTCATACCATCCCTTAACGTCGCCGCCGGGTTGCTGGGTTTCGCTGTTTTGAAGTCGTACACGGCGTTACTCAGCAAATGTGGCCTCCTCAAGCAGCCATTCACTCGCCAAGAGAACACTGTAATCCAAACTTGTGTTGTTGCCTCCTCCGGAATCGCATTTAGCAGTAAGTTTTCTGTGGCTCATGTTGATTTATATGTAATTTATTTTATTTTATTTTTTGTCTAATGGAGAATATACAAAAAGAGTTAGTCTGTTTCCTTTTCGAAATTTAAAGCCGGAACCTCCACGATGAAACACTCTACTATTGTGGTATACTTTTGGAACAATAATCTGTCGTGTGAAAGTAACAAATTTTAGATATATATGGCTATATTGGCATAGCATTTAGCAGTAAGATTTTCTCAACTTCTAGATTTAGTTCTTGCTATATATTGTAAATAATTTTTCTGTTATCTGATGACTATATATGAAATGAATATGGCATACCATGTACATGACAATATTAATTTGCACCTAAATATACCATATGATATAAAGATTTGTTTTCTTGTATACTAATTTAGGACCGAAATATCTATGGAAGAAACTACATTTTTTAGGGAATTATTTTATATACTGAAATTAGTTAGGTGGTTTGGAAAACATTGATTTATGTTGTTATAGTATTTTAAATCTAATTAAACCGTGAAGCTCTACCTCATTCAATTTCTGTATATGCAGGTGGCACTGCAAGCTATATAATTGGGATGGGTCCATATATTGCTGCTCAATCAGATGGAGGGAACACACCAATCAATACAAAGACTCTCTCTCTTGGTTGGATGTTTGGGTTTCTTTTTGCTGTTAGCTTCGTTGGCTTGTTCTCTATTGTGCCTCTAAGAAAGGTAAGCAGAAACTCGGAATTTGTCAATTGAAGCCTCATATAATTTACAGTATCCTTATAAACTTATCTGTTTTTNATAATTGGGATGGGTCCATATATTGCTGCTCAATCAGATGGAGGGAACACACCAATCAATACAAAGACTCTCTCCCTTGGTTGGATGTTTGGGTTTCTTTTTGCTGTTAGCTTCGTTGGCTTGTTCTCTATTGTGCCTCTAAGAAAGGTAAGCAGAAACTCAGAATTTGTCAATTGAAGCCTCATATAATTTACAGTATCCTTATAAACTTTTCTGTTTTTCCACAGATAATGATTTTGAAGTACAAGCTAACATACCCAAGTGGAACTGCCACAGCACACCTCATCAATAGTTTCCACACCCCAAAAGGAGCAAAGCTAGCAAAGTAAGTTATGACATTAAATTAACACAAACACTTTGAACTTAATTGGCAGAGGATACTTACCCAAAAATAAACAAATAAAATAAAGGGGTACTAATTTCTGTTTACCTTAGTCTCGTGTTTAGCTTTGTGCTTTTGTTTTGATAGTAACTAGTTTAACCCTTTATTTGATTTTTATGAATCCAGGAAACAAGTTGCTGTGCTCTTCAAATCCTTCTGTTTCAGCTTTGTGTTTGCCTTTTTCCAGTGGTTTTTTGCTGCCAATGATGATTGTGGGTTTGTGAGTTTTCCCACATTTGGGCTCCAAGCCTATAATCAAAAGTATGTCTTCTGTCCTTCTCTTTCTCTTTCTCAAATAAAATGTTGAAGCATTTCTGAAAATAAGCACATTATTTCAATTGATTAATTTGGAGATTCTTTATTTGGAGTGTTTCACAATTGAGAAAATCTCTTTACCTTCAAAAGGATTATCAAAAACATCAAGTTCATAATTGAAGTTTCTTCTTGGATTTAATAAATTGGTCCCAATCAATCTGTTTCTGATTGAATCATACAATATTCATAACAATTATTTGAATGGTCTTACAGGTTTTACTTTGATTTCTCATCTACCTATGTGGGAGTTGGAATGATTTGCCCTTACATGGTAAACATATCTTTGCTTATTGGTGCTGTAGTCTCATGGGGCATCATGTGGCCTCTGATTGAAACCAAGAAAGGTATCTGGTATGCTGCCAATCTATCTGCTAGCAGTCTACATGGCCTCCAAGGATACAAGGTATTTATATATATACACACACCAGTTGAACCAAAAAGATGAATTTAAGTATTTTGACTGTCATTGATTTATGGTCAATTTTGGGTTATTGATCTCAACTACAATTGATTACTTGTTTATATTATTCAGGTCTTCATTTCTATTGCTATGATACTTGGTGATGGTCTTTACCATGTTGTCTACATGCTGATCCATACTGGTATCAGCCTTGTAGAACAGTACTCAAAGAACAAAGACTCATCCTCAATAAACCCTAATAATGCTGTTAAGAACTCAGATAATTCTCAGATTGTGGACTATGATGAACTGCGGCGAAGGGAGTACTTCTTGAAAGAACAGATACCAACTTGGGTTGCAGCCACTGGTTATGTAGTCCTTGCAGTTATTTCTATTATATCAGTGTCTCACATCTTTCCCCAACTGAAATGGTACCATATATTGGTGGCTTATCTGATTGCTCCACTTTTGGCCTTCTGTAATGCCTATGGATGTGGCCTCACTGACTGGTCTCTGGCCTCTAGCTATGGAAAAATTGCCATTCTCATATTCAGTGGTTGGGTCGGCCTTGGTCATGGAGGTGTAATTTCTGGTCTTGCTTCTTGTGGTGTTATGATGAGCATTGTTTCCACAGCTTCTGATTTAATGCAAGACTTCAAAACTGGGTATCTAACCCTAGCATCCCCTCGCTCTATGTTCTTTAGCCAAGTTTTGGGGACAGCCATGGGTTGCCTCATGTCACCTTTGGTCTTCTGGTTTTTCTACAAAGCTTACACACTTGGTGACCCTGAAGGCTCCTACCCTGCACCTTATGGACTAATGTACCGTGGAATTTCCCTTCTCGGAGTAGAGGGTGCCTCTTCTCTTCCCAAGCACTGCCTTAATCTAGCTATTATCTTCTTCTGTGTTGCAATTGCCATTAACATATTACGCGAGGTGTTGAAGCGTATGGAAACGAAGCACAAAATACATAGGTTCGTTCCAAGTCCCATGTGCATGGCCATTCCATTCTATCTTGGTGGATACTTCGCCATTGATATGTGTATTGGTAGCTTGATTCTGTTTGTCTTGGAGAAGAGAAACAAGCAGAAGGCAAAAGATTATGTTCCTGCCATTGCTTCTGGACTCATCTGTGGAGATTCATTGTGGGGAGTTCCTGCTGCTATACTTGCTCTTGCGGGAGTTAAGGCCCCTATTTGCATGAAGTTTCTATCATCCTCTGTGAATGACAAGGTTGACGCCTTCTTGAATGGTGGTTACTAGTGATACCTCAAGTCTATAAACTTTGTACATATAGGTTGATTTTATCGTGTTATTGTCATGTTTCAGCAGAGTGTGATTTCTTAGAAATATAGCAAATTGGTAGGGACTTTGCTTTACAGTGTCAGCTTTACTATCTATATCTTTTATATTGTGTTCAGAATTTTCATTTCATAGACAAAAGCTAAGAAGTCTTGGATTTGTCAACGTTCTTGCCAATTTTTCATTATATTGTGTGTCTTTCCATAATCTTGGCTTTTTAGATCAACATGTTACTAAATTTGGTGGTTATGTGGCTAATTTGATTACTATCCTTCTATTACTTTTATCTTTTTAGCCGTCTATCTAAAGGCATGAAATAGTCGAAGATTATGTAACAGTTTTAAGATCTTGAAATGGCAAGAGGGTTCCAATAGGATGTATTTCTTTAATTTCTCTTGTCAATGAAGTGCATTAACTGATTGTGATGGCATTGACTATGTAGCCGTGGCAGATGGTAGATATGGTAGAATAGGTTTATTGACCTTGGATAGCTCAGAGGCTTAACATGAGAAAGTCATATCCTGATTAGACAGAGATACCCTTTTTCTCAAGGATACAAGATTCCTAAGTTCATTTTGTTTAATGGAGAGAGGAATGTGCCAACCTAGAACACGTGGTATGGTTTGCTTGCTGTTACTAATAAGTAGTTCCAAATGATGACTTTGTCAAACGTGGGCTATTTCATAGTTATATCACTTGTTTAGCCCTTTTGAAGTACAGAACTCATTTTTTCATGGGCAAAGAATTAAGAGAAAATTATGGTTTGGTTTCTCATGTTGGTAAAAAAAAAATACTATTTTGTTAAAAATAGAGAAATTTTAATTTGATTTTTTTTATACCATATGAAATATTTAAAATACATTTTGGTATTATGTGGTTATTCTGTTTATTTTTTAACACGATAATCACATATTAATGTAGTACTTCAAGAAAGTGGGTTAGGCTTTGCATTTATTCAAAATCGTTGAATTGGGCAGTACTGTTCAGTGTTTCTATCAAACTGTCTCTAAAATACTCCAATTAATGCATAGTTTGTGACATTGAAAACTAAACTCATTCTTCTTTTCAAAACGTTATAACCCATTATCAGATTTCAAGCACATTGAGAGTTCTAGAGCTTCAAATTGACCCCATAGAAGTTGAATATTGGAAGTTGCGGTTTTTAGTTTTCAGCTTTTTGAATTTATTTTTCCATTTATGTTTCTTTGTGGATTTTTTATGTTAGCCTATAATTACCTTCTATGAAGAAGGGAAAGACAAACTTAAATCATTTACCATTTTGATAATATCATTGAGAATAGAGATATTTATTCCTCTCATTTTATCCTAACTTTGTGAAGTAGAATTTAGCATCCCTTTGTGTTTTTCACTTTCTATTATTTTCTCCCTCATCATTTGGTATCAAAGCTTGAGTTATGCTCTTGCTCTTTTTTTCTTTTTTCCTCATGGCAGCAAGAAGTACTACAAGAAAAATGTCATTTTCTAACAAAACAAAATACTGTTGAAATTTTTTTCTTTTAAAAATTCTAACAAGAATTTTAACGAAATTTTAGTACCGTAGAAATTTTTCATAAGAATTATCGATAAAATTTATAAAAAGTAGGTTGAAATTTTTTTTAAATATACCATTGGAATTTTTTTTTTTTACCAAAACACACCGTTTAAATAAAAGAAAAACTTTTTTTTTTTAATTTTTAACATTTTTCCACGGTAATTTCCGTTAGAAATACCGTTGGAATCCTCTAAAATATCTCCACTTCAATTCTCCGAGTTTCCTTCTCCATTTCACTCTTTTCTCTTCCCTCACCCTCCCCCTGCACCCTCATCAGATAAACTTGCCTTGTCTTCTTTCAGTGTTTCTATTTGTTTTCTAATTTCTCCAATCTGCGACATAATTTCATGGCTTGGTTTTATTCTTTTGACAAAGCCACCGATTCGAAATAGCAAAGAGACAAAGCCACGCCGCCCTTGACGGCGGTTCACCACCTGAAGCAGGTACTCGTCGATGACATCTTCTATGCAGTGAGCTTCTTCCCTTACTTGTTTGATCTAGTTCTTCTCCAGCTCGATTTTCCATCAACTCTTTCTATTTAATAAGCTATCATTGAATGTGATACTGGTTCATTCACGATGGCCCTATTTTTCTTCTTCAATGAATGCTTTATAGCTTACTTTATTCCTGAATGTTCGATTTATAGTTACATCGGAGTTTGATTTCCGCTGCGTATTTGAAATCAAAGAAAAGGGTTATTGGTAATTTACAGGTCTGAGTATTGTTGTGTTTGTTTACTGTTCTATTTTCGTCTAAATTTTATTGAAGAGGAGCTCGACTTATGGGTTTCTTTCAAATGTTACTTGAGTAATCTAGGACCGTTAAGTCTCGTCTCCGCATTTTTGAAGATACACCGTTTGTTACTCTTGTTCTTCGTTGCTCTTGTGTGCCTTTTGCTTTATGTATGATCTGAACTTCTGAAAAGAGAAGATATAGCTGCATTTAACTTATTTTGACGTCAAACTATTTCTAGGAAGGGAGAGTAAACTATACTGATACTCCAGCTACTGTATTATATTTTCCTTGTAATGAAACTCTCTTGAAAATTATCAGCAATGAACTTACATTGATATTTTGGATGAAGATGTAACCAAATATTTCAAAATTTTAGAGAGAAAGTAAAGTTTCATTCAGAAGGGAAGAGTTGATTAGGAAAGAAATGTCACATTATTGCCAGGTCTGCTTGTATTTTTAAAATTACATGGGAATGTGGGTCTATGGTTTTCTAAAAATGCACAAGTTTTTCTTTATAAAATCCCTCTTGGTTAGTAGTTAAATTGAGTGGTTCAGATGCTGATATGTGCAATTATTCTTTGCTGATTAGTGCCTGCACGATTGGTTCATTTTAGTTTTGATGCTTTGCTTGATTTTGGTATTTTGCTCAAACTAGATTCCAAGTAGGTGTAGGTATCTAAATTTTAGTATTCTTGATATTTAAATTCTCATACGATCATAATAATCATAAATTTTCATATAGATTCTGCCCTGGTAGCTAATGAGGTAGTGCATGATATTAAGCAGAGGAAGCGTGGGAGTTTGCTGCTTGTGAAGCATTGTGCTATGTTTTCTACAGTTTGGAGTATTTGGTTAGAGAGAAATGCTAAAATTTAGCCTAGCCTCCAATTTTTATTCTGCCCACGGCCAATTTTCAGGGTGCTTTCATTGATTATATCCAAAGAGATTGGACAGCTTTATTTTATTGGTTTTTACTCTCTCTTTTTTCCCTTTGGTTTTTTTGGAGGGTTTCTTGTCCTCATTCTTATAACTGATTATTGGTTATCTTCAAACATGTCTTGTCTTTTTGCCTCTAAAAACAAGTGGAAAATTTGGATATAATCAACGGTAGACCTGCACCTGCACCTGCACCTGCTTGTCCTCATTCCGTTCTATCTTTGTTCTTGTTCTTTAATAAGCTGTGCTTTGTAGACCTGCACCTGCTTATTGCTCTTGAATTTGTATTCCTTCTGGATATTATGCTAAGAGTCAATCTTGTTGTTAATGAACTAGGCATCTTGCAGGGTCCTTTGGTCCAAAAGAGTTCTGGCAGGTGGACAATCAAGTGGTCTCAAACCTTGAATGTGCAACATCAATGTGTGACCATTTGTGAATAAATAATGAGAATCAAATGTAGATGATTGTGGCTTCATAAGTCATTGAATTGGTTGGCTGTCAGGGCTCTTTGATAGATTCAAATGTTGCTGGAAGTTAAGATGAAAAAGTAGTGTAAAATCAGAGAAAAATATGCTTGAGTCATTGTTTTGCAGAGAATAGGAATTAGAAACACTTGATGCATTAGACTATCTTCTGTTCTTAGAAACAATATGCATGCTGCTTCTAAAGTATACACAAAATGCTCTAGTGATCATTGAATACATTACTGAGTCTATGACTTCTATAATTCTTTTGGGTCATTGATGTATATGTTATCTTGCTTTTGCTTGGGTGTAAGAAATATGCTGTGTTTTCATGACCAATAAAAGAATGCTCTATTACACATGTTCCCTTTGTCTAGTTATAGAATGCTCACACAGGAATCTGCATTAAGATAATTTTAGAGTTAGGGATTATCAAAATAAAGTCTTGAATGTGGTAAGTATACTGTGTGTCAAATGGATTTCTGAGTTTAACCTCACAAATCTTAGTGTTCTTCTGAGTTGAGGGTTAAGGACATCAGCTTAGCTATTGCTTGCTTGGCTGCTTTTTGGTTTATTGTGATATGGTCTAATCTAATTTACCATCTTTTCTAGTCTAATGGATGACATCTTGGTCATGGAGAAATGAAAACCCTAAATGAGTGAACATTGCAGAATAATGTTAGATGATATTTGTTTGGTTCTGTTACCACAGGTTTATGTTATAAATGCTGCCAATCCGATAGATGGTTTACGAAGAATATGTAAGCGTGCTTCTGGTGTACAGTACTTTGTGGAACATCACTACGGTTTATTTTATATCCTTACTAACTCTCCTATGCCTGATCGTAAGTGGTCTGGTGAAGATTATTACCTGGTTAGTTGCCAAGTTGAAAATACAGAGTCAGCTAAATGGCAGGTGATGTTTAATGGTCATCTGGTTCTTTCTCTCAATAAGAAAGGTCTTCCTGTGTTATGTTCCTTGAATCTTCCTGTCCAATTTGATTGCAAGGTATGTGAATTATTACTACAGCAAAAAAAATTTCCGCAAGATGGAACACAAATGAATTTATTTTCCCTATTTAAGTGTGTTATACTGGATTTTAATTTTTGGGAGTTATCTATTTTACTGTTTAGTAATGGTTCTTTGCCAATGTGAATTTTCTGGTTTCAATTTCTTATTGTATAAGAGCCTAAGATAAAGAAACAACTATATGCACCTGAATCTTAGTCATGTTCTAACTGGTGCAGTGCAGTTTCTAATTCTGATCTTGACTGTTTGTGCAATACAAAATTGAGTTAGTTGTTGGCTGATATTTGTCAAGGTCTCTAGAAAACTAGAAACAGTGGAGGGATTAGTCTTAATGTGTGCTTGGACCATTAAAATGCAGCTATAATTTGCATTCATAGTGATTTCTGAATTCACATCTTGCTGAATAAGAGAAGTTGCTAGTTTGGAGTAATCAGTTAGTTTAATTTCTGTCTCATTAACTATTTTGTTTTGTTTTGTAGCGTATTGCAGCAACAAGTGTTGGGATAGGTGCTCCAAGGCAGGAGTTCAAGATAGGTGCTTGAAGTATTGTGCAATATGCTGCGAGGAGTGTAAATGTGTTCCTTTTGGACTTATGGGAACAAGCATGGATATTCTGCTACACAGTACAATTTGTACAATGTTGTGGCAAAAAAATTGTAAATATCATTACTCTGCAATGCAAGTGTAGGCATTTTGTTGTAGGTTGTTGATTCTTTTTATTCAATTAATTCTTTGTAATGTAACTCGTCAAATATCTTCATCAATAATAAATTTATTCACTTCAAATATATCTTTATTTGTATTTTACATGTATAATATTTTCTTTTGGTATATAAGAGAAAGAAACAAAGAACTATGTATTATTTAGGAGTTTACAAAAAAAAAAAAATTAAGAAAATTCCAATGAAAATTCCATTCCATTGGAATTTCAAAAAACAAAACCAAAAAATATTTTTTAAAATTTATTAAAAATTCTAACGGTATTTTCTATTGAAATTTTTCAAAATAATTCCAACGGAATTTGTTGTTGGAATTTTTTTTTCAAAATTGAATTCCAACGGTAACACTTCATTGGAATTTCTGTTTGAATTATTTTTCCGTTGAAATTTACAACTCCAACAACTCTTTTTCCAACGACCTAAATTCCGTTGGAATTCAAAATTTCAACAGAATTTTCTGTTGGAATCTAGCAATTTTCTTGTAGCGAAGAGGAAGAGGTAACCCAATGATAGAGAATATGGGTGATAAACATGATGCTGAAATTCAGGTACTTCGGAGACAAGTTGAGGAGCTGACCACGTGTCTTGAGCATCAAGAATCCAAACATGAACAAGGTTTCAGCCATTGTTATTTCAATGATAACTTGGAGCATGTGAATCCATTTTACAATAAGATAAGCTCATAACTTTTTGGAGAGGTTCATACAATCATCGGAAACTATTAAAGTTGATTTGCCAAAGTTTCATGGTTGTCTACAACCGGAGGAGTTTTTAGATTACCTTAGTGCAGTGGAAAAGTTCTTTGAGTACAAGATCATTCTTGAAAATTAGAAAGTGAAACTTGTTGCTACAACGCTTTGTGGTTATGCATCTACATGCATGGTGGTATAAGATGCAAGAGATGACATTGCGAAAAGGGAAGCCTAAGATTGCTTCTTGGGAGAAGATGAACGCAAGATCACATGAGAATTTCCTTCCTATAAGTTTTGGTCAAAGTATTTTTATACAATTTAATACTTTGTAGCAAGGAAACAAAAGTGTGATTGACTATACAGAGGAATTTTATAAGTTGATGGCTAGAAGCAACACTCAAGATTATCAGTTTGTTGCAAGGTATGTCAATGGGCTAAAACTGACCATTAGAAATTTGGTGCCTCTAACAGGTGGATCATCTACTATGTCTTATAGGAATAGCTATGGAGGTTGAATGATGCTTATCAATCAGCTTTGAAGATTGAGGTAAAATTGGTAAGACGGGGGGGAGCAAAGAAGTTTGCTGATGTTCAAAGTTTTTACCCATCAAAAAGCTAAATCATCTAGCAATAATGTTCCTAAGAGAAGAGATGGAAAACGTGAGAAAATTCAACTTCTAATAAAACTAAATCTCCCAGTTGTTTTAAGTGTGGCCAACCAAGTCATTATATGAATGAATGTCCAAGCGGAGAGGTGATGCTCATGTGAAATTTATGAATGAAGAAGAAGAACAAGAACAAATTTGAAGATGTTAAGCCAAAGTATGATGATGATGGCAATCAAGAATGTGAGGAGATTGAACGAGAAGATGGTGAGCTTGATGATTTAAAGAGTTCTTGCAGCCCCTAAGCAAGACAGTACTCAAGAGTGGCTAGGACACAACATTTTTAGAACAAGATGCAAGTCTCATGGGAAGGTATGCTCTCTAGTCATTGATGGAGGCAACTTTGAGAACTTTGTTTCGTAAGAGATGGTAGAAAAGCTCAAGCTCAAAGTTGTGCCACATTCTCAACCATATGTCGTCTCATGGATAAAAGGAACGACAATGAGGTAAATATTGACAAGAAATGCTGTTTCTTTTCCTATGGGTAAAAATTATTATTAGGAGGTTTGGTATGATGTAACTCCTATACATATTGGGCATATTTTCTTGGGTAGACCTTGGCAATATGACAAAGGTGTTATACATAATAGTAAAAAAAAGGCTTAAATGCACTTTTGGTCCCCCTATTTTACCTGAATGAAAGATTTGGTCCCCCCATTTTGAAAAACCACAAAACAGTCCTCACTGTTCACTATGACGTTGCACATTTGGTCCATGACGCAAACGCCGTCCAAATTTTAACTGAGATGATGACGTGGCATACACGTGGCAACTATCAATATGCCAAATTTGCACTTAAAAATTNCCTATTTTACCTGAATGAAAGATTTGGTCCCCCCATTTTGAAAAACCACAAAACAGTCCCCACTGTTCACTATGACGTTGCACATTTGGTCCATGACGCAAACACCGTCCAAATTTTAACTGAGATGATGACGTGGCATACACGTGGCAACTATCAATATGCCAAATTTGCACCTAAAAATTTGTTTAATAAACCCTGTCAGTTGATTATTGTTAAAATATAATTAGTTCTTAATTAGAAACCTGATTAGATATAGATGTGTTTTTTTTCGTTTAAAAAGGTCACATGCATGACATGTGATTGTCTTCTTCATCTATGTCCGCAAACAAGTAGAAACAGAGAGGGTTAAATGCAATAAGTTAGGTTATGAAAGGGGGAGAACGAGCGTGAAGGCAAAGAGCTTAAAGGCAAATAGCATGGAGGATGAAATCAAGCTTCTGAGTGAAATGGAGTGGCAGAGCATGTCCATGGGAGCCTCTGCAAGTGTGGCTGAATTTTCGAAGATAAGTGAGGGTAGAAAAATAAGAAGAAAACTTTCTGAGAAAAAGGTTATGTGTGATTGCACGAAGGAAGCAGCTATGAAGACTTGTTGGGAAACTGAGAACCCAGGCCGTTGGTACCATAAATGTGATGGAAAAAATGGAGGAAAATGCTGCAAATTTTTTCAATGGTACGACCCCCTGTAAGTGAGAGTGAGAAGAAGGTGAGAAGAGCTTTGTTAACACGGATTGAGCTGCTTAAGGTGGAGGGAAAAGCTTTGATTTTGACGTTGATCTTATGCATTTTTATCATCATTGTTCTGGTGGTTGTAATTTTGAAGTTAGCTTAGTGACTTCTATTTGTAGGTTTAAGAGTACAAATGCTCTTTTAGTTGTAATCTTGAAGGACCCTTAAGATGCTCTGTGTGTAGGTTAAGGAGCATATTTTACTTGTATCTATTGCAATTGCATTGTTAAATATAGGTATGTGTATTTTAAGACTTGGATAAGTATTCTGTACAATAAACTCGCACTGGAAACTATGATTTTGTATCTTTGACTTAGCAGCACATGTATTTCACATAAGTCAATATATTTGTGTGGCTCATTGTTATAAAATAGCAGGATTTTTGGTTCAAATAAACTGGAGGCATTCTCCGTTTGTCAAGTGCAAACACATTTTATCTGAAAGCCTTAAAAATATGTATAGCAAGGATAGTAAAATGGCATTTGAATTCCTACTCAGCTATCAATCATGGTAAAATGCCATTTGAATTACTATAAACAAGTTGTAGTAGTATAATCAAATCCAATTCCATTGTTCCAAAATAAATAAGTTCCTGTGCATTTATGTTGTCAACACAAACACACTACTGCCAAATGACAATGTTGCTTTACAAAATTCTTCATCAATGCCTATTCTATTGAGAACAGAAACAGGATACTCACAATATGGCTTTACAAAAAGGCATTTACCCAAATCCCATTGTTTCAAAATACAAAATAATGACCCTGTACAAAGACATCATGACAGTGACCCAACACCTAAATAACTTTCTGCTTTTTCCCATTATTGCTTCGTCTAACTGGTTGTGAGGCACTGGCAACTGGAGCATCATGAGCATCTTCTAGAGCACTTGATGGGGCTGGTTGAGATGAAGTAGACCTCTTTCTACTTGACTTCCTAGCTGCAGCTTGCTTGCTTGGAGCAGACATGGTAACATGGGCATTTGTCACTCAATTTGGGTCTTCAAAATTTACTCCCATCCCAATAGGTTGCTTATTCTTCAAAACCTACAAATCAACAACAGAAGTCAAATTTGTGGGAAAAATGATCGAATTTCACATGAAAATTAATCTAAGTCAGAATTAGTGACCTTGTTCCCTCCCTTTGGAATTTCTCTATCAGCCCTAGTCTTGCCCTTGCAAGTCCTTGCATTGTGGCCTCCTTTGCCACACTTACTGCAGACGACAGTTCTGCATTGTCTTCCCAGTGTCTTACTACTAAGTTGCTCATCACTTGACTTCTTTCTCAACTTCTTTGGCCTACCAGGGGCTCTTCTTAAAGTTGGTGGATTAATTGGTCCTTTGTTAGTCCTATGCCAAAGCTTTTGTCCATTTACAGGATAGATAATGTTGGTGTAGCATGCAACAGCTGTGTCCCTCCTGTCAAAAAAATTTTAGAATAAAATTTTAGTTTGCAATACAAACAGGTTGAACATATAATCAAACTTTGGGTATACCTGTATGCTTTGTCAACCATGTCATCCACTTCAAGACCACTCCACAAGATGGCAAAAATAGCATGACAACATGGGATGCCAGTGAGATCCCATGCCAGACAAGAACAAATTTTGTGTTCCAGATTTACAACATACTTCTCTGGCATCTTTGTGACTTCATACAACCTCCCATTAGGGTCTCCAGCCCACCTACACATCCATGTGTCACTGTCATCGGTCAACTTTGCTACCACATCCCTAATTTGTGGACAAAGCATGGTGGCTGATGTACTGCAAAGTTTTCGTTGGTTAATAAATCGTTGCATCAGGTAAAGCCTCAAGTTCTCCACCAATTGTATAATTGGCTTGTCTCTATACTCCAAGATAGCATTGTTGAATGTCTCACACATGTTATTAACCTGAAGATCGCACTTTGGAAAAACCTGGAAATGAGACCTTGCCCACACTTCTGGTTTAAACCGCATCAGATGTTTATACATTCTTCATCCAATTGCTGGAGCATTTCTAATTCAACCTGCCATTCTTGTTTGGTTATTGCTCTTGCTGCTCTCCACATTTGGGCCTTCACCTCATCAACATCAATGTTTTTGGCAATCTTCAGATAATTTGCATAGATGTGCTTGCAACAGTTCCTATGTTCCACATTTGACCCTCCAAATTTTTGAATTACACTTTCCAATCCCTGCCAATAGAAGTCAATGAGAAACTCACAGAAAATCAAACCGTTGTTAACAGAAGGTAAATAAAACGTACTTAACTAACCTTTTGTTGGTCAGATATGAATGACCATCTTCTCTCTGCCACACTTCCAATGTCTTCAAGTAACCTCTCCATAAACCATTCCCAGCTGTCCTTATCTTCTGCCTCAACAATGGCAAATGCTATAGGAAACATCTGGTTGTTGCCATCTTTTCCAACTGCTGACAACAAATGACCAGCATACTCTCCCTTCAAGAAGCATCCATCAAGGCCTATCAAAGGCCTACAGTAGTTCACAAAACTGTCCTTGCAAGCATGAAAACATACATACATCCGCTCGAAGATGGGATTACCCTCTCTTGCCACTCTGCGGACCTTGATCCAAACGGATGACCCTGGGTTGCTTCTCTTTAACTCTTCTGCATAATCCCACAGATGTGCATACTGTTGGTCAGCCGCTCCCTCCACCATGTCCTCAGCCAACTTCTTTGCTCTATATGCTTGCCATTTGGACAGTTTCAAGCTCCATTTGGCCCTAGCATCTTCCATCACTGTCTTGGTCTTGAGATCTGGTTCCTTCCTTACCCTCTCCATCAGTTTCTCAGCCAAGAACCTTGTTTTAGCTTGTCTATTCACCAATGATCTCGCACACCTGTGTGAGTTATTGACAGTCTTCACCTGAAAATATCCTTGCCCTTGCACTTTGCTTATCCTCAAAGACCACTTGCATTTCCCATTGCATTTGACCACTAACCTCTTGCCATCATTTTTTTTTATCTTCAAATTCCTTCTATTGGCTAGGGCATATTCTTTGATAGCTTGCTTTGCCAACTTCAATGAGCTAAACCTCAACCCCAGCTCAAAACGAATCTGCTTTGGATCTTCTGGCATTTTAAACTTGGGGTATTTTGGTCTTCTGACATACCCTTCATCATCAGAAGGTGAAGGAGTATCCAACTCCTCAGAGTCATAAATGTCCTCTGGTGGTATTTCTATACGCACATGTGAGGGCCCACCTCCTTGATAATGTTGTTCAGTCCCTGTTGGAGCTTCACTATCTCTTGCGGACCCTTCTTGTTGTTCATGTGAGGGCCCACCAACTGGCTGTGATGCATGGGCCTCCTTTGTCAGTGCATCTGTCCAGTCATAGTCTTCATTGTATTCCTCCGGGTTCAACTCCACATCTGGCAGGTTCTCTTCCCTGTTATCCTGCTCTTCCTCAGGCACATGTTCAACATTCTCATCACTCCCTGATACATCCTCCTCAGACATATCTTCCATAGCATCCCTCTCTGCCACATCTTCAGTACCATCAGTCCCTCTCACATCTACACTATGGACATCTTCACCAACCATATCTGCACCTTCCATATGTGGATCATCAACATTCTCCGCCACATGGTCACCCTCTATATCTGCCATACCATAGGATCCTGCAATATTTTCACCTTGGCCTCCTTCTGAATTTGCTCCATTTTTACACCCTGCAACATTTCCATCATTTTCACCTTGGCCTCCTTCTGCACTTTCAACATTTTCGCACGCTGCAACATTTCCATCCTCCCCATGTTCCTGATTCACAACATCATCTAATAGCAATGTTGCATCTACCACTTCGAGCTCATCAACCCCATGCACAACATACAAATCAATTATATCAACACCCTTAACAACTTGAAGAAAATCAATAAAATCTTCATCACTGTTAAGGGGTCTTAACCCATTACCTATACACTTATCAGGCAGCCTGAACCAAAAAAATAGAGACTGAGAGCTATACCCCAATGAATTGACCATCTTTCGCACATCAAAAACACATATTTCATCAGGGTCATAGTAAACACTCTCATCAATTTTCCCACCCACATAATTTCTTGAAGGACATTCACCCACAAAATACCCACCATGATGTATGGCAAATCTGAAATTCTCTACAACAGTAGGCCTAATTTGTACAAAAAACAAACAACAAACACAAACACAAATATAAATTAATTATTTAATTACTCCATTCAGTAAAGCACATGCAAACATTATTCATTCAATAATCAATAAAGTTTTAAAATTGCAGAACCCTAAGTCACTTTCGCTTAAAGAGAAATCACAGGGACCACACCAACTAATTGACAAGAGAAATCTTGCTGGACCACATGACCAGAAGTCCCTATCAACTAACTCAATAACCAAAAAGACAATTACAAACTAAAACTAAAAAAGTGACAATTTTCCTCATTCTCAAAACTTGTACAACCTATCGCGGGTCCAACTAGAAAAAACAGTTAAAAACTAAAGATACAATTTCCTTCATTCTAAAATAAAAACCAACCCGAAGATTACCTGCACTGGAAATGGGCTGGAATGTTGCGATTGAGCCAATCCCACCCACTAGTCATCGCACCCTTCGATGATCTCAGTATCGCAAATTTCTACTCTCTTCTGCCTTTCACACGTCCAATTTCCTTTCGCGTGCAAATCCCCTCCACTTAATTCTCTTTCACACGGTTCGCTTCAATCCCTCTTCCTTTTGCCCTTAATCCCAGGTTCACACCTTATCTGCAAGAGTGGGCTCTCACGAACTGTACAATTAGGGTTCATGAATTCCCCCAATTGTTGCGGCTGCGATTAGGTTTTAATCCTATCACGTGCTAGTCGCGTGACTTCGTTTCTGAAGATTAAGGGTTCGCCTATTTAATTAAGGATTGCTTCACACATGTGGCATCCACGTAGGATTACTTCACATAGCTGACATATTGATAGTTGCCACGTGTATGCCACGTCATCATCTCAGTTAAAATTTGGACGGCGTTTGCGTCATGGACCAAATGTGCAACGTCATAGTGAACAGTGGGGACTGTTTTGTGGTTTTTCAAAATGGGGGACCAAATCGTTCATTCAGGTAAAATAGGGGGATCAAAAGTGCATTTAAGCCTAAAAAAAATACTTTTACATTTATTGTGGTAAACACTGAAATTGTTCTTTTAACATGCAAAGATATTTGTAATCCCAAACTTTCTACAAAAGGGGAGGGAAGCTCTTTACTTATATACTTTGTCACAGTTTGAGAAGGAGTGGCTGAAAAAGATGGAGTGCTCTATGTTCTTATGGCTAAAGAAGAAACATGGCCTATGGATGTTCCTAAAGAGGTCAAAACTCTCTCGGATGAATTCAGTGATGTCACTGCTAAAGAGGTACCTGGTGGTCTTCCTCCTTGAAATTCAGCACCAAATTGACCTAATTACAGGTGCTATTTTGCCCAACAATTGGATGAGCCCAATGGAGCATGAAGAGCTTAATTGTCAAATGCTGGACTTGTTGAACAAAGGGTACATCAAGGAAAGCTTAATTTCTTGTGTTGTCCCTGCCCTTTTGACACCAAAGATGGATGGTTCTTGGTGTATGTCTTGATAGCCGAGCACCCAATCAAATTACCATAAAGTATCGGTTTCCAATACCAAGAATTGATGATAAGTTTGACATGTTGGCTGGTGCACAAGTGTTCTGTAAGATTGATATTAGAAGTGGCTCTCATCAAATGAGAATTAAGCAGGGAGATGAATCGAAAATGGCATTCAAAGCAAAAGAAGCTTTGTACTACAAAAAAAAAAAGGTTATTTTCTAACAAAATGAAATACCGTTGAAATTTTTTTACACTTCCAACAATATTTTATTCCGTTAGAATTTTAATAAATTTCAACAGTAATGTAATTCCGTTAGAATTTTCTATTAGAATTATCGTTAAAATTATTTTTCTCATTTTTTTTTTAATTTTTTAGTTAATTCCCATATAAATTCCTATGGTAAATAATACCGTTGGAATTTTTCTTAGGTTATTTCCGGCTCCCCCTTCCCCCTTCCCCCTTTCGCATTTCACCATTTCACATTTCATTTCACCATTTGGCATTTACCTAGCTCGATCCCTTCCATTTTCTTGGACCTTCCTACCCGACGGTAAGGTGTTTTCTGGTCGGTAATTGAACTCATAGCACCTGAACCTTCTAGGTTTCTCTACCGCTTTTGCTCGGAGATTTGATCAAAATGGTTCGTTCCTCTTCTTCCTCGTCCTTGTGATTTTGTTTTTCGTTTTTCTTTTTCGGTTTAAAGCGTTGTTGGATTTTGCTATCTGGCCTCTATTTGTAATTTATTCACTGCCTTGAATTTTTTATTCTTCGCTTGTGATTTCTCATTGGTTTTCGATGTTGTGATAGTAATCAATTTGGGCATTTTAATTTCCCTTCCTGACTAATTTTTTTTTTTTTTGAGAGAAAAATATGGGATTTCCATGTAGTGAAATGAGGTTTCCTTGTTCTTGTTTTCAAGGATTTTATTTGAAGCCTGATTTATTTTGATTGAGGTCCCAGACACCTTTGTATAATGGTTCAATGTCATGCATAGTTCAAGAACTATTTAGTCTTTACCTGAGTTTAAATTTTGGAATTTAGCCATTTTGGGGCTATTTGTAAGTTGTGATTGGAGTCTTACCAGACTGTTAGTGAGTCACCTGGGAAATTATTGTTTTAATTTTCATCTTTTGTTCAAGTTATTTCCGATTACACAGTGCAGTGCAGTGTTTGATGTTATGAGAGAGCTTGGAAATGGGGGTGTTGAACACAGTGACCCTCTAGTTCTTACATGTGCATCATCTTTAAGTAATTCTCACACTCCTCTGATTGCAATTTTGTTTTAATCTATCCTCATTCTGTACTGCAGTATATGTTCTGCTTAGATGCTTTATTTAATAAATAGAAGCGATTTGTAACGGAAGCCTGTTAGTTAGATGTTTCCATTTTATGCATAATAATTTACTTGGTGTCACCCGAGGAGGAAGTTATTTTTCATGAAAAGACATTGGCATTGTTGCAAGTGATGGTTGCCTTACTCATCTTGAGGAGTTGTGTGATCAGATACTATGTCCCAAATGTTGAAAGTTGGGTTCCATGAGTATAGATACTAGTTAGGCGTCTAAACTTCTTAGATTGACTTGATGTTTTAAAAATTAGAATTCTGGTTCTTCTTGTCCACTTCCCCTTGTTTGCATAGTTTTTGCAATTGGAAATACGTAAAGATAGTGAGGGCGGTAATAAGACAAGAAGAGTGGTTTTTGTAACTGTAGGGACGACTTCTTTTGATTCTCTTGTGAGAGCAGTAGATTCTCAAACAAGAGTTAGTAGCAAAAGGATATACTCACCTTCTCATTCAAATGGGTTGTGGATCCTATATTCCTACGAAGGTACATGTAAACACTTTGCGGCTGTATTTTCTCTTTCACTTTGGTGTTTTTATTCCTTTTCTAATCCAATGTCAAGGCAAAGAGGTAGAGTTGAACTATTAGATTAACTTCACATTTGAATAACTAATAATGCGATATCCTGAAATATGGACCATTTCGGTGTTAAAAGGGAATTGAGAGATTAAAGATGAGGAAATATTTTGGAGATGCTTCCAGTTAAGGTTCATTCTATGCTTTTGATATTTACTTTTTCAAATGCTTGTTAAAAATATGTGGTATATATCAATGCACAATGGCTGTACTACTATGGTTTATGAACTAGGAGAGCACTTCCCACAATCTGGTGTTGGAGTTGGAGAGTCTTTTCATTATACTCAAGTTTGAAGTTCTATGAATTTACAAATCAATTTTTGTTCACATGGGCTATGAAAATTAATGTGGACAATTAGTTAAACATTAGCTGAAGTAAAGCAAGAGTTATCTAACATAATGAGTTATGAAAAGAAAATTCATGTATTAAGATCTTCCTAAAGTAACTTGATATAAGGAGAAAATTGTAGATAGATTTACCTAGCTTGAAAGATTTTTCAAGAGTATAATTTATATTTGTGTTGCTGCAATTGTTCTTTAGACAGTCACAGAATTAGAGACTAGCTTTTGGCTTCTGTAGATTATTTCCCATTTTAATGGGTATTTCTTTTCTTATTGTTTATTGTAATCTGAAGGAGATAGTTCATTGGCTGTAGACTACTTCACTTTTTCATCCAGCATTGCAGACCATCTAAGATCAGCTTCCCTTGTCATCAGCCATGCAGGTTTTCTCTTTGTAGCTTGTCTTTTTTGTGCTTCTTTACTTCTTTAAGTAATTATAGTATAATTTTCAAGTTTACACCAATAATTTATCCGCTATTTGCCCTTGTGGCTTGTATTCTGCTGCTCTGTCTGTATAGGATTGATAGTTGTTATGCCAATGGTCTTTGGTTATATTTGATGTCCTTTTACTTTCATATAAAGTTGGATGAGAAAACCATTGGATCAATGTGACTGGGTGCATGTGTGTGAGTCAGTTTGATTCACCAGTTCAAGGGACCAAAGAGAGAGAAAATGAGAATTAGGAAATGAGTGGTACCAGTCATCATAAGCTGGTGAAAGTGATTAGTTGAACAAGATTTTTCAATCACAACCACACCAGAAAGTAATGAGATTCTCTGCTATGAAATTCTTGCTTTTTTGGGCAATTATTAGAAGATTACATATTGCCTTTAGTCACATTTTGATGCATTCATTTATGTTTGCACTAGCTCTACCTTGTAAATCTTTTTTTTTGTTTTTTACCTGGTGCTGATTTGGGATTTGGCCTATGACATATATAAAGATTGTCCTACAAATTGGTTCACTGCAAAATTCATATCACCTATGCTTATGGCAAAAGAATTAACACATTAAGGTGTTGATTCTGCTCAAAGGAAACCTTTTAGGCTGTTATGTTAAAAGCCTTTAGCTTCATTATTGTCATTGTTATACTGGACAGGTGCTCCAAGGCAAGAGTTTAAGGTAGGTGTTTGAAGTATTGTGCAATATGCTGCGAGGAGTGCAAATGTGTTCCTTTTGGGAGTAATGAGAACAAGCATGGATATTCTGCTACACAGTACAATTTGTACAATGTTGTGGCAAAAAAATTGTAAATATCATTACTGTGCAATGCAAGTGTAGACATTTTGTTGTAGGTTGTTGATTCTTTTTATTTAATTAATTCTTTGTAATGTAACTCGTCAAATATCTTCATCAATAATAAATTTATTCACTTCAAATATATCTTTATTTACATTTTACATGTATAATGTTTTCTTTTGGTATATAAGAGAAAAAAAAACCAAGAACCATGTATTATTTAGGAAAAAAAAATATTTTAAGAAAATTCCATTATGTTGGAATTTCAAAAACCAAAACCAAAACCAAAACCAAAAAATATATTTTTTTTTAAAAATAAATTAAAAATTCTAATAGTAATTCCAACAGTATTTTCTGTTAGAATTTTTCAAAATAATTTCAACCAAATTTTACTATTGGAATTTATTGTTAGAATTTTTTTTCCAAAATCGAATTCTAACGATAAAATTTTGTTGGAATTTCTGTTTGAATTATTTTTCCGTTGAAATTTATGTTGGAATTTATAATTCCAACAGCTATTTTCTAACGATCCAAATTCCGTTGAAATTCAAAATTTCAACGGAATTTGGCCAAATTCTAACAGAAAAATTTTGTTGGAATCTAGCAATTTTCTTGTAGTGTTGTATGAATGGCTTGTTATGCTATTTAGCCTTTACAATGCTCCAAGCATCTTCATTAGGGTAATGAATCAAGCTCACCCACCTTATCATTAGAAAGTTTGTTGTTGTTTATTTTGATGATTCTTGTTTTTAGTCGAAATTCATCTAACCATATTGAACACTTGTTCTAGTGACTTTAAGAAAATAAAAGCTCTAAATAAACCTCAAAAAGTGTTCTTTCATGACTACTCGCCTAGTTTTTCTAGGCTTGTCTTAACCCCTTCAAGTGTTACGGTAGATGAGGAGAAAATGTCAAGAATGGTCTATTCCTAAGAATGTACATGAAGCACGAAGTTTCCAAGGATTGACTTCATTTTACAACTGATTCATTAAAAACTTCAACACCATTGCAGCACCATTGAACAATCGCTTGAAAAAAAACTAAAGGAAAGTTTATGCAGTCTTTGGAGGCAGAGAAAAGCTTAAACTTTATGAAGGAAAAGCAGTGCACCAGTCCTTGCACTCCCAAATTTTGAGAAGATTATTAGAGTTGATTGTGATGCTTCTCATGTGAGAGTTGGAGGGGCACATGGCCAAGGTGGTCATCCAATTGCCTTTTATAATGGAAAGCTAAATGAAACTGAAAAGAAATATTCTACTTAAGATGTTGAGCACTATGTTATTGTTCAAGCTCTTGTCATTGGTGGCCATATCTCATTCAAAGAGGTCATCCCTAATTTAGATTATGACGCTCTCAAACATATTAATGTTCAAGCAAACTTAAATAGAAAGTATGCTGATTGAGTTTCCTTCTTACAAGAATATACTTTTATGTTGAGAAATATGAGCTAAAGACTTCACATAGTGACCAATACACTTAGTAAGAGAGTTGCCTTGATAAATAGTTAAATACCATGACTATGTAACTAACAGTTTTTTATGCCATTGGAGAGATGTATGCAAAAGACTTGAGCTCAATGAGTTTTATGAAAAGTGCAAGGAAGATAGATATGAAAATTATTTATTGCGTGATGATTTTCTTCTCAAGAGAACTCATTGTGCATTCCTAAACTTTTTTTTTTTATCTACAACTCTTAAAAAAGGAGTAAGAGTATCATTTTTCTTTTCACAAACACTTACAACATAATTCCATTTATCCTTTTGATGGTTTCATTTAAATTTGTCGTAATGAAGAAAATTCACCTTAATCCTTTGTCGCTTAGGTACAAAATGTAATTACTCTGTTTTAATAAATTATGTAAAACTCTCATTCTCTCACAAGGAACTTATTAGATTTTTCCTTAGAAGCACGGAAACGCTAAAATGTAGCACATACCCGTTTTGGGGAAGTGCACGAAATGCGAAACGCATAGCTGAGAGGCAAAAAATTCATTTTTTTTAATTAATTTTAACATTTCGAAAAGCGTATTTGGCAGAATTGATGAACTAGGATCCTGCGCGTCTGAGCCTCTGAGGTGCTACGGATATTATATTAGTGACGTGTTGCTCTTTCATTGGTTAATTTAGTGTGACTGGTGGGAGTACCGAGTGGCCATATGAAACGAAACCAGTTGTCCTCCTAATCAAGATCTTGCTGGCTGTGGCACAAGTGACACCCACCGTCGCAGTTTTAATGTAATTTGATGAATTAATGTTAACGTATTTTACAATAAATCTAGTTGTTTCACGAGAGTGTGTTACACTTCTAGTGCTTAATATAATGAAATATTTTTAGAGAGAACAAAATTTATTGTTTGATTCAGTTCTCTACCTTAATGACAGAAAAAAGGATTGATCAAATTCTATTGAGTCTGACTCATAGTGATCATTTATCAAAGAATGATTTTGGTTATCAAATGATTGANCTTGGTTCAGTTCTCTACCTTAACGACAGAAAAAAGGATTGATCAAATTCTATTGAGTCTGACTCATAGTGATCATTTATCAAAGAATGATTTTGGTTATCAAATGATTGAACAACCGGGAGCAATTTACTTACGATACTTAGTTGACATTCATAAAAGTATCTAATGAATTATGAATCTTGTTTAGCAGAAAGACGGATATTCCTTGCTCATTATCAGACAATCACTTATTCACAAACCCTGTGTGGGGCTAATAGTTTTCATTTCTCATCTCATGGAAAACCCTTTTCGCTCCGCTAAATTTATTAATATAACTTGACATTAATATATATATATATATATATATATATATATAACGTGACATTCTCGTATCTTCGTTTTTGAAAAATTGCCGTTTCCACGTTTCGTACCTATACAAGAGACGAAACGCGTACCCGTTCCCGTGCAACATAGAAATTTTCTAATATTTTCATTCCTTTAAAAAAGGGAGTAGAAAACTAGAAAATAGTCGTCTCATTAGTTCCAAGAAATCAGCCAATTTCTAAAATTGATCTCATGCAAAACAAACAACAGTCTATATAATTTTTCTTTCACTCATACGATTTAAAAAAAAAAAANAAAAAAAAAAAAAAGGCAAACCAAATAAGGGGGAGGGGAATCTATATACAAGAATCTAATTTTTTTCCCCAATAAATCGAATATACAAGGGGAAAGGTATCAAAGGATCTGAATTTACAAAACGGTGTTTATATGTAGAGCTTTAAGTAATGAAGTAGCCATCTGTTTGACCAACACTTGGCCCCCTGAGCTTTGTCCCCCTGAGCTTTGTCCATCTCTCCTTTCTTCTATTAAGTTCTGAAGCTTCTGAGGTAAATCATTCTCCACGATCAACTTCTTTGGCTGGGGATGGTGCTCATAAACAGCCTGCCAAAACAATTTTTAGTGACCCATTCAGTGTTGGCTGGGTATGGGGAGCAAGCACATTGGTCCAACACAAACTTGCAATCATACATTGATTTATTTTTCCCCCTTTCAACTAAACCATGTAAACAAGAATATAACCAGGTACCAGAACAACAGATATCATGAAAATAGCCAAAGCCAAACTGGATTCTGCACTACTCATACCCTAAGAAACACAAATGAAGTAAAACCATTTGTAATCGCACAAAAGGAAGATGATTAAGCAAGATGTCATCACCACAAAAACATTCCAAGATATGGGATGAGCCGGAATAAAGAAAGAGAAGGAACTTATTCACAAACAGTTTTCCATTAACAAAATTCTGAAAAACATTCGTGAGATTACAGTTAACACATGAGGATGATTTTGCACATCATTATTAGATTACAAGGGATTCTTTTCCACATGTTGGAGAGGGGCCTTCCATTCTATCTATGAATCATCTATCTTCTATAAATATGTGTCGTTACCCACCATTTATAAATGAAAGATAACCTATAAAACATTGTATTTTTGAATTTTATTTGATTACAAAAGATATTTAAAAAAGAAGAAATAAATATTAAAAGTTCCCTATTCACTTGCAACCTGAAAAACATTTGGAACAAGAATTCACATGATGGAAGATTTTATCTCCTACGTTTGATGGACAGATGTTCAGAGTGATTTTTTGTCAACAAATTTGTAATAGACTTGATGTATCATCGCATTACAATCTTGAGTTACTAGAAAGAGTTTAGTTATATAATTTTATGCACGTTAAGCTACTACACACCTGGCAGATTCTATGTGAAGGGTTTTACAATTCCCTAATACTCCAACATCTTTAACTTTTCAATTTGCAACAAAAAAATAAATAAATAAAAAAAAAAAACAAAGAAGAAAAGACGAAAAGACGAAAAAAGAAAAGGGCAATTTGTACCTTTATTAGCTTGAGTAAATTAAGACGAGCTATAGCATCCTGATGGTCAAGCCTTGCGATGAGCAATGGTGTTAGTCCATTAACAGCTAATGTGGTATTAATCCGTGCAGATTTTCTGCAATGAAGTTATATGAGCAAACTGATCAAATGAAAATCCAATAGCAAGGAAAGAAAGAACGAGGTAAAATTGAGAGATGAAAGTACAAATGATTTTTTGACAGCTATGATGCCACATCAAAATATCGCGAAACAAAGATCTCCTCCAGGTCATGCTGCTGAGAGAAGAGAGTTATAAACTTATTGTTTGTTTTTATTCCTTAGGAAAATGACTTATTGTCATCATCTGTAATCTCTTACTTTCTGTATAATAAAATTCTTCCCCCCACCCACCACAACAACAAAACAAAAAAATGTCATCATCTGTAATCTCTTACTTTCTGTATAATAAAATTCTTCCCCCCACCCACAACAACAAAACAAAAACCCTAAAAGGAACAAATCTGATAAAGGAAAAAAAAATTATCTACAAAATTTTCAGTTAAAAATTACGGCCAACTTTGGACACCTTGCTTAACCCCGTCCTAAACCCCTCCCCCAAATATCACTCTAAATTCTGTCACTAGCAATAAAATTAGTTAAAACAGTCAGTATTATTGCTCATACAGTCTGCGGATACAATTCAAAATTCCAGTAAGTGTTCCACAGTTTCAACTTTGCCTTCTTACTGTAGCCATCATTATTTTCTAAGAAATTTGTAAAATGGCAGAACATCCTGTTCAGTGGTTCTAATCAGGCTAGTGTTTGATTATGATTTTGGGTCCCATTTATGTCTTTGGCGTTTTTTGGAAGTTCTAATAAGCAAAAGGATTAGTGATAGGAATTCTATGGCAGTACTACTTTATTTTTAACTGATGACCAATTTGTGAAGAATTTTTCAAGATATGAGCTCATAATTTCTTTCAATTCTGCGATACAATTTCAACCTAAAGTTCTCTGTCTATACTATCTTTTTTTCAATATGATTCCCTCAATTTAAAGCCTCAATGAAATTGTTTTTATTCCTGAACCAGACACCTCAAAGTATTCCTACTTGTGAAAAACTAATCCACCAATCTTTAAATTTGCTCTGGCCCTGAAGTTACTGTCAACGTTACTGTTAAGTCTTAGAATAACACTTTTTATTTTTCCACCTTACCCTTTGTTACCAAATCAACCTTAAGGCATCAGAGTCCTGATATACCCCAAAACCTAGCTTGGTAAAATCCTAATTATCTTTCCCTCTTCTATCAGTTTAACTACTACAAGCCAACCACACCTCCAGCCTAGGTGCAGCAATTCTTTCTTCATAAACTACCAATGCATCATAGCTAAAAAAGATAATAAAAAAACTAAGGATGCATGACTAATCACCACAGTATTAAAGTAAACGACACTAAATCAGATACTGAATTAGGAGAAAACGAGAAGATTAGTATTCTGTACGTGATAATTTTCAAGAATGGCTCCAATATGTGCACAAAATGCTGCTCTGGACAGCACTGGAAGAATTTCACAAGCTTCTGAACTGCATCCTTTTTCAGCAGTGCTTGTTCAACCTTCCTGTTGTCGTTGTCATGAGCTAAGCAAACAGCTATAGAATCTAATGCTGTCACCGACCAAAACTCATCCTCTAGAAGGTTCAAGTATACATCCAAACCACCATGGGCCCTTAACTGCTCTCTTGAATTACGAGATGCATGAGCCATGTCACACAGTAGAGGCAATGCATATTGTTTCAAGGGAGAATTTGATGTGATGAATTGCATCAAATGGGGAATGATCCCATTTTCAGCTGCTTGTTCTTGTCTCCTCTTATTTATCTTGCATAAATTGAATAGCGCATTCAAGACCTTCAAAAGAAAAAAGGGAAACAATGAGATTCTAGTCAACTCGTCATAAGCCAAAAAGTAAAACCATTAAGGACAATAAATAGTAAGGCAAATATTTATATGTGACAGAAAGGAGTACACTTTCATAAAATGCAACAAGAACAACGGCAATGAAATTGGAGATGACAGTCTTCTTTTACTCTTTTTTTTTTCTTTTAGGATAAAACAAGAACTTCATTTAGACAAGGAAGGAAGAAGTACAAGAGTAAGGAGGATAAGAAATCCTCCTTAGCAGAAACAATAAAGAAAATAAAGCAACAGGGAAAAAGAGAGACATCAGTGTCTGCATATCTATTAGGGTAATTCCCTTGAAAAGACCATGTGCTTTGCATCAAATAGAAGATGGAAAGTCAGTCTGAAGTCCAGAAATATATTTAAGTAGGGGGAGACTACATAAATAACATTTTGTACTTGCAATACTATTTGCAATTGAGAATTTATCCTCAATATATGGATGCTTCTTAATTTCTTTGAACTTTCCAGAAAATAAAGTTTCTAGGAAAGCATGGTACAGAAATTTAATGGGAAGAACAAAGATACTCGATACAGATGATGACCTACCTATCAATATAACATAGTACTGACTAATTTTTCATATATCAAATCGAATGCTTCATATCCATAGGTAAAAACAACTGTAAGTAGGTCAGCAAAACTCACCTCATGATGTATTTGTGATACAAGAGACCCTTCTTTGAGTTCAAGATTTGGTATCAAGTATTTTATTGCTTCGGCTCGCTGAAGATTCTCTAAGCAATTTGGATCAGTTGACAGATGATTAATACACTTCAGTATCTAGAGAACATGGCAGTGACATAAAATAGTCAGCAATTAAACATTCAGAATATGAGCAACACTTTACAAGGAACACGCAGTTTATATCACACCTTCAACAGAATAGGAGGCTCCACCCTATTAAACATCTGGAAAAGACGACTGAGCAAGCTTTGGCTACACATATAAGACTTTACTGTAGTATCTGCCTGAGCAAACTCAAGCAGAAGATCTGCCACCTTTTCTAGGTACTCCCTGGCAACATCTGCATTCAATGATGAAACCATGTGGGAAAGTAGCCCAGACGAAGTTGCACTACCTGGTCTAGCATTTAGGACACCCGAACCAGATAGGACACCTGAAGCAGTCTGAGATACAATCCCAGATGCGGAAGCAGCTCCTTCATTAGAGGCCAAAGGTCCTAATTTTTTTGGAACAGCTTTGTGAGACACTCTAGCACTAGAATCAAGATTTCCATTTTCTCTTCCACGTTGAGAAACATCTGCATAACCACAAATATAATATAATCACTCATACAGAAACATACATGAGAGACAAATCACAGAGAAAAAGTGGATGTTAAAAATGCAAAAATCAAACCAGAGAGTTTATGCTTTTCATTGCCATCTAGATGACAAGATACATGGTTAAAAGCTTTTATTAGCAATTAGCATCTTACAGGCATGTTATCTGCTATCTCTTAAATTTTTTGAAAACTGTCTCCTTAAATGGTGGGTTGTGGATATAAACTGTTTCTCCCTTTTTTTTTTCTTTTTTTTTTTTATAAATATGGAGATTTGGGATTTTGGGAAAAGGAATCGCCTTTATCTATTTTTATAGATGACACAGGCTAGAACCGGGTTCAACATTTCATTAACCTACCAAAAGAAATGAAGTCTGTACATGCCAATGATATTGCACAAGAGATAACTTACATGAGAACAAATAGATAATTATTTCAAACTTGGAAAGCATAACATTTACTGAAACCAGAAATTATTTCCTTAGATAATCTATTCTGTAACTATTATGAGAAGTGGGTATTCACAGCAAGGTTGAAGGAACTTTTGACGATATTTTTAGGGTTTTAAAAGAAACAAGAATTAAAAGAAATTTGTTAAGTGTAAAATGTTTAAAGTGTTTGGTGTATATTGTAGATAATCTATTCTGTAACTATTATGAGAAGTGGGTATTCACAGCAAGGTTGAAGGAACTTTTGACGATATTTTTAGGGTTTTAAAAGAAACAAGAATTAAAAGAAATTTGTTAAGTGTAAAATGTTTAAAGTGTTTGGTGTATATTGTAGATAATCTATTCTGTAACTATTATGAGAAGTGGGTATTCACAGCAAGGTTGAAGGAACTTTTGACGATATTTTTAGGGTTTTAAAAGAAACAAGAATTAAAAGAAATTTGTTAAGTGTAAAATGTTTAAAGTGTTTGGTGTATATTGTAGATAATCTATTCTGTAACTATTATGAGAAGTGGGTATTCACAGCAAGGTTGAAGGAACTTTTGACGATATTTTTAGGGTTTTAAAAGAAACAAGAATTAAAAGAAATTTGTTAAGTGTAAAATGTTTAAAGAGTTTGGTGTATATTGCTTAAAACTACAGAAATCCAAAGTATGGAGCTTCTGTCTTTACATCTTACATCATCCGAAAGGATCTTTTTGACATCATATGAAATTCTGCCAATCAGGTATCTAAATGGGTTTATTCAAAATTCAAAGACGTCAGAGAGACTTGTAATTTTAATGATTCATTTTGAGAATTTTCTTTCATGTATCTTGTTGTCTTAAAAAGTCTTCATCAAAATAAGCACATGGCACATGAATAAATCCCTGTTACCTGCAAATTCTGCCATCAAAAAGTCTAGTTCACCATTTGTTTTCTTTTCAGACGCATGTAACAGAGGGAGTACACTTTCATGTCTCTCTAATCCTGAGAACTGGCGTACATACTCAAGCTGACCAGAGAAATGTCGAGATGGAGGCTCTTTCTCCAACAAGCTAAGAAGAGGCCTATGCTCCTGCTGTGCAGTTCCAGTTACTAGTAATCCATTTGATCCAGCTTCTGCCAATTTCGGAGGTCTATCTGTTGATGTCCTGTTAGCAACATTACTGATACGCTCTGCTCGAGAAGGATCAGTTTTCCATCGATCCACATTTTCCCGCTCTTTTGATGCACCAGCTGAAGATTCCCTGGATGGTAGATTTGCAATTTTTTCTGGAGATGGAGCTTCTGCTGCTGCAATGCTAGATTGAGGCCTATCAACATCCACAGGGTAATTGGCATCTGACCGTCGAGGATGGGAGGTTGAGGCACGTGAAGGTTCCAAGTGGTGATCAAGCATTCCATGCCTCTGATCTACTGGAGATAGTAGTGCCTCATTCTGAATAAGAGGATGTGTAGAATCCAAGGGTCCAGAACGCGGTCGCTGGGCTGAACCATCAACTAGAAATCCACCCCCTATAGAGGCTAGTCGAGTGGCCTCATTTAAGCTATAAAGGGTGTTTATAAGCCTAAGGAGTATTCCATTCTTTGCAGCTATGCGACAAAAATCATTTCTAGGGGTTGATCGCTGAAGCTTAAAGACCTGCCACATGCCGTCAATAGCAAGATGAACCATTTCCCTGAATGTAAGTTGTGTAGTCAGCATATATTGGACTAAACTTTAAAATATAAACTAGACATATAAAAGTACATGCTTATCACAGGGCAGAAGAAACAAAAAGAAAGAATAGGACAACTCTCCGTTTTTGGCCCAGATGTTAAAAGAATTGCAACATACAAAATATTTTGGTCAACCATAAAGAAATTTACATTATCAAAAATTGTACTAAAAGTTTGAAGGTACCAAAATACAATTCTACGATTAACATCTAACATGGCTATTCAAAGTAATATCATGCTGCAAGTGACAAATGACATGCTAGGAACATGCTTATAGCAGTTTAAATTAAAACCAGCTATCCTTTCCAGGGAACGCTGACAATAAAATGAATCTTTAACTTGTACTTCTATCGCAGAACTTTTAGCCAGAAAAATCAAATTTCTAACAAAAATCTTACTGCAATCTTGCAAATAGATAACTCGTCCAATTAAAAAGAATCTGGTCAACAAACCACCATATTTTCTACTATTGCAAGCATGTATATAAGAAGCCTCCCGATAATCACTCTGAAACTAATGCTACATTTGGTACATTCTTAATATCTACCAAATTTAGTCATTGCAATGTAAACCATTAGCTAATTTTAAAATGTAAATAACTTCATTAAGTGTAAATAACAACCTAACCTGTACTTGGCATAATCAGCCTCAAGAAATCCCACCAAAACAGGTATTCCGCGGCAAGCTATGAACATTTGTAATGTCAAAGAGCTGCATCAAACCCCCACAATCAATACGACATTCTATTTTCAAAAGATAAAGGAAACAAGGTATAATAAGAATACGGTTAACTCCAGACCTTGACTGACAAAGCTGCTGCAAGAAATAAGCTGCTTCCATGCGAACCTCTCGGGGACGATCAGGTACAGCAAAGCTCGTTACCGCAGGAATCTGCCATGCAATTTTGAATAGATATAGTTGAACCAATATAACATGAACATTTTAGTAGCAAGACCTGTGGGGAAAGGAAAAGAGACTAAAAATATTTGAGGACACACGCACACTGCACCAACCAAAGCAGCATGTCAATGATACAAAAAGAGGCCTGACATGAATCTGTTAATTTAACAATCTGCAAAAGAGAAATAGCTGGGCCATAAATGGCTTCTTTCTTGCCCATTAAATTAGGGTTCTAGCATGAAGATTGATAGCATTATTCTTCAAGAATTTTAACACAATTATTTCGAGAAAGAAGGATACTCAGTGGGACCAACAACTAAAGAAATGAGACTGCAAGTTTTCAACAAACCTTGAGATCAATTTTAATCAATAAATAAGTAAAAGGATAAAAGAAAAGACAGAGAAGGGGAGAAGGAGAAAATACATAGCACCTACCAATCCAACAAGACAGGCGTTTTCTTGGAAATCAGTGTTATCTTTGATTATTTGATTTATAAGCTGAAGCACAGAACATATAACCTGCAGTATCCATAGAATTTTAGATGCCTTCATGGCAATTGCTAAAGTGTCAATTATGCCCAACAGTAATAAAATCCAAATGAGATATCATCACAGACAACATACATGAGTTTTAGGAACTTCTAGCAACTCTGTTAGAGGAAGTAAGCCATGCTGGGTAATAAAAACAATCTTCTGCTCTGGACGTTGGTGAAAGATAGCAATAAGTTTCTGACATGCAGCGACAATCACATCTTCTGATTCCTCTGGTCTTAATGACCCAACCAATTTGCTGAACTCAACAGCCTACATGCAAGGTTATGGTAAATACATCACAATTCAAAGTCAACATATGAAGCAAATATAGTTTAGACCAGAATGGATTCATTCCAAATTTGGAGGCTGAACCTAGTTTTGTTTTCTTCCTTTTCTCTTACTTTACATCAACAGTTATATCAGACTAATAAAACTACAAAAGGCAGTTTACAGTTAAAAATAATCTTGGTACCTGTAGAGGGAAAAGATTTTCTCCAGGCAGTTTATCATCAAAAACCTGATCACCAACACAAAAGAAAATCAAAAGAGTCAAAAAGATATGAGTATGGAATCTTGAAGAAAGGGCTAAATTATCTATAGACTAAATAACATACCAGACTATTGATATCAATTCCATCATCTTTTAGAACTCCCATCATCAGGCGTAAAAGGTTTCCACCAGTGTTTGCCTGTCCAATTTCACTCTCCTTTTCCCACTGTTTTCGAGCAATTGTAGCCCTCAACTCTTTGGCAAGGTCATTCTTCCCACCATTGTTCATAGATGCATTACCTTTTGTAGTAAGTGATGTGGATGCAGATGTGGAAGCCTCAGCTGCTGACTCTCCAGGGTGTTTATCTAGGGGATGAAATAAATCATCTAAGGAGGCATCTCCTGGAGGGTCACTAAATCTACTCAACCCATTTCCTTCCACGGAGGGTGGCATCTTCATAGCCTTCAAACCAATTATACAAGTATATAAGATTTCATCTTTCAAAAGGTTAAAACACATTTTAATGGTGAATTACAGCTTTAAGACAAGTGACGTATCCAAGCTCCTCAGTGGGCTAGATATCATTGTCTACTGGCTACTGCATGCTTTACCATATGTTAATCCTAACTGATTTTCTAACTAATATGGCATATCATAAACAAATAATTTCAAATACAAAACCATTTCCAGGAGAAGCAAATAGAAATGACAGTCTGTGCAACCTTATCATACATAAAATTATTCACCTACTATGATGGCTAAAGAACATATAGATTGTTTGATGCAGGACAGAACTCATGCTAATGTAGCAAGAGCAGTTCCTAGTCTCACAAGGTTCAGGTTTCTAATCGCAGAAGGTTTAAGAGTTATTATAAACTATAGTGGTTTCTTCTTGTAATTGAGTTTTTACAGCATCAATACAAAGCTGTCTAGCTTTCTTTTGATTTTCACTGCTTCATTTTTTGAATAGAATATTAAATATAAAAGGAAAAAATAATATAAATTTATATATGTTGAGAAAAACTATCAAAAGAAAAGCAACAGAATATTTGGAAAATCTGCCAGAAAATTCCAATACTGAAATTTTGAAGGTAACCAAGCCAACGCCCAGCAAGTCTTGAAATCAACTGGCATAAATGTGATACTTTACCTTCAAGGAACCATTATCTTCACCTCGTGGTCCAAAACAAAATGATTTATTGCCATTATTGATAGAACTGCCTTTTCCTCCAAGTTTTCCAGCTATCCCTCTTGATTGTGGTGATCCCACTTCTCCATTCATCATGACCTCATCATGGTCTTTATTATTTGATGTGACATGATCCCCAGTTGGCTCAGAACTAGCCACTTCTCTATTAGAAGAGTGTTGGATAGAACCAGTTCGTATAGATGACTTCTCATGAATGGCCAAGGTAAGAACCTGATCTGACAAAACATCATCTGGCTTCTCCGTTCTTTCATTGTCAAAATTAGAATCTGAAGCATTGTCGTCGTTGTGCTTAATGTCATCAGCAGCCTCAGTTAATAACTCTTTCGCAGATTCCTACAAGCATGCAAATTGAAGTTAGTCCCATGATGCAAGTATAACGAAACTGCATCAAATAGTGAGGAAAATGACTATCAATTTAAACTCCACTTATATAAAATTGAAGAACATCATCAGCTCCAGAGGAAAGATGAAGAACAGAAGATTTTCGCAGCTCTACATCAACACTAACCACTATTGCTTTCTCCTCAGAAGTGCTTTCACCAGAACTCTTATGGTCACCACCAGAAACTTCTGCATCCACCGAATCATCTTCCTCTATATTTCTGCAAGACGTAGCACTCTTGTACAAATCACCAAACTATAACAACTACAGGAGCTAGAAGCCATTAACATTTTGGCATCATTCAGAGATACATCCAACAGTAAACACGCCCAAGACCTTAAAAAATCCCAGTTCTTGAAGACAAATAAAAAGTTTTCTTCAGAAGTATCACACGCAACATAAGTATTCACTAATATTGAACAGAAATGCAATCACTGCAGAAATATTTAACATCAAGAAAGCAACATTTTTAAAACATAGAGTATGTCTATGCTAATTCTTTCTACCCATTCTCCTCCAAGAATTATGAGAATTACTAGTTTATAAGCTGCTAACCAATGATTATTGTGGAAAGGACAAGTAAGGTTTCATATTCTCAACTAGCTGCTGTTCAAATCTCACCAAAAAGGTCCAGCCCGCAATGAAAGAAGACTTAAGAAGGACATAAAAAATAATTCTTTTTCTAATATTTAGAATTAAGAAATTCATTAAGAAAAGGAGAAAATCAATGGGGGACTAAAATTTAATATCCTCTTCCCCAACAGGGAAAAGAAGGAAGAGTGGGGCGGG